>BCHH01000001.1:0-506076 GCA_001599595.1 Beverwykella pulmonaria
AATATAACAACTTACTAAGTAGATTGCTAATTAATTGCTAATCTAGCTTAAAAGCCTCAGCGCCACAATTGTGTTATCTAGATATACTGTTAGCTGTATCCTTCAGCTTATGTAGATCTGTCACACCACTCTACTAACGTGATATTTTTAACATTTAGAACAATAAATACAATTACTAAGACCCAAGGCAACCCAAGCAAATTGACCCAACCCAACCCAATCTTAGTATTATATAAACCCAACCCAACCCAAGCCATAGCATATTAGTCTGGGTAGGAGTGGGGTTGGGTTGGGTTTATTATATAAGCTAACCCAAGCTAACCCAACCCCTACCCATTCGCCAGCCTACCTAGGCTACACGCACCACCTACTAGTAGAGGCATAGGACAACCTAGCGGAGTAGGAAGCCCAGCGGCCGCGTGTTATAACATACATTTAGAAAGGAGCAGGACTCTGCATTACACACCGCCAACCTTTACAGGACAGGGACCTACATTAGATAGAAGTAAACAGCATATCTATACTAAACGTCTACAGACAACCCTAGGCCCTACAGGCTCTAGACTACGTTATCCACCTTTCCCCCCCACCCTGCTGCATAGTAGGAGGAGACTTCAACGCTAAGCATAACATGTTTGAGCTAGGCGTTATAACTTTACAAGGTAGAGCAGAGCTCACTAAATAGGCTGCTAAGAGCGGCATGGACTTTATAGGAGAACTAGGCAAGGCCACGCACTAAGCTAGACACGTTATTAATCTCACTTTTACAAACGTGCCATTTGCTAAAACATTTATTAGACCTAACCTACACTGTAGTTTAGATCACGCCACCTAGGTTACTACAATCCTAGGGCGCGGTAGGCAGACGCTTAAGCAGTACTACTACTAGGTTCCATTAGACAAGCTACCTAAGTTTGTGGGCGTAGTTGCCCTAGGCATACACCACGTCCCTAACCCCAACAACCTAGCTAGCAATAAGCTTAAAACATGTATAAACACACTTACCTAGGTTATTAATAAGGGCATACGTACAGCGGGAAAGGCTAATCACAGGGCAGGACACTTAGCCCCCTAGTAGACAAAGGAGTGCTGTAAAGCCCACCAGCAACACCTGCGCTTAATAGAGGGACACATAGGCTGTAGGCCTACAGAGGCCACCTACGTTTTCTACACTATTGTCTAAAAAGCAAAAAGGGAATACTAGCAACACACAATTAATAACATTGCTAATAACTAGGACTTATACAGAATTATAGGCTAGCACTAGTTGCAGCCTACCTACCCTAATAAACTACTAACTATAGAGGACAGAACTATCTACAACAAGAAGGAGAAGGCAGAGGCCCTCTACAAAGCTGTACTATGCTGCTTTAACACAGACAACAACCTAGACGCCCCCCTACTACTGCAGGATAAACCTACCCTTACATAGGACAGCAGCCTCTTAATAGAAGAAGCTAAGAGGAACACTATTAGCATTACAAGCATATTACTAGGGCTAGACAGAGTTACAGTCTAACTCCTTAAGGCATGCTAGCACGTTATCTAAGAGCGCGTCTGCGGCATCTACTATAGATGCTTACAACTTAGCTACTTCCTACACGCGTRGAAGCTGGCTAAAGTAGCTATAATACCTAAGGTAGGCAAGAAGGACAGAAGCTCCCYACAGGCCTACTAGCCTATTRCACTACTATYYTGTCTTGGCAAGGGGCTTAAACAAATTATTGCTAGAAGGCTAGCCTAGATAGTAATAATAGAGGGGGTCCTTAGCCTACAGCATACAGGAGCCCTGCYAAAGAGGTCTGCTATAGACYTAGTTGCRGCCTTTACACAYAATGTAGAGAGGGCTTTTGCGTAAGGCAAGTGYGTRACAATAGTTACTATAGACRTACAAGGGGCGTTTAACRCCCTACTAGTCAACYAACTACTCTACTRYATAAAGACCTAGGGCTAGGCYACTAAGGTGCTGCAAATAGCACACAGCTTCCTYACAAACTAACAGGTAYAAGTAAGGCTAGGTAAATTAATTACCCTAAATTACCTAGTGCAGTGCGGCACCCYACAAGGATCCCYGCTATCTCTAGTTCTATACACCCTATACCTAGCTAACCTAATTAAGGCTAGAGGCAGACAAYGCTTTAGATACGCAGATAACATATGCCTCTATAGGGCTGCYAACACCCTAGAGGAGAGCAACAGCCTTATTGCAAATAAYRTTAGGGACRTTATTTAGTAGGGAGTRGATAACYAAGTTGTCTTTGCACTAGAAAAACTTAAGATAATACACCTTACACGCTAGAGAGGACCCACAGCGCCCCCCTGCGTAATAAATAACACACTAACAATACACCTATCTACACAGGAACAGGACTTGCTAAAGTAGCCTGCACTCTAGTGGCTTAGGGTATAGTTTAACTAAAAGCTTACCTTTAAGTAGCATATTGCTAAGCGCGCTGCTAAAGCCCACAAAGTAGCCCTCTATATCTAGGGCCTAGCTTAAACTACCTGCAGCCCCCTAGCAACCTTACTACAAAAAGCTGTTATTACCTRYGTTATCCYAYAACTTCTCTATAGGGYAGAGGCATAGTAYAGGGGTTGCAYAAAGCCCCCCCTAGTTAGATGCCAGGCCTAAGCAGCTCTAGAGGTTAGTGCTAGACTTAGTAAACACRTAGCTATAGTCTATAGGACRCTTGCCCTTRYAGCACAAGGCRTCCTGCCTGCTTTTAGGACYRCCCCYACAGCTACACTTTTCTAAGATGCTGGCCTGCCCTTAGGCTACGTTGCCCTTGAAGAGGCAAAGATTAGATTTGCTGTACACCTACAGACTACAGACACAAGCTACCTACTTACAGAAAGGGTGCACCCCCTACAAACTTAGTAGGGCAGAGGGGCAGGCAGCACATAGTAGCCTAGGACTATTGTTAAACGTGTAGGCTCTCTACTTAACCTAGTACTAAGACTAGTTCTTACAACACCCTACTACTTGCCTAATTGCTAGACAGATCTAACAGAGGGTAAAAAGAAGAGAGCAGCTGCTAAGGCCTTTAAAGAGTAGTAGTTATGCCTCCTACAAAATAAAGTTACTGTCTTCTCTAACAGATTAGAGCAGAGGCTTAAAGGAACTAAGCATGTTACATACAGATACGCTATATACTAGGGAGGAAGGGAAGTTGGCCACAGCAGAGGCTCCCTCCACACTTGCTTACATGTATTTAACGCTAAGGCTGTTAGAGCATAGCAAGGGCTAGAACACGTTATGCGCAACCTAGCCCTCTGCATGCAGCAAATTTAGATGTGCATTAACAGTACATTAGTTATTTAGTGCCTATAAGGGAACGCACTATCCTCCTCCTAGTAGGCCTTCCTCTAATGCTAGCAGGTTATAGAAACTGTAGAGGTAAAGGTACGCTGGTCCCTAGGACATATAGGTATACTTAGGAACAAAAGGGTAGACTGCCTAGCAGATCTAGAGGCTTACAACCCCTACCCCCTAACACTACAAGCAGCTAAACCTATAGTTACAGGACTAAGGTCTAACACCTAAGTTAAGCGCTAGCTTGCAGAAATAGAGTAGTAGAGACAAAACAAAACAACGCTCTCTACATAGTATAACTAATAGGACTTACCCTATACAAGCACCACCACACTAGTAGAGCTTAGCCTTAGCTGGCAAATCCTAGCTAAGCTGCTGTTAACTAGGACTATGCACAGCAACTACGCCTAGTATTACAGGAAGTTCAAACACAAGGACGCAGAGCTTAACTGCGCATGCAGGAAAGAGAAAGCCCCTAGCTACATAGTCTATTGCCTGAGGGCACGCAGACGCTTTGCTAGCTAGCCCCACTAACTAAGCTAGCTACTAACTAACACCTGCAAGGGGCTTTAGTACCTTAAGGAGCTTCTCAACAGCCTAGAGGACTTTGTCACCTTTATAGGGCTTATAAGCCCTAAGGGGGTATTAAGAAGGATCACCGCACCTAACTAGCTTGTACTACAGGCTCTGTGATCTGCCCTTCTAGGGGCCACTAAGCAACAGGAAAACTAGACAGTTACTGTTCTGCGGCTACACACCAAGCACCTCCACAACCCCCTACCCCCCATTTCCTTACTATTTCCTTACCTTTTAACTACTACAATTGTGTCCTCTTTTGGATAAGACCCTGACGCTTACGGCGCTACACAGAACAGAACTTCTTACTTTACTCGCATGGAGGAGTCTAGGAGAACYGACAGGCTCTATACTGATAGAGTAGCTTTTGCATGAAACGTCTCCCCCTCACGGGGAGAGGCGCGTCCCTTATGCCCCACGGGAGGCTCTTGTAGATAAAGGCCCCGGCCAAGTCTATAGGACGTAAATCAATACAACAACAACAACAACAACGACGTGACACCATATGGAGATTGTTGACACAATGACGTTATGACATGCACCTTAAGACTAGCCATGTTGTGAGACCACAAGTTGGATACTTCAACAATCTACTCCTACATACAAAAATTGCTAACACTGCCCCAAACCTATGTACTCCCATCCGAGCACGTCCTCGGAATCAAATCATATGTGTACGGCCATATCGGGTAGTACCGACTCAAATCAACATTGAACAACTTCGGTGCCTCAATATTTGCGAATAGCGTCGCTCCACCATCCATTCCATAGCAATAAACTAGCGGCTGATTTTGCCCCACCTTCAAATCAGCGTACAGGCGAGTGTACGAGTCAACACCGAGATCGAGCGCCGCGTTGGAGATAGCACTCGAGTCGAAAACGATACCGAATGTGACTTTGGGGGTGACGTGTGCCGTGAGCTGGCCACTGGCATCCAGATCCCATTGGAAGGGATCGTGGTTCTTGTCGACAGTAGGTTCTTTATAGTCGCCCATTTTGGCTGGCTCGTCTTTCTCGCCCTTGGGAATCGGGTAGCGCATTGAATAATCCCATTTGGCGAAGTTGACGGTATATGATGATGTCAGGTGGAGAGAAGCGTCGCCGGATAGCGACCCCAGGACACGGAAATCAGGCCCAATTGTCACGATACCCGGGACGCGGAACGAAGCGCCGAAGTTGTGAGCGCCGAAGAGTTCGACCTGCCCAGTGTGGAAGCTCAGTTTACCTTTGGCTTCAAAGTTGAGCGAGGCGTCGATGGAGCCAGAAGTGTGGAACCAGGCACTAGATTCTTCAAACGATTGGAGATTGCCGAGATTTCCAATGACGGTTACGCCGGCAGCCGTCTGAATGTCTACTGTGAGCTCGGCCCAGCTCCTAAAGTACAAGTCGTCAATCCACTCTGGAAACTGAGGACACTTGAGATCTTGGTCAAATAGCTTGACCGTGAACTTGTCACGCACGCGATGGCGGATACCTGTGTAGTCAACATCGATTTCTCGCTGTCGGTCCCACCACTCTTTTACATCGCCAGACCACCAACGCTTGTGGAGCTCATCCTTATTCAGGGATCGTTTCTCCTTGCGCCATGTATGCTCCAGCCAAGCGTGGTGATTACCCCCGAACTGTGTTTCGACCTCTATATCTCTCTTTTTCTTATCATGGTGGGCAGAGACGATGTGGCTCCAGTACCCTGGATCATCTGAGTAATCGACGCGCACAAGAACATTAGACTGAGCTCGCTTCTCAATGGGTGAGAAGTCGTAGTCAAAGGTGAAGTCATATACCGGCGCTCCTTGAAGGCCGCGTTTCTCAAGACGGTGGTGAAGATGCGTGTGATTTACAGACTCCGTCAATCCTACGGCGACCGAGTACTTGCCAGGCCCACAATCTGCTGGCATCTCAACTACCGTGGTTGGAATGCCGCCCTTGAAGATAATGTCGCAATTTGAATTCTCCGATGTATCGGTACACACAGCTTTGACAGTTTGCTGTTTTTCGCCAACAGAGTTATCGCAGTCAAACAACTCCCAGTGGCTGCCATCGCGCTTGTCAAAGGTTGTTATTTCATTCTCGGGACCAGAGAGAATATAGAAGCCAAAAGAATTGTGGTCCGGATCGATATCGTTACCTGCCGTCGTCTCCCCGCCCATGGTTCGATCCAACTTGATGTCGAGCTTCTCCGTATCTGATTCGGGTCCGGGGGTCGGAAAGAGATCTGCGAGTGGCACGGGGAGATTGATGGTTTCCTTGCCCATTCCCCTCGGGTCGCAACAAAAGGCCAGAGTGGCATATTGCCAAGAGCCGAACGGGTCGTCGGTCATGAGCTCGAACTGACATTCATGAGAGTTCCCATTCTTATCCTTTCCGCCATGCTCATCCGCTCCAAATATGCTCTCTGTTTCCCCGCATCCGTCGGAACCAGAGCAAGCAAAATGCGTGAAGTCGGTCTTGCCCTCATTCCAGTAGCACGATGATGTGTCGACTCCCTTGTCGCAGCAAAATGCGAGGCCGTCTGGATACTTACAGTCGGCCTGTCTAGTAGTTACAAAGTTGCGGTCGCCGCAGACGGTCTCGTCCTTGGAATCCTTGCACGTGTCCGTCCACCCGCACACATCATTCACACCCGTCTTGGATTTGCAGCAGTATTGTGCGAATCCAGAGAAACATGACTGGTGCTGGCCCTTAATGTACGGCTCCGTGCTGGAGGCGACTGGGATCTCATCACTGTTGCAGGCGCTGGTGCACCAAAAGAGACTTTGCTCCCCCGACCAACGGCATTCCTTTGGTGCTGCTTTAATCGGACAGCAAAGCGTTTGTCGCTGCGCATCGCCATTTTTAACACCACAGTACTGCTGGGCACCGGCAGAGACCGCTCCGGGACCACAATCGTCCGATCCACAAGTCGACCATTTACACTGGTTTCCTGTGATGGAATCCCAATTCGACCCACCATTCGTCGGATCGTAACCATTTTGTTTGGCAAATCTACCCAGTTTGCCGCCGAGTAAGGCCCTCAAGGCACTGTGCTCTTTGTCGTCAAGGTCAATTGCCCAGACGAAGAGTCCTAGCAATCCTTGCTTGTCGGCGTAATCCACCTTTTTCTGGAGCGTCTCTTTATCGTCGTAACTGACCCATTGGTTATTCCCCCAGGCCATGTACTTGATCTCGGCTTCTTCGTCGTAAATGGTCTTGAGGCCGTAGCTCTTGATATAGCCCTCGATCTCGGCGTAGGAAAGAACGCCGCCTTGACCCTATTATGGTTGTATTAGTAAAAGTTACGGACAGATTGATCCTTTTGTCACCCCACTAGAATTATCTGCCATGTTCTCTACTAGATGCGAATGTCGTCGCAAATAAAGGGTGGTCAAAACTTACCGTACACTCGCCTGCGGTACCCGGGCGAGAAAATGCACAACCAGGCTTGTTACAATTTGGGTCTGAAAGAGTATACGACCGTCCATAGAAACCGATACCCAGATTGATTTTGTTGGCCGGGACGCCATTTCTCCAGAATAAGTTGAGAGAATCAGTTATCTCTGTCTTATTCGTGTGTGCATAAACAAATGAGCCGATTTGGTCCTCAGGTGAGTCCCAGCTCCCGTGCCTATACCGCAAACTCAGTCTTTGCCATTCACCGAGGAAGGAGGAACTTACAGATCGTACGTCATTAAATTGATCCAATTGACGTACTTGTACATCTGATCGATCTTGAACCATCGGAGATACCAGTACGATGTAGGCGCCGTAAACGAGATACCGTAATTAGAATTAGTAGCTGTAAAGTATACATAGATGGTCTCGAGAAGGTTGACATAATTCTGGCTGTCTTCCGTTTTACCTCCTCTATCGGGAGCACCAGGATACTCCCAATCTAAATCCACACCATCGAAGCCCCACTGCTTCATGAATTTGTATAAATTGGTTGCGAATTGTGCACGTTTGGTCTGGGTGCTTGCGATATCCCCCCACACGGCCTGTGTATCTGTGTTGTTATTGCTGAAGGTCCAGCCACCAATTGATATCCAGATCTTCAGTCCGGGAGCTCTTTGCTTCAGGTTGGTGATTTGGGATATAGTTGTTTCACCAAATTGGGGCATGGGCACGATTTTAAAGGTTTTGGGCTCGATGTAGGCAAAGGCGAGATTGAGGTGGGTGAGGGAGTCTACGGGTACGTCATCAATGGTGCGTTTGGCGCAGCTTCGAGTAGTCGTCGCCCAGCCTTCCCAGTACCTAGCGTGTGTTAGAAAAACTTTCAACACTGCTCGTCTAAGTTCTATCAAAGGGAAGAACGCAACTTACCCAATGACCAGATCTCTCACATCCCCATTATTTGCTCCCGTTGAACCTGGCTGTGGACAATTGCTCTGGCACCCCAGATCGGCAGCGCAAAAGTTATGCGTCGTCCCACAGTACCCAGACTTCGAGCAACAAACATTAAGTGGACAAGTCATGCCGGGCACCTCGGCGCCCACACCACAGTCTGCTTTGGCATCGCAGTTAGATAAACAAACGCCAGCTGCGCAATGGTCTGGATCTCGTCCACAATATCCGGTGTTGCCGTTGCAGCAAGATTTGTCGGCACACTCATTGTTCGCATCGCATCTGGCATCGCCTAGCTGTCGCCCGAACAGGTTCATGGATTGGTCTGTGATATTGTCTAGGGATTGCGGGGGATGTGAATGTTCATGTTGAAAATTGTGCTGGTGAGCTTGAACGAGAGAAAGAAGGAAAAGAGTGATGGCAAGGAGCGTGTAAGACAGAAGGCCTGACATAATGGAGGTCTTACAACTATCTGAAGGAAAAAATTGTAGAGTGATACTCTGAGATGGAAATGTTGAAGGTCGCCTCAGTTCAAGATGCAGGACGTTGACCTCCCAGTGTCAACCACGACCCCTGGTACCCCTCTTGGGGTCTTTCGCCCCTCCTATGTCAATTCCAGGCACACATCGGCTCGCATGATACATCTGGTGATGGATGAAGGAATGAGGATTTCCTACTGCTTACTGCCCATTTCACAGAACCTCCAGGTCGACAAGGCGGAAATTATCGATAAAGCTCGCAGTAGAGAGGAAATGTCGAGGAACGTAAGTTATAGTGGGGCTTCGGGTGGTAAGCGATGGCCTCAACCCCAGTTTCCCTATATCGTATTCATTAATTTACGTCCTCGTTCATCCTTCCATGGCGCCAAGCAATCTTGGCACTCACAATACTACATCGTGAACCGGTTCGTGGATGAAGGATTCAATCACAGGACCTGAAGCCCGTAGGGCAGGTAAAATAATCTCACCTTTTTCGACCGCGAGGTCTTGTGCGCATCGGTGTCAGGGGAATATGGCATCTTCGGACGCCCCGCAATCTGACACCTTCACGAATGTCTTTGTACCTCATTTCTTAACCTCTGTCGCTCATTCAGTCGCTTGATTAGGTTCTTTGTGAGCTTTTCACTCTTTAAAATGCCTTACATATTCTTGATGCCGCCTCGTGTGGCCCTCTTCTTCGCTGTAGTGCTTCATTGCCTTGCAGCCACTGTTCTCTGCAACACTCCAACCAAAGTTTCACCATTGAACGTCCGCATTCTTGACCCAACCAACCCATTTCGCGAGAACTTGGCCAAGAACATCTCCGCAGAAGATCCCATTCTCCAAGATATTCTCTGGGCCGGGCGAAACCGCGAACCCACTCGCACTACGAAGCGAGGGCCGAAGATTCTTGAGTATAAACTCAATAACCCCAAGGACAAGAGTCTTGCAAAGCGCGCCAACTTTGGTCCTGAACCTTATGGCCCACTCATTGATTTCCAAGGTTGTTTGTTTTGTCAGGGAAAGGCGAAAAGGACGAACGAAATGTCTGTCTCTCAAAATTTTATGGCTGATCAAATGATTGCAAAGATGAGCCTTTTCGCAACTATTGGCTCATGCCTTTTCTGTAAGTTCTACACTCTCACATTATCCTATAGAAATTACTTACAGCATTCCGTAGACGGTCAACGCCCACCCGGGCTCACGAATCCACGCTCGTTATCCATCCCAGCTTCCAGCTACGCATGCTCCTTTGGTGGGCTTGCATGGAGGACCATTTGGCATCTCTGGCCCAGCGAAGGTTGCGACACCGACGAAAACTATTACTGTCTTAATCCCCGAGAGCCCACCTGCTGCTGGCTAAACCCTTTAATGCCTGGGCAAACCCAAGACGAGAGAATCCGCCAATCGATGCTCTACTTCCAACAAATGTCGCGTGCCATGGCACTGACTTGCACGGGCGAAGTCTTCATCCTGATCGACAACCCCACCGATGTGCTAGTTCAGCAACCCGACCCATACCCCTCTATCTGGCTCACTCATGAATTGCCTGCGCTTCAGGGATTGTATGAGGCGAAAGTTGTGACTAAATTGACGGCTATTCGTTTTTCGGATAAGCAGAGGTTTGATCGGACTGCTGATTTGCAGAGGAGAGTGCCGAGGGGGATTGATTGGGATGAGCCGATTGCGAGGGCGGTGAAGGCGAAGAAGTTGGAGCTGCTAAGGAGTGGGTTTTATAACAATATGACGGAGGAGAATATCGCCAAGTTGCAGCGACGAGATGGACCGTGCGGGTCCGCTGCAGACCAAGAAGCTCCAGGCTTAAGCTACTTCGGTTGACATATATGTAGCTGTGTGGAAGCTGCCATCTACCTGTAGTTTCTTCATTTCTACGCGCGTATTCCTTCATGTATATAGACCATTGACTATAGTGACCAGAAGTAGTTCAATCCATATATTTGTGATTATAAAATGTCTTAACGAGGGCGAAAGGATCAGCATAGCATCTCGAGAGGGAACGCTGGGCGTGCTGGCAAATTGTTGTGATGCTGTCTCGTTCCTTTCATAGAGCGATATCATAGCTGCCGACGAAATGAGCAGTCGTTGGCTGATGTGTACGAACTGAAACATGTTTCGGATCGCCAAAGGATGCTAGCTAGTTATAGAGCATTGCGTAGCCTTAGATTGTTTCTTGCTCACTCACAAATGGAACTATGGTAAATATCTACAAGGAAAGAACCATCGTCGGGGAAATATTTGGCTAAGAGAACCATCTAGATCCCAACACAAACATAATAATCTGGGAACAACCCGCTACAATCCGTCTTCACCGCTGGATTCCACTTATAGAAATCGTCCAAATTTATCGAGTTCGCATTCGCAATCGCCCAACACCCATCCCCACTCACAACCTTATAGAACTTCTTACAGCTCCCATACATCCCATCCTGTATCGGCGTTGGCGTCGGTATCCCATTCCCAGGCTTCGTCGTCGTTGGTTTGACCGACGTCGTGAAGGAGGGGTTCACTCCGATGATAGAAACACACACGTAATAATCGGGCCAAAGGTTGGCGCAGTTCGATCCAATGAAGGGATTCCAAGCGTAGAACTGTGTGGGCGTGATGCCGTATTTAAGGGCGATAGCTTCGCAGCCGTCGTTCTTGACGACCTTATAGAAGTCATCGCAATTGCCAACCATGCCGCTTTGCGTTGGCGTTGGCGTGGTGATGCCATTCGTAGGAGTAACTTTGGTAGAGGTTGGCGCGGCAGTAGTGCTAGGCTTGAGAGTAGGAGTAAAGCCGATGATTCCTACACAGACGAAATATGTTGGCCACAGGTTCGCGCACTGTCCAACGGCTGGGTTCCAGGCATAAAATTGATCGAAGGAGATCCCGTTCGCGGTTGCAATAGCCTCGCAGCCGTCTCCGGACTTTACTTGATAGAACTTGTTGCAATTATCAATGAAAGGAGTTTGTGTTGGCGTAGGTGTCGTGATACCGTTTGTTGGTGCTGTCTTGGTTGTTACGGAAGCTGAGGTAGGCTTCGGGGTGGCAGTAAACCCAATGATACCTACACAAACATAGTATGTGGGCCAGAGATTCCCTCCACAACCGTTCACAGCGGGGTTCCAGGCGTAGAACTGCTCAATGGAGATGCCGTTGTTGGCGGCGATATCGAAGCATCCGTCACCTGATTTGACCTGGTAGAACTTATTACAGTTACTAACCATGCCATCTTGGAAAGGCGTTGGAGTGGGAATGCCGTTGGTTGGAGTTGGCTTTGTTGATGTTGCAGGCACAGTGGATGAAGTGGATTGTGGTGGAATGCCGAAATTCTGCTCTGTGCAGTACGAGTTTCCGCTCACGAGCTTGCAAGAAGAGCCAACGGAGGGATTCTGTAAACATGTTAGATCTTTCACAGCCCATGTTGAGAGACTTAACTCACGTAGGTTTGGAACTGGGCCAGGGTGATACCATTATCGTCTGCAAGAGCTTGGCACTTGTCACTAGCAGATACGACAACCCAATTTGAGCAATCTTGGATGGTGTCTGGCGCGGCTGTTGTGGGAGGGTCAATTAGGTAAGCCTTAGCCAGACCACTAAGGACGGCAACGAGGAAGAGGCCTTGGGGCAAACGAGTGGACTTCATTGTACTTCAGCAGTTTAAGCGGCGAAATCAGACCGAAAGGCTTGTGCGAAGAGCTCCTTCGTTGCACTTAATCTTTATACATTGCGACCTCATAAAAATATTTGACGAAGAGGGTTGCAATCTCCCGTATAGTCTTCTTGGCATGGTCATACTATTGAGATGGCACAAGTGGATACGAGTGACCATCGACTCGACCACGAGCTATGGTCACTCGCATTGCAGGTTGAACCAACATCAGGCCCCGAACAGCAATATTCATTTACCGCAGTTAGCGTAGGTAGCTACATAGCGATGCTTAAATTGAGATAATAAACCCGAGGTGAAAACTAGAAGTCACCTGTCAGCTTAGTGGCTGCTTATTGGGTACCAATCAGAGCAAAATGGACGACTGAAAAAGGACTGTTCCTAAATCCTGCATCAAACTTAGATGTTCACGCGCACCCCAAGAAGGATTATTCAACCTCAAATAATACTATCTTGGAAAAATCTTGCTAGAAGTCTTAGATTTTCTTACCACTCTAAGGCTTAAAGTGGAGAGTGAAACGCTGTTTGATGTTCACCGGATTGAAACCAAACATCTCGAAGCTCATTTTGGCTATACAATTAGCGAAAGCGCCTCGAGATCTTACCACCAATTGTATCGGTCGTCTTGAAGCTTTGGATTGAACATCTCGTATTAATTATTATGCGCAAAAAGACCAAAGGTTTCTTGGGAGTTGAAGATAGAGGCTTCCAAATTGGGGGCCGATGTTGGACACCGAAATAATACTATCGATAGTCATCCCTAAATCCTCCATTAAGCATAACATAAGCTCACCCAAGAAAGGGCAAGCTTGTGGAAGCTTCGCTTGTTCTGGCGGCGGAATCGCGTCTGTGCTACCCAGGTCGAAGGATCTCCTAAGGCGTCTCACTCCACGATATCGTTGCGAAACCTCCACAATGAAAATTACATGCCGTTGATGAGACGGCCCGGAAGCTCCGCAGACTCTTGGCTAGGCGAATGCCGGACTACGTTCGGATCCTTGTTTTGCGGCTAACTTCCTTTCAAGGTATGAAGTTTTGAGAATGTGCTCTCTTAGCCAATCAGCACCAACATATAAACACCGGAAATCTCTTCAGTAGAATGGGCCAAGAACAAGGAACCGAACTGACGTCCGTCTGCATGTAAGATGTCACCCCAAACTAAGCTTCAATACAAGGTTGTGCATGCACGTTTGCGCCTTGAAATGTACCTGCAGATGAGGAGGGGCATGAAGGATTCAGTCGGGTCCAGATGTCTAGCTTTATCGCCAAACACGGCAATAATGGTGCATAAGAACAAACTTCTGAAAACTAAGAGCGAAGAGGATTTGGTCATGAGCCATCAATCAATTCTTACGAGGTATCTGCCCGCATGTTGTGGGTTCTCCTGCATGCCCCTTGCTCTGTGAATCTTGTGTCTCCTCTTATCGTTCAGTTTGCGAGTTTTCCCTACTCTGAGCATCATCATCGTCAAGATGAAGCTCAACACATTCATTACAGTCCTTCCCTTCCTTCTCGTATCAACTCTTTCACAGTCCGTTCAGCTCTACAACTTCACAACCGAACAGTCGGGCTTTACTTCAACTTGCGTTGCGGTCTTGAATCAGGCCGTTGCTTGCGATGCTTCTATCAAGGTAAGCTCTATTCATTTTCTGGCATGGGTGGAGAGCAAACATCCTCGGGCACGATAGAAACCTACAGGGCTTCTTCAATCTGTTCAACCACTTGAAAAATCACCTATAAGGATGCTAATTGTCAAAGTGGGCAGGAGGTAACCGCTACGAAGATGACGCCACTCTCTCCACCCTCTGCACAACGACATGCACCACCTCGCTCTCGACCTGGCTCCGTCGAACGGCGGGTGCGTGCACGACACGCTTCCTGAGTTCACAAGGCGATGCGATCTTGCCCGCATACTGGGTCGAAAAAGTGGTTGAACGCTACAACACAGTCTGCTTGCTCAGTGGAACACAATTCTGCAATGCGGTGCTTCGAGACGTCATCGGAATTAACCCAGTTGACCAAAAGCAAACCAGATCCGCGGCCGCGACCGCGACGTGCGATGACTGCTTCCTGAAGCGGTTGCAAACGCAGTTGCAGATGCCACTTGTTTCGAATTCGGATATGGCAACTACATTTACGTCTTTAACGAAGCAGTGCAGCAAGACGGGTTTTGCAGTGACACCTCCTGCTACAACCACGCTATGGATAACGAAAGGAACACCACTGAGTACATCCGGCAGCACCCCTACGCCCACCGGTTGCGTGGGCACCACATACACGATCAAATCTACCGACACATGCCAACTAATATCGGCAGCACAAGGTCTCAGCACTGCCGACCTGCTCATTTACAACAATCTCCAAGCATACTGCATCAACTTCCCCACAACAGGCAGTCTTTGCATCCCCACCGACGCCAAATGCAAAACTTACGCCGTCAAGGCCGGTGATACGTGTGCGAGCATCGCTGACGCGAATGGACTGACCTGGACACAAATGGTGACCTGGAATCCCGTCTTCGGGCAAGGCTGTGAGCGCATCGGCAACTTTACGGGTTGGACAGCATGCGTGTCGAATCCAGGTGGCGACTGGGTGAACCCGAGCCCAACCACCGAGGTCTCTTCGACATTCCAAACGCCAACCAATCTCGGCACAGACGCTTCTCTTCTCCCCACGCCGACTTTCGGCGGATTCATTAATGGAAGCGATGTCTGGACGTACAAATATGCCCCTGGTTCGCGCCTAGATTGCTATATCTACGCCAACGGAACGCAGTTCGGGAATAGCGCTGCGTGTGCCGATGTGGCGAAGGGATATGGAGTTACGACACAAAATCTAACGGATTGGAATCCATTGTTGTTGAATAATTCGTGCACTTTGGATGGCAAGTTAACGTACTGCGTGCAGCCTATACAGTTGAATGCTACAAGCTTTACGCAGAGCTGTGTGCTGAGCGATACGCCTGATTATGGGCTTACTTGCGCGGACTTTCTAGCTGTTTGGGGCATTGATATAGATGAGTTTTCGGCGTGGAACCCTGGCGTTGGCTTGGATTGTGAGAATTGGGTTCTTGGCAAGTGGAATGTGTAATGCGATGGATGAATTGAACTAACGAGCCTCCAGGCCGAGAGTACTGCGTCATGACCAACCATTTCCGGCAGCCAGGTATTGTTTCAACATGCAATCAATACGCCGTGGCCAATGTCTCGAACAGTTCGTACCACCTCATTTTTCTGTTCGCTCCACTAACGTAACCAGTTCTCTCGGACCCGTGCGGTATCATCGAAACTAAATTCGGTCTCCAGCACGCTCGATTCGTTGCCTGGAACCCTGCCGTTGGACAAAATTGTACGCTCTTCCCATCCCATGAACCATTTCTATGCATACTAACACTTCTCAATAGGTACGGGCATAAAATACGGCTACGATTACTGCGTCAGCATCCCCAACTACAAACCCACATACACCTCCAAGATATACAGCTACCCAACTACGCCCTTCCATGCCCCCTCAATCAATGTACCAAACCCCGTGTCTTTATACACCGGATCAGCCAACGCGAATGCTAAAGTTGCGGTAACGGATGCGCCAAGTGGGAGCTCTGGATCAGTGGGAACTACTAGTAGATCAACTTCTGTAGCATCGGGCTCAGTAAAAAGTAGCAGCGCTACGGCAAACTCAAAGAAGTGAAGCATGTAAAGAGTTTTAGCATGCAATATTCAAACAGTTGGTATTGAAATACCAGTAGACCGACAAAAGATCGACGCGCTTTTGTATGATTGTTGTTGTGTTAAAGTACATGCTATCAACTTGAACTAAAATGTGACGGCGTCTTCATTGTGGGCCACTGTTCCAATCGGGCTAGCGCAATAATTAACCAGCTACCCATGTTCCGCCCCCGCCTGATATCCGGTTATAATACAAGTAAGCGCTGGCCCCACGAAGAATGCAACCTGCTGTAGTGCTGTAGCTTTCACGTATAGCCCTCATGGCGCCCAAGTTAACTCTGCTTAGGCTACCGTTCGGTGTCTTTTGCCTTATACTTGATCTGGTTTACAGCCCCACACCTATGATCACATTCTTTTGCTAACATGGCAGCAGTTTGAAAAACAAGACTTCGAAACATTCCGCCTCGTTTCCCGAGCATGTAGATACCTTACCGAGCACATCATCTTCCGAAAAATAACTTTTCACGACGAAACCCGCTTAGCGTACGACATCAATGATGATATCTGCGACCGGTTGTGTGACCCTAAAGATGCGCTCTCACAACACGCGCGGCATCTTCAAGTTGGCCCTTTCAAGCAGGAAGCTCATTGCCCCAGTGAGAAAACCCTTGTGAATGTGCTCTCTTCTCTCGAAGATCTAAGGGACTTTTCGTGAGTTGAGTTTCCTTGTATATTTGTTGTCACCCCAGAGGAAAAAACGAAGGACTAAGTGCAAAGGTTGTTCTGGTAAATGTAGGAGGATTTTGTCAGGGTAAAGTATTGTTTTTGCCCCTACGTCGATCACGTTTCAGTACTTTGCAAGCCTGTGGTTGAAGTTGCAAATATAATATTTTTCCCGAAGAGCTGAAGTATTCTGATAACTAGTAGGTGGAATGTGCGTTTCGCAATACCAGAAGCTGTGCTCGCGACTTTAACTACAAAGTGGCCCTCTGCACGGCTACACGTCACAAACTTTAAACGCAATGGCTCTGGCGCCTACGTGCCTCTCGATGCGAAATTGCTCTCGTCCCCACAACTTTACTCTCTTACATACACCATCTACGGGGCGTGGGTCGCACCATACCATGGTGTTTTTGAATTCTACTCCGAGCTCGCTGCTTTCAGGACATGTCTCCTTCAAGCGAAGGGGTTGAAGCGCTTACGACTCGATATAGACGATGGCAATGTCCCCAAACAATCGTCCTGGAACGCCGGCCCACAGAACCTAGATTTTCAAGGGGGCGATGTATTTCCAGCGCTGCATGAGCTGGCTCTGCCCTTTCAAAGATATGCGCTTACCGAGACGCACTGCCAGAAATGGCTCGCGGCTATGGACTGGCGTTGTCTGCGGCGTCTCGACCTTGGCCACGGCAGTCCAAGACATCTATTCACTGCACTAACAGGCCGAATCCCGCAGCTCAAGGCTCTGAGCTTCGGATTTTGGTTCAACCCCTCACCGAATTCCATTTGGCATTGTCCAGATTTGGATGTTCTCCTGCGGTTCTTTGACAGTATAGAAGGGCTTGAAGAAGTAAAGGTAGAGAATTATCATGCGGGCGAATTCAATGGAATCAGGGATTCGATTTTGAACAAGCATGGTCGCACGATGAAGATATTGCACATAGGTTACTGCGCTGCGGACGCAAGAGGATTGGACTGGCCAGATGTACGAAGACTAGTTCAACAGTGTCCTAACTTACACGATCTCGCTTTGAAGGTCGCAACAGCCACAGATCCTGGGCTGGCCTATCGAAGCACCGGTTGGGTAAGTAACTCGCCCTTTTCTCCCAGTCTTTTATCACTAATTTCTCCCTCCTCTTCTTAGCCAGACTCCACCATGGCCGAATTACAAGAACTTCACAAACTATGTAAACTAGAACTAGAACTCCAGCTCGATGGAGACAGTACCGAATTCATCGTCGCGTCCGCCTTCCTCATTGAAGAAGCAGCTGAGAACCGTGCGACAAACCTTTTCAGGCAAATTATAGAAACCAATCCAATGTCTTCGCTCGAGTTGTTGACACTAAAATTCAAAGTCACACTGCCAGTTAAGGAATGGGGATTCATTGTGACACGACAATCTAGTCCTGAAAAAGGATTCGAGGTTAAAAGGAAATTTGTGGGAACTGATCTGCCGTTGGGTGACTACTATGATCCTTTTGGGTAGTATGAGGCTGAGAATGATCTAAAGAGATTGAAAGATGCATCGGCATGCCATCTCTGATTAGACCTACTCTTTCCTATGCAGAGTTCTCGTTGACAAATACAGCAGGGAAGCGCGGGACTTGTCTCAACCTTTTACCCCATTCCCATATTGGCGTTTTCTTCCACCGTTTGAGCACAATGAGGCACATTTTCCATTCTTCACCACACCATTTCATTTCCGGCGTCTGTTCATCCAGAGAGTCGTGGCGAAAGACCAACATTTATTCCCTTTTCTTTAGTTTCTTCTTCCTTATTTGATTTCTCATATTTTAAATAGGATATGTCTTCATGCATTCAATTGGTGTGCTCGATTGCGAATGATAGTGCCTCTACTCAGAATAAATAGCTTGTCTCAACTTCGCCACCTCACAATTCGGCTCACCGGGATGTGTCGCGACGCCATACCAGGTACATGTGTGTGTGGAGGACGCCGAGAGTGTTTCGGAGCCGAGGGTCACGTGCTTCGGGAAATGCATGGATCACGTGTCATATGAGATAAGCGAAATGCCTATCGCCAGATATAGCCTAGTATCGGATATAACCGCTTGGCTAGTCTTGATGAAAGATCCACCTACTCTAAATCTGAAAAAATTGTCCGCCAATGCTTGCCGTGAATAAACATGGTGGTGACGCCAATATTCGCTTCCCAAATGACCTCACGTTACATCGCCGCTAACGCGTTGCGATAGCGCGCACGCCATCCTTTGATCCTACTCGACATCAACACCAAAATACCCTTTCACCATGCCCGTCGCGGGTCGGCGTCGACAACAACAACTCTCCAGCAACAATAGCCATGAACATGGTGCATTTCTGATTGATGCGTCTACAACACAGAATCTGTACGGCACTTTCACAACACCAGCCAATTCATCTCGGAACGCCGACAGCCAACAAGATTCCAGCAGGACCTGGCCGACCCCGGAGCAAGTGAACGGCAATATGAGTAACAAGGACATCGGCTTTGGGGTCGAGGCTACTGTCGGGCATGGCGGAAATCTTGAAGTCTCTTGGAGCCGCGACCATGGGGGTGACTTCGTCACGCAGCTCGAGAATAGCAATCTTGCCAGAGGACTTCGACAGCGTCACATTCAGATGATTGCTATTGCCGGTGCCATCGGAACCGGTCTCTTTCTTGGGCTCGGAGGTTCTATTCAAACTGGCGGACCTCTTGGAGCTCTTCTTGGCTATGCTACTGTCGGTCTCATCGTCTGCGCTGTTCAGTTCGCCCTTGGAGAGGTGGCACCCCTGCTACCTGTCACTGGTTCCTTTGTCAGACACGCTGAGTTTCTCATTCAGCGTAGCCAACCGTACGTAGTACGCTACGGCTCGCCCTTTTTGTGCCTACTACTTCTCAGATTGTTAGTACGTTCGTACGTAAAGGGTGAATTGAGAGCGAAGTACGTAGTGTAAAAGTGTCACGAGCAACCTTCCACTCCGGGCCATCCTCGGCCAGCCTTCGGCCAGGTCTCGGACCACGTGATCTCCAGTCACGTGCCGATCTGTATATAGTTACCCTCCGACTCCTGAGTACTCCTCAAGGATTCGTCTTGAATACACTCTATACCCATATTTCGATCTCCTGCCGACAGTCTCCTTACAAAAACTTACGTTTGAAATTGAGGGCGTAGTCTCGCTGAGAGGCTGTTTTTGATGGTTGATGTGAGCTGCTTGATGGGAGATGGAGGGTGTTGACAAAAGTGCGTTCACATTTTGCTACATCGCCGACGATCCCCCTATCGCACGAGTCATTGGAGATTTGTGACTGCACAAAACACAACTTTAGCGTGTACAAAAGCCTCATGACAGCGGGCAAACAACCTCCTCCAATGGGCACGAAACCCGCCGCCAAAGCACAAACGTATAGGCGTAATACGTGCAAGATTTATGCTAAACGAAACGAAAACTACGACTCACAAATCGATTACGTTCGTACGTATCACGTGACCGAATAATTCACGTACTACGAATACGTACTACGTGCGGTTGGCTACGCTGTTCTCATTGACCCTGCTTTCGGATTTTCAATTGGACTCAATATCGTCTACGGGAATCTGTTGTCTGTTCCCGCCGAGATATCAGCCATCTGTGTGCTAATTCAGTATTGGACAGATCTAAACTCCTCCGTTTTCATATGCATATTTATCTTCCTCACATTTATGGTTGGTATCTCTTTTGTGGGCATTTACGGCGAGATTGAGTTCTTTTTCGCCTCCTTGAAGATCCTCTTGGTCCTTTTCCTTTTCCTCCTAGGTCTCGTCATTAACCTTGGAGGCATCCCTGGGCAAGAGCGCATCGGATTCAGATACTGGAAAACTCCAGGTCCTTTTGTTGAGTATATTGTAGCTGGTCCATGGGACCAATTTCTTGGCTATTGGGCTGTCATGACTAATGCAGTCTTTAGTTTCGCAGGCGTGGAGAGTCTAGCAATGGCCGCTGCTGAGACACAGAACCCTTGTAGGGACATTCCCAAGGCGTGCAAAAAGGTCTTTGCACGAGTTTTAATCTTTTATGTTCTCGCAGGTGGGTATTTGTTCACGGTGGTTGTCTGATCGAGCTAAATCCATTTTCAGTGCTCATTGTGGGCATGATCGTCTCCAGCGACGACTCCAGACTCAACGACTATACTGGAGACGCAACTATGAGCCCTTTCGTGATAGTCGCTTCAGCAGCCGGCATCAAAGCCATCCCATCAGTAGTCAATGCCATCGTTATTACATCGGCCTGGTCCTCTTCTAATCAAGCACTTCTCTCCGGCACTCGCGTACTATACGGTCTCGCCATCAAAGGCCAAGCGCCGAAGGTGTTCCTTCGAACAACATCGTGGGGAGAAAGGAACCGAGGGACTCGACCAAATTCAGGAGGTTAGATGTCTACCTAAATCATCAAAGCATGCTACTAAACTAACATAGAAACCGTCACTGATCATCACGCCTCATGCATCTCCGTCTAATGGAGTAGCTGAAGCAACCGGAACAACGGAAGTAGCATCACCTCCACCAACATGGACTCCCTCAACTCCTCCCACATCCGAAGCTTCCGCAAACTTACCTTACCGCTCTCACATGATCTACGGGCCTCCCTGCAACCACGCAAGTGATCTCCGCTTCACTAAGCGCATCGCCCTTGTCTCATCATTGGACGAGCTCCGACTTGCAATTGAAAACAACAACAGCAGTAAAACGCACCCACCTCTCATTGTCACACGATCCTTCAACGATTCCCATGCTCAGTATGAGGCCGAGACATTCTTGAGAGCTGGGAATGTTCTTGCGGTAAGAAGAGATAGTGAGCAGTGTGTGAGCTGCGCAGTTAGGCTAGCGCATTTAATTAGTGCTGTGGCTGTTGTTGCCTAGGATTGTGTTTGAATTTGCAGTTGTAAATAGTATTTACTTCATGTTTGGGAGATTGGTGGAAGAGTTCGGCGATTCTGTGTAGTGCATGTTGATGCCTCACGGTGAATGGTCGTGGCTTGTTTAATTCCATCGGCGATAACGTGACGACTCCTTGTTATTTTCCACTCTTTACGAAAAGCCATCCGTTTGTAATTTCTGTGAACAACTCATGCATCTTGATTATTAAATGCCTCGGTTTATGCGAAAGATAAAAATGTCCGCTTGCAATCCCTCGACCAAAAGACTGAGCTTGAACGTGGAAGACTATGATGCGAAAGGGTTAGTATTGTTCGGAAGCCACACGAGAGCTGTATCGGGAAGGGTGCCGAATGCGAGACGCCGATCGGGATGGGTACCGATGACAGAACGTGATAACCCCGCGAATGTTCATTTATCTTGGTCTAAAGCCATGTGCCTAGAGAAGGCAACCTTCGAGAGACCAGTTTCGCATACTCATATCACCAGACTCGGACTTCCTTTCAAGCAATCACAATGGTCGAAGTCAAAACATACCGTCTTAAGCCAACAGGACTCATCCCGAACTCACCCTACGTCCTGATCTACTACCCCGCCCTGCTCCTAAACGAGGTCCGGCAACACGACTTTAACGCAGCCAAAGTATACGATATCTTCATGAAAAATGGCTGGCCTGTGCAATGGGTCGCAAAGTACGGACCGACGCAAACGTCACACTACCACTCAGCTGCGCACGAATGCATGGCTGTCATATCAGGCGAAGGTGCGACGATAAGGTTTGGGGTCGCAGACACCACCGTAGGTGAGGAAAACAACACACGCGGCTCAGGTCATGAAGATGGTGGTATCGAAGTCCAAGCCGGACTCGGAGACGTGTTCGTGATTCCCGCCGGTGTCGCCCATAAGACGCACGACCCCAGACCCGAAGGCGCAGTATTCGAGTTTCACGATGCGATAAAGAAGGGGAAGGATGCAAGGCAGTTTGTTGAAAAAATTGAGCTTGATGGAGAGTTCATGATGATCGGCGCGTATCCGCGTGGCGGTGTCTGGGATTTTGCTGTGGGTGGTGATCATAAGGAACAGTATGAGAATATTTGGTCTGTCCCGAGGCCGGAAAGAGATCCTGTTCTGGGTACTTCGAGGGAAGGTCTATGTGGGTTGTGGGGGGAAAAGTCTCGGTTATAGCAATGGTAATGCACGGCGCTCGAGGAAGAATTGGAGTCAGATTCTAGAAATATTCTGATTGCGGGAGATATTCTTCTTGTGCTACAGTCGAACCTCGTTAGTGCGATATAATTTTGACAGATCATTTGAATCGCGTTAATGAATTATCGCCCTATCCAATCGCTGATAAATAAACCTTCTGAACCACGTGAACCACTTAATCATCCTTCCACGCAGCTGGGGTTCTAAAATAGGCTGTAATTGAGGCTTGTTTCTGCCCGGAGATGTCTCTTGAGTTGTTTGTCCATGGTGTTGAGGAGCTTCATATTGTTGATTGTGAAGTCCGGTTGCGCTTCAAAATAGGATTGTAGAGCAGCCAACACTCGAGTATACTGGACGAAGGATGGTGGAGCTGGCGGTTCAGCTACTTCTTCGAGCGGCACGTCAAGGCCAACTTTCTCTATTTAGTGATTGATAATATCCTGCAGTTCTACCTCTTCCTCCTCCAGCTCATTGTCTTTTCCCTCAGAATTTATAAAAGTCTAGACATCCCTAGCCTCCTCACCTATTCTCCCAGCGTCCTGAGCCCTCCGCAAAAGGTCAAAGGAGATCCCTAGGCGGCTAAGGATCCTTCTCTTGATTATCTACCTTATCAAAGATTGTAGACTTTGCCCAACAGTTCCAAATTGTTAGCTAAGTAACAAGCTCTACTGTAAGGAATGGGTTGTCTCGCACTAGTAGGGTTGAGAGTAAGATTTTGGAGTAGATAGGAGTATCTTGTAGGAGAGACGAATCGCTGCGAAGCCACATTGGCAGCGGGGGAACACTAACAGGCTAAATCGCATGTCACCTGAACCATATTGCCTCCGTACAGGCCCGGTACCGGCCTTACAGTTGCTATTTCACTAAGACATGTTAGAGGGTATTGTAGAGCATAACATACTTAATAGGATCCTGTTTTTGCGTGTACAAATTAATATAGAAGTAGAGCTAGTGGCACTTGTAGTAGTGGCACTTGTAGTAGTGGCACTGTGACGGTAACCGTCGTTCCCGCCACACACTCGCTTGTCGCGTGAGTGCCCCTGCACCTTGACCACTGTTCCGCGCCTTGACCATGCGGCCATGCCCCTGCGCCTTGACCATGCCCCTGCGCCTTGACCATGCCCCTGCGCCTTGACCATGCCCCTGCGCCTTGACCACATCCCTGAGTATATAGCCGAGACACCCCATCGTTTCTTTGTTCTCCAGCTTTCCTCTTCGACAATCACGATAGTCGTACGTAGTCTGTCAATCTAGAGAATCTGGTGTTTGTTCATCTCGCGTTCCCTTGTGACACTGCGCTCTCGTGACAGGCACTTGTAGTAGTGGCACTTGTAGTAGTGGCACTTGTAGTAGTGGTTAAAGTTGGCAATTATCCCTTAATTAAGTAGCTAATAGGCAGAGGTGCTGTTCTTAGGAGTGAACTTAATGTGTATGTTCTTAGGAAGATTTAGGCCCTGCCTGGTTGTCTCCGATTCAGGCTCCGTTTCCGTTTCAGTACTGAAACGGAGCGTAATCGGAGCCGTGTTTGGTATATTGTGTCCGTTCCGTTTGGTAATCGGGGTCCGATTCGTATTCAAGCGCCACGTAATCTTAACCCTTGTCTAGCTCTGCCACGGACCTCATGCGACCTCCTGCGTCTCCAATAGCGAAAAACACCTCCAGAGGTGTTTTTCACTATCAGAGACATCACGTGTCTTGATTTGCAATGGATCCTCAAAAGGCTGCTGCGGGCTGTGCCGCCGTAGGTGCTCTCGCCAGCGTCCACGCTTTGTTGAACCAGTACTATGATACTAAATCTCGCTCAATTAGTGTAAATAAGCAGGAGAACGATCGCGAGAGGGGGCCGGCGTGGCTTGCGGACTGTATGAACGACCCTATACAGCTTTTTGAAGAGACTTGATTGCGGCCAGAGGTGTAGGACAAGCTTATACAGTACCTAAAGGAGAAAGAGCTAGTAAGCAACGGCAAGGTGATAATTGAGGAGAAAGTCCTTACGTTTTTGTACATTTGTTCAAATAGGGCGTCCTGGCGTAATTGTCGTCATAGAGCTGGCCATTCAATGGAGACGATAAGTCGCAACTTTCACAAAGTTTTGGACGCGCTGTTATAGTTGTACAAGGACGTTGTCAAAGGCCCTTCAGCTGAGGTTTCTAAGCATATTAGGGGCAGCGAGAAGCGCTGGCCGTACTTCAAGGACTGTGTGGGCGCGATTGACAGCACTCATATACCTATATACGTGCCGGCTTCAGCGCACAAAAGGTATCGCAATCAGTATGGGGATTTAAGCCAGAACGTCCTTGCTGCCGTCGACTTTAATATAAACTTCCTATACGTGTTAGCTGGCTGGGAGGGCAGCGCACACGACGGTAGGGTGTTGAGGGACGCCTACACAAAGGGCTTTTACGCGCCGCCAGGCAAATATTACGTCGCTGACGCAGGCTATACAAATAGCTCTGATTTGCTCACGCCGTATAGAGGCGTACAGTATCACCTGCGAGAGATCCGAGAGGTTGGCAGAGACGCGCGGACGGCTAAAGAGTTGTTCAACTATCGCCATAGCAGCCTGCGTAACGTTGTTGAGCGTACGTTTGGCATCTTCAAGCGTCGCTGGAGGATCTTTGACAGAGCTCATGAGTTTGATATTAAGACGCAGACGAAGCTTGTGTATAGCCTAGTGGCTGTTCATAACCTCATTAACTCAGTGTACGCTGTAGAGGAGGATTTTGATGAGCTTAGAGCGTACAAACGCAAGGCAATTGATAAGGCGCAACAGGAGGAGGAGCGTAGGCGTAACGCGGCTCTGTCAGAGGTTAGTATGAATGAGAAGAGGGAGCAAGTAGCAGAGAGCATGTGGGATGATTACCAACTAGCGTGGAGGATCCTTAGTTTATAGGGCAGCAGAGTAGCTGTAGTTGTGTGCAAAGGCAGTTATAATTGTTGCAAAATACAGACTAATTTGAGTATATAAGAGCTCAACACCAATCTCGCACGGGCCACTATCATCAGTCTTGGCAAATCACGCTAGTAACTGACATGCTGCGCCCAATATCTTGCACCTCCCTTATAGCCAACCTGCCGTCGCCACGCCAATCGAACATCTCTACACTCGCTGCTAGGTCGCTATACTCCTCTTGCGTAACTAGCTTGTCAACACAAGCCTTTACCCATGCCTTCTGCCTCTGCGGCGTGCGCAAATTAACCCAGAACTTTGCATTCCACTCACTCTCAAAGGCTTCAAGAATAGCCATCTAGAGCCTCTCGTCCAACAATGAGTACTCATCCTGGAACCTCAAAAGCGCCTCCTGCTAATAGTCCTTAGGAACTATTGCTGCTGCAAGCTCACCAATCTGCTTTGCCATATTGTCCAACTTTAAGCCCATACGGTCCTCAGAGGTGAGCGGTCTGGCCCTTTTGCCGCCACTTTGCCTTACAGCAGACACAGTGCCTGCCCTTTTGCGCCTACTAGCCAACTCGCTGCTTGAATCTAGGTCTGTAGAGGCAGAGGTCCCAAACAAAGTAGTGCCTTCCTCTATTGAGTCTACAACCTGCCGCCGGGGTTGACGACGCAGCGCTCTTACGCTAACAGCGCCCTCACCTGTTGCGTAATACCCATCAAAGAGCTCTTGGTGCATTAACTCAAAGGGCAACAGCGCGTCCCGAAACTTCAACGCGCCTAGATAGGCCCTGAAGTAGTCATCAAGGACCTCGCCGTCAGCTATAACCTAGCCATCAACAACGCTGAAACCTAATTGTTGGCAGAGCTGCAACCAAATTTGCCAATCCTTTTTACAGGTATCAATCTTGTTCCTGCACTAATCAATAGTTATAGGTCTACCCACTGCTCGCTGAACCTCCTTCTAGGCATACACCCACGCCTAGGGTTTGAATTTGCCATCAGCGCGGTTCCCCTCCCTTGCCTAGCATACTAGAGCTAACAATAGACATTCTAGCAGCCTATCGGACCACTTGAATCGCAGCCTTTGATCAACTGGCTGGCTTTGATACAACGCTGGTGACGGAGCTGGCGGCGGAGCTGGCGGCGGCGAGGGCAGCGGTGAGGGCGACCAGGTCACCTGAGTAGGCGCTGGCGACGGCGAGGGCAGGAGAGAGAGCGCGGTTGCAGCCTGAGCGATGCGCTCGAGTTGCTTATTGCGTGGCGTAGAGGGCAGCATTTTGATGGTGATAGTGAGTAGGTTACTCACAGCAAGCGCACTGACAAGGATTACTAGAAAACGGACATAATCGAACCAAACACGCCTCCGATACAGTACCCTCCGTTTACGAGAGCGGTATCGTATGGCCCCTGCTGAACTAAGCAGGGGCGTAAGCGAAACGGAAACGGAAACGGAGCGGACAACCAGGCAGGGCCTTAACCTTATTGCTAATATGCCTGTAGAAAGCTGTCGGCCTGTGGGTCACATGATGAGTCACCTCTATGTTTGCTCATGTAACTCACTCCTATGTTTGCTCATGTAACTCACTCCTATGTTTGCTCATGTAACTCACTCCTATGTTTGCTCATGTAACTCACTCCTATGTTTGCTCATGTGACTCATTTCTTTGTTTGCGTTAACTATCTTGGCAGGCTCCTAGCGTGCTTGGTAAGACTATAGATATCTCTTCGGTAGCTCTTCTGTAATATCAATTATTTTCTCTCTCTCTATTTACTTCGTCACATCACGACAAAAGCCTAAACCTATTCTTGTAAAGGGCTGGGGCCCTAGTTATGTGGATCCTTCGGCTCGCCTCGGATCCTTCGTACGAGGCCTTGGCAGGACCTTCTATCTCTCACGCATCATCATCAGGGAAGTACGTGTTTATCTTGTTTGTAACGCTTGATTTGGGGGCATAAGCTCAGGGGCAGCTCCCGTAGTCGAGTCTCGTGTCAGAACTCTCATGGCCCAGTCACGTGCGAGCAATGTGATGCCCTCCGAGGGTACTCAGGGGCCTACAGATATTGGAGAGTACGTAGTACGTAGTACTCTGAATGGGAGCTGGCCACCCGGCCTCGGACTATATACAGAAAAGCAAAGAATCAAATAAATGCAAAAAACAACGCAAGTAGTTTGAGTTCGGTCGAACTTGTTGGGATGGTGGGTGGGGATAGAAATCGAGACATATTAGCCTATTGAGCGTACAATGAGGCTGTTGATGATGGCTGAGGAGAGATGGACAAGGTGGAGGAGAAGGACGAGGAAGTTCTGCCCTGAGGCACCAAGGCCCGTGCCGGGACTTGGCATCAACCACGTGATATAGAACCAACCATATATCGGCCACCGCGGCAAGGGTAAAATTTGCTAGTAAATGAATTTTGCCCAGGCACTAGTATCGCCTTAACAAAAATAGCGCCCAAACAAGGTTCGACTGTACAGCCCCTCCCATGGGAGGGGTTGTATTTCCACATGGAAATACATGCACCATGTGGTTAATCGTTTTGTCATGATCTCCCTTTCCAATTCACTTCTATACCTCTTTAGGCACGATAGTCAAGTCTTACGACGCAGCACTTGGAAGTACTTGACTACATAGAACTTGCTTCGGCAGTGTAGGAGGTGATGCTTGATGTTAGCCACGAAAGATATGCGATACCTTACAACTGTGGTTTGAGTATCTGCACAGTTGCACAGTTACCTGCAGGGCAGTGCGTTAACTGTGCCCATGCGTGGAATCTATTGGTCCGACCCCGCATGGAGGTTGTAGATTTCGCTTCCACAACGCGGCGAGCGCTCACCGACACATATCTCGTGCCTCAACACTCAGCGCTTCAGTGGTTAATGCAGCGAGCAGAGCCGCAAAACAGTTGCGCATCTCAAATTTATAAGAATTTCGCCTCCATCGTGTTGTCTCTGACAGTCTTCTCAGATTCTACTTGCGACTTTTGATCTTTGGTGGATGGCTTCTTCTCCCCACAACTACCGGTATTCTGATGATTCTAGGATCGACGTGATTGGACCCCATTCCCTCGATAACAACCTAAGTCACCTAGGTGGAGGTTTCCCACCCACACCTACTTCATTCCAATGGCCGGACCACAATACTCTAATATCCCATAATACTTCTTCGTCCGCCTACGACGCCGCCTACCAAAATGTTGGCAACCAACCTTGGGTACAACGTGGAGGAAATGACCCTAGCTTACTCTTTGGTCCCTCTAATGAGATTTCACATTCCACATTGGGGTCATGGCCGTCGTACAAAAATTACACATCGGAGCCATGGTCGCCGTACAATACTCGTGCCGATGAGCCTCAAGTAGGAAATAACTTCGAAGGGCCGAACAAAGTTCCTCAGTTCAAGCAGTCTAGCGTTAGTGTTCCCTTCATTCCGTCGGACCCACCTACATCACCGCCATGTTCGCCGTATTACTCTCAAATCGATGAACCTCAGCTTAAATACGAACTCGAAGGACCCGATGACAATCGTCCGTTCGATTACTTTCCTTCCATATCAGCGCCGTGGTCACGGTCCCACATCAGTGTCAAAAAACGTCAACTAGAATACGACCTCGAAAGTCACAGAAATGAAGACATTTCAGGAGCCCGAGCCGAAACCGTTCTTCGGAAATTAGCCTTCGGAAAAGTTGAAGAAAATAGCATTGGTATTTCAGTGTCTGTTGCTACATCGACGATTTTATTCTGCGAACAATGTGACTCTCAGTTTTCGGGCGAATATCGAAAGGGAAACTTTGCCAGGCACATGAGATTGAAGCACACGGACACTTCGGACTCTCCTATTCGTTGCTCGATGTGTGATAGATCTTTCAGACGATCGGATGCACTATTAAAGCATGAGCGAAAGACACACCCTGAGATATTGCGAGCTCTCCCTCTACAAAAGAAACGGAAACCTCAATTTGCACATACAAGTCCTAGTTCTTCTGGCGGCGATGCTACACATGGAAATAGCCCGTCACCGTGGGCACCGGAGCCTGAGAATATCTCAAAAAACCTGGCGTCTTTAGATCCCTCTGCTTCATACCAGCAGACCACATCGGCTCCCTTGGAATCTAGCGTCGAATTTGAGAACCCAATGAACACAACAGCACAGAAAATGCCTGGGAGACTAGCGTCATTATACCCTTCTATTTTAAGTCAGGTGTCTCAAGGTCAGTTTTCACCACATCTTAATACGACATTGGCTGCCCTTATCTCGGCGCTTGAATCTAGCACCCGTCCTTTTTTCTACGGCACGTTCTTTTCTCAGTGGAGGGACATTGTGGAGCAGCTTCTCAACAGAGGGTCAGTATGCTTTCTACATTAAACCTGATTGATGTCTAAATTGAGTCAGGTCGAACGCGCACTTTGTCTTTCGGAGGGTGCTGAAAGATCTGGAATCAGAGTTGGAAGACGCTGACAATTCCGTGTCTCATTCTTCCCGACCTCCTAGCTCACTGTTTGACTCTACCAACACCACTCATCCTTGCCCATATCCACAGACAGGACCAAGTACGTCGACCAACAGAGGGCCTTTATTGCAAGGTGGCTGCCCGTCTCGTTCCACTCCAAGACAAACATCACGGCTTAGAAGACATCCATATCAGACCAAGCACTTCAATAACAATAGTCCGATTGTCCGAATTATGACTAATGAAGAAGACTCCAGCTCCAAGAAACTGGATTGTCCAGTCTATAAGCATTACACCATGCAGCAACTTCAATCACCGTGTAGTGGCTGTAGTAACGACTATCTAGCTCAGGTTCGACATCATCTTCAACCTTCTCGATCTCAAATCCATCGTGGGTTTCCTCGCTTCCTTAAAAACTGCCGAACGTGCAAAGAGGACTTTATAAACGAAGATCCATGGAAGATCCACGAGTCTGGTGGATGTGTGCATTATAACCGGCCCCGTGGAGAAGACAACAAGGTTGAGTCGTGGGCACGCCTTTATATTGCCCTATATCCCGATGCTACTCGCGTGCCTAGTCCTTGTGAGTTACACTTGAAATCTCTTGAGCATACATTAGCTAACAAAGAATATAGTCACTGGCGTAGATGCTTGGTTGCTACTGGATGTGTCTACTTTGTTGCCATCATATCTCTTGTCAGAAGCACTAAGCTCACCATCTATCACACACAACGCATCCCCTTTTTTAGATGATCATCGCTTGGTTCAAAACGAGACACCTTTTCGCCTGCCGGCTTCTGAGTTAGAAGTCCAAAACGTGGAACAGCTCGACTACGATACTGCTTACGGGATCGTGTTGAGAGATGCAATGGCGCATCTTTCACGGATCTTGGAAGAGGGAAAGAGAAGATTTCCTCGCAACCAACTACAACAAATGGTGGATTGTATCGAAGCTGAATTCAGTTTTCGAGTTACACCTCGAGAAGTAGACCTTCCAAGTCAGCCGCACGAAGATCCTGTGGATTCGACAACCTTATCAATACCTGATTCGCGGTCACAGGAGGATCAAACAAACCCCGTCGAGGCCCCCACGTTTAACAACCTGAAACCTCCTGAACTCGTCTCGAATCTCTCTAGCAGTGTGAACACATTGGCATTATCTATTAGTGACAGAATGTCAAGCGGTGAAGCATACAACAGCGATTCTTCGTTGATCCCCAGATCATCACAGACCGATTCCCCGATGCCTGATCCCGAGTACACGTCCGCATCTTCGAACCTTTTTAGACCGCCTATTTCTCCCGCGTCTAAAGCCCTCTCTCAGTTTTGCAATAATGCTGAGTTTACATGTTCCTCTTCTATACAAGACGCCCATATTTCATCGGATGCGGAACCTGACGCAACGTATCTAAACCTTACTGGAGAACCGTTTATGAACTTTAATATATAATCTTCAAGTAGAGAACTATACAAATGAGGAGTTATTATAGAATCACACTGCAGATCCTCCACATTGTACGTTGCCCAGCCGTCCACGAATCCTCAATTCCAAACTGTCACCAGGAAGCAAAAGATCGGTCCGCAATCGTCTGTCACGATGAGAAGAGGCAGACAATTGTCTGATGGGTATAAGTGTGTATAAGGAGTGTAAACGCCATGAAGAGCTGACTGCTCGCACGACGACTATATGCCCATGAAGGGGAGCTAGCTAGAATAGGACATATGGTAGAACACGTGCGACACTTGACATCGTTTCCCATACCATCTTACTTTATTGACATTTGTGCAAGTTCAAGGATTCCGCCCTACGCCCCCATGTAACGCTTCTGTAACTCTTATTGCGGTGGAGGAAAGATGTGTGATATAGAAATATCACAAGGGTGGAAGGCGGCTCGCAGCCATGCGATGTCTGAAGCAGCGATGCACTGAAGGAGGAAGGAGGATCAAGGTGAGGTTTGGCAGTAGGCTATTGCAATTTCGTTATTTCTAGCTACCAAACCAAATGAAAGAAGAATGTGATGGAAAGATTGAAGAAAATGTTCATGATCTCGTTGGGGAGAGGATCGTGTGTTCGGTGATCAATTTTCATTCAATCATGATCTATGGGTGTGGTGTTCGGATGCCCATATATATGCCGCGTTGATTGATGACGAAGCAAGCAGCTGACAAAGAGACCAAGACCCGTTCCCTGCACCATGCACCCAAGCCTTCAACCCGTGCCTGAGGTGGATTTCAACAAAGTAGCTCTTCGCTATGGCGCATTATGCTTCCGTTGATCCTATGTGAGTAGTACAGTCGTAGTAATAGGCCTTGTTGTCCGATGCAGACTGCCTTCGGTGATACGCGAAGGGGATTGAGAGGGACAAAGACAAAATCATGGTCCAGTAGAATGACTTATTAATCCCAGAGATAGAAGGGTTATTCTTAGGAAGTACCAATGCTCATAAAGATCGCCTTCCGCAGTTGGGCAGCAGCCGGGTGATGGGTCCATCTAGCCAGCCCAAGTAGGACCTGATTATGCTATCTACGTGCTACATACGTCCTCCTCTATAATGACGAGCTTCAATTTGCGCATAGCACGTCATCGTTCTGGCCCTCATCTGTAGAGTCCAGTTTGGGTCTTCAGTGTCGCATTTTTGCTGCTTTGCTTCCCTCACGCTTGCTGTTCTTGGGAACCAAACGCCATTAGTGTTCAATTTTACTATTTCTAAGAGGCATTGAGGCTAGAAATCTACCCCGATAAGTGGGAGTACAGGGTAAGTGGGCCGCTAGTGGCCCGGTGGTCTGGGGTGTGGGGTGTGGGGTGTACGAGTGAATGTGGTATGCACTGTGGTTGAGAAGAAGGTTTTTCGGGGTTAGCTCGGCCGCACATCTCTCAAAATAATACTTCCAAGGACTCCATGGTTGTGTCTGAATACATACAGATCCCCACTGCCCGAAGCGTCAACATCCCGACACCTACCACCCCTCCCCTTTACATTCATCTCTCTCTCTCTCTCTCTCTCTCTCTCTCTTCCGCCTTTGCTGGCGCTCTCGTCGTCTTTTACCTTGTTAGGCTTCGGGCTACTGTTGATCTCTGCACACCGCCGTCGCGATGGCTTACCTCATACCTCCTCTAGGTCCACCAGCAACCGCCCGAAGACCTGCTCCACCTCGAACCGCCTGCAAGTTGCGCTCGATTGCTGTGGCATCAGATGGGGACCTTTGGGCCTCGTCTTAAGCCTCCTGGTTTTGAATAACGGGCTGCTTGCAGTACCCGGGTGCCAGCTAGGTGTGAAGTGACGTGCTAACCTAAGTAGTCTTGCGGAGAATATTGTGAGCAGATCATGGTGGAGACTGCGCTTATTGTGGAGCATCGAGATGGTCGGGCTGTTGTTTGTTTTATACATCCTCACTGCGAACTCGAGTTAGGGCGGCAGGTATATTCAAGCCTCGTCTTGCCTGTACATATCTGCATACTAATCCCACGTTTTACAGGCCTCCTAAAATCCCCTCCTCAGCCCGAGCTTCACCCCGCGCCTTTGATGCGTCCAACTAAGGAAAGCGCTGGTACCTCACTCCCGGAGTCGTTCTCGTCCACTTTGGCCTGTATCCTCCGTCCACTTCCATCTTTGCCGCACCACTACCGCCGATACTCGATACTCGACACCGCGTCACCCAGAAGCTCCTATTACTATGTATGCCTCACGGGTTACTGATGAGGATGACTCCGCTTTTAGGGGCGACGAGCTGGCCAGCGGGCCTACCCAATCGCCTCCACCACCGCCACCGCCACCCCGATACCTCAACACACGGTCATCTCAAAGCGCTCGTCAGCGTGTCCGCCACGCGGGTCGCCGATGAGAACGGCCTTGCTTTTGGGAGCGACAAGTTAGCTAGCGGCATGGCCACTCCACCACCGCCCACACAGTCAATCCCGACGACAGTGAAACCGAGTTTCGCGCCACCGAGTTTCGCACCACCAAGTTTCGCACCACCAAGTTTCTCATGGAGAGCGCCACTATATGCTAGGTTCTAATTGTCAAAAAGAGTGTGCGCACGATTCAAATCTCTTGCATTGAGTGGAATATATCCAGTTCAACACTAATACCCTCAGTTTTGTAGAGACCTGTCTCTTGTACTCGTCGATGTCTATGTTACCTATTCTATGTTCTTTTCGGTTCTAGTAACTTTCTGTTAGAGAATTCCCTTTTAAAGTTCAATTTTCTACCTTTTTTTCCTTGGTCCTGCAAGTTTCTTCGAATAACGCTCTAGAAACCATCCCTTAGATATAGCGTTCGTAATACTAGCAAACTAGTTTAAAATACTCCTGTTGCTTATTCCATTTACAACGTAGAGTTCTACTTGATAACCTATCGGAGACAATCGTTAAATGTTGAGCAATTACCATAGATGCACAGGCTGCGCTTGGCCCTCTCCTTCTTGTTGGTCTATTACGTCCACCGAATACTCCTGCTGTACCGTGATCTGTACATTCCACGGACTCGAGCCGGGTGTTGATTTACTGTCTCCATACATCTCTCCATTTTGCGTATTATTCCTTTTGCTCTCTAGTTCATCACCAGCCCTCATCACTGTCGCTACCTCGCCCTTGTTCGTCGTCGACCTATCCGTGTCCAAACTCTTTATCGAGACAGTCGACCTATCCTTCGGCTTATGCATCCCCACATTCTCAGGGACTACAATAGCTTCCTGTGAGGTGCATAGTGTGTCATTGATCATGCTGAGTGGATGAACACATCGCGAGTCTTTCGTGCGAGAACGCGGGTTTGAGTTAAGTGGGTAGCTGTGGCCTCGTGAAGAGCTTTTTGTAGTGCTTTGCCCCCGAGCACGATGGTACCAACGCTTGAAGAGAGGGAAGATCATTGGAAAATTAGAGATAAAGACGGCCAAGAAGGACTCACGGATGGACCAGGGGCCAGATTTAGAAGATTCGAGGGGCCCGGCCTGGAGGGGTGTTAGTAGATAATTTAGAGTCATAGGCCGGTGAAATCAGGAAGAGATTATAGGGGGACATACCATCAGGAGGGTGATACAGCGTAGAATACCGAAGGCTATTACTAGGAAACCTCCACTGAAAAGAAAGAGGAGCATGATCTTTTTTTTGAGCTCGATGCGTGACTTATAAATCATCTGTAGAATTGTTAGAAACGATCACGCTCAACCAGGAATCACTTTGTCCACGGACTGGTAGTGGAATAGCCATTAGGTATAGATCCGTCGCTGTATTAATTGCCATGACAAAGATAAACATTACATGCGCATTACCGGGCTCACAGTTGTCTGTTCCTCAATCAATTTCGTTTCCCGGTTATGAACTAGGCATGCGAGATGGGACAACTCACTGCCGGGGTTTGGGTATATCTGCCACTGCTTGCGTAACGGGAGGCACTTAAATATCACAATGAATAAAGAGGCGATGTAAGTTGTTCCTAGGAAGAGCCAGCCAATTTGGATACGCTGGCGCATTGTTTGAAGGCCGTCACTGACGCTCAGCTCCGTTAGCGTATGCTTTCTCCGAACATGTGGGATAGGATAGGTTTAATGAGAATACATACGTTAGGCGCATGTAGTAGACTAGCCAACATGCTTTCAACAACCAAAGGAGAGCTGTATACACAATCCAGCCGAGAATATGCGTTTTCGAGCCACTCACACGGAGCCCCCATTCATCAGAATTGGGGTCCAGCAGAGCGCGTTGTTCTTCAGTCATTCCGTTGTTAGCCATTCCCTTCCAAATAGCAGCGACGTAATATGCTGCCACTGTTTCCGCTGTGTAGCAAATCTGTACGCAACGGTTGTTAGGTATCCACTCTGGCTTCTCTTATAATCGGGAGGTTAATTGGCTGACTTACATGAGCCAGTATCATCATCGGATCATCCCAGTCCAACTTGCGCCATCCTACGAGTCCGATTCTTCCCCATAGCCGCAGGCACACAGCAAGCGTTGCTATGCTCCAAAGCGTCCATGCTTCAACGATGAAATCGTGAACCGGCGACATGTCAGTCCTACTTAATTTAGAGAGGATGTGAAGGTTGGTTGCTGACTATCTTCGCGCCTGCAGAAATGCGAGGTGAGACAGTACCATATACAATACACATCTATCCACTTTGCTGACTATAAATCCTTGTGATAGGGTTCGAACAAGCATTTACCCCGTTGACGCCGTCATAGAGTCGCCCAAACTTTAAGCCAAGCGGCTTGGTCGAAGTCAATGTGAAGCGAGCCTAAGCCCATCTCGTAATAATTTCTTTTGAAGTCATAGATCTCTTCAGAATTCCTGATCTGCACGCGTCACCTGCAGCGCCCACTACGCCCCATACGAATCAGACTTGTTTTACAAGTCTCTTGAAGGCTTCCGTGCGTCTACTGCAAGTGGTTAGACGCCTCTCCAAAATCATATTGTTCCGAGTTCTCAGCGCACGGATCGGATTTGTGCGGGGTGGAAGACGGTGAGCAAAAGACTTGGGTAAGGATTAGCGAGTGGTGCGGCATGATTCAGTCTTCATTGGCTACAGGATACGCCATGCATCTCCTCTTGATCTCTAGTCCTCTCACATGTTTTCTTGCACGCCACCGTCCCAAAACAAAACACTCCACTCGAAAAGCATGCAAAGAATGGTACGATCGCTAGTGGCCGGAATTCGGTGTTGGATCCGATTGGACCACAGTGACTGTTCCGGTTTATTTTTTCAGACAAGATAAGACACAAAAGGGGAGCATGAGCGGACCGTTCCTGGGGTTTGGTGATATCTTAGCGCATCACCACCACTATCACCGCCACTGAAAGCCGTATATTTAATCAACACCAGCGCCATAATATATTAGCAAGATGGCTAATTCAGCGATCGTGGAAACAGTTATCGCCCGTATTTTTAATGATTTTGCGCACAACGTTGGCGATCCAGTCAATCCATTTGTTCGTAACATCCTGAGGGACCTTCCATCATTCAACTCGCCATTGCCATCACACTAGTCCTTAGTTCTTGAAGGCTCAAAGTCGCGCGTTATGTGACGCTGGATCTGCAGCCAGGGATGCTCACAGGCGTTAATATCACGCGATTTGCTTGGCCGCACATCTTAATGTGAGCAACTGCCAGAACCTGCATGTCAAACTTTGACATGTGCGCAGGAACTCCATACTTAAGCAGAAAGGCTTTAGACTTCCCAAGGGCCTTGGGATGACTGATAAAGGGCTCTACGAGAGACTTAAGGACCTCATCACGGTATCACCAGCCATCAACTCTACCTATCCCACAGTTCCCGCGCTTCAGCTTATCAGCCTTCGTAAATGGGAGCTCTTTAGAGTTAATTGCTAGCTCTCCTATCTCTCTTAGAGTATTGCAATTAGTTCTCCTTTGCGAGCTTCTTAGAAGCTTCCTTCTTCTGCTTCTCATTCTCTTCCCTGTACACGTGGTATGGTCCCTTGTAATTATACGTGAAGCAGCAGTAAAATTGGAATTTAGATGACTTAGTAGTTCGGTCGCATTTTACGTCTAGGTGATACTTTCACCCTCATTGTACCAGCACTTCTTCATGCCATGCTAAGCACCTCCTTTAGCAGGGGTTTTATCTGAATAATCAGCTCCTCTAAAGTTAAAGCCTATATTCTTGCCTTCCTTACGCAATTAGGGTTATGGGTGAGTGCCCACTGGTATCTTTCCTCCTTGTCGTCATCATCAAGCTCAGGCTTTGTAACTGGCCTCCCACGATAGTAGTTAGCGTCGTACAGGACTTTTTCAAATAAAGAGACACTAATAGGTGGAAGACCCTCCAAATCCCTCTTAATAAATAAATTCTAGCTCCACACGGCTTTCACACTCTTTCAATATACGTCGATTCTTCATTTGATTAACTGCCTCTACCACCATACGTGACACAATACACTGGCTGTGATACAGCATTTATCGGACTCGCACTCACTTGTGGATGTTTTCAACCCTGGTTTGCCCGATTTATTCGTCAATATGTTCAGGACACAGCAGTACGAAAGTTCTCAACAATATGCACATAGATGGGGATACAACCACTAATTACCTTCTATAGAAATTGTTGGTTTCACAGGGCTATTGCAATAGCAATGGGGGGGTTCTAAGCAAAGTATTGATTCGTGTATGTGTCTATCTGAGGTGAGGCTCAGGAGGTTGTATCATCCCTTTGCCGCCAAGCACCGCTAGTGTCTCATGTGATAAACACGTGATCACAACATCACCACGTGATCACCACGTTCGATATATATATATTCCAACAGAAATAAATCGTATGAAAAGTGAGGGATAAAAAGTCTAAAGTTAAATGTAGCAGTTTCCAGGTCGGCTTAGAAAGTTGGGATGGTTGTTACGAATATGGAGGGGTGGCGGTTTGAAGGACTCCATTTCTATATGGAACCTATGATTGCGTACCGGCATAAAGGATAAAGGTGGAAGGAAATTTGTAAGCAGGCTAGAGGTTATGGAGGGGTATGAAGATGAAGTATTGTTTGTTTGTTTGTGTGTGTGTGTGTGTGATCTCGTTCAAATGTGCTGGCGCGGCGACGAGTATGGCTGGAAAGGCCTGAAGAGCTTTGATGCCTTCAGCAACGTGAATAATGGGACAGCCATAACGTGTGACACTATTCATACCTATCCTAATTATCCACTAGACTCTTCTGCAGCGTAGAGATATTATTTCTAGGTCACGATACGAGAGTTCAAGATGAGTGGAGACACTAGAAAATAGTGGGAATTGTACCACTTGCGTGACGGTAAATTTCGCCTCGCGCCGTATAGCATTTTCATTAAAATTTATTACGCTACCCATTTCTCTCATGTTCTGTTCCAAGAACTACTCACCTCTGCAACCAAGATTCATTCAAGTGGCTAAAGAATGGACGAGCATCTCTCTGCATCATCCACTGTTTTTCAAGCAACGCTAAATTCGACGCTTTCTTTCAGTCTTCAATATATTGTAAACTAGCTCTTTCTTCATAGCTATTCATAATTCTAAGCAAACAACGGTGTCGGTATACCCGCCCGTGAAATGGGAAGGTCCTATAGACGCTGTTAATCGACTGCCCGTGGGTTTCGCAGAACGCTAATCCACGGCGGTGCAAGAGCGCAGGGTACGGTAGAAAGAGTATGGATTGCTTGTGACCACGAATCTTCTACGTAGCAAGGGCTAGCAGCGACGTCGAAGTCCTCTGCTAGCTTGCCAATTGTAGGTTTTGATTCTCGGGTGTGTTCTCCTTCTAAATTGCCGGGGCCGTATATTTATGCCTGTGCGGATCGCTCGCTTAATCCACCCAGTCCTCCCTCTGAGTCATTGTTATATACCGTGCAATCCACCGTAATACCAACAAACGGAGTTGGCTTATCAATTTAAGGTTGGGCCAAGTGCCGAGGTAACATTGGCGCACGGACCACTATGACCACCTTTCTTTTCTTTCTTCTTCCTCGGCCCAAGATTGAATTTAACTCAGCCCGATATTCAAATGCAAGCGAACTCGAAACATACACATCGATGATCGCCAAATCTCCCACCTCGCTCATCGAACGTTTTATTGCCGTCGTTCCAGATAGGGAAAACCAGGACGTCTTTAAAAATGCCTACAGCCTCTACCAAGCCCCAGGTGATCGGGGAATATATGGAGGCGCTGCTATCAGTCATTGTCTCTCTGCGTCTCAGATGACGGTTCCGCCCAACTTCGATGTGCATGCTATGCACTGCTCATTTATAGCAGCGGGCCGTCCAAACCATCCAATATTTTATCACGTCAGGCGAGTGCCAGATGGCAGAAATTTCATCAATCGTCAGGTTGAGGCGCGGCAAGAAGGGAAGTGTATCTTCGTTGCGACTCTCTGGTTTGTAAGAGACGGATCACAAGGAAAGGAAACGCTAGAGCACGCCGTAAGCATGCCCTCGGATGTGATAGCTCCACCGGAAGGGCTGGATCAACGCACCTCTTCCATAAAGCACGTTTCCGATGTGATAGATGATCGCTTCCCTCCATTTGAGAGTATTCGTTATCCTCTTTCTAGGTCCGGGTCTCCATCTCAGAAGCGAGAATGCCAATGGTTGCGCGCTCGAGGGCGCTTATTAGACCATCCACGTATTCATCAAAGTGCGCTTGCGTACATGTCAGACTCTTATTTCGTCGGAGCCCTTGCTCGAGTCCATAGCACCAAGGACGCGCCTTCGAGTCGACCACGGACCATCGAATCAAAGCTTCGTGCCTTCTCTGGCACTCCATCGTACATCGAAGAGATGAAGAAGTACCTCGAGAGTATCGATTTCGGAAGAGTAGACGATAGTACACATGAAAGTAGTAGAAATTCTCCACAGAGGGAGGAAAAGAGGGTCAAGTTTGGTGTTAGTCTCAACCACACAATGTTCTTCCATCGCCCGCGAACGTTCAGAGCCGATGAGTGGATTTTCACCGAAACCGAGGTTCCTTGGGCAGGAGATGGGCGAGGCCTGGTAGTTCAACGCATATGGAGTAAAGAAGGGAAACTTGTCGCTACTTGCATACAGGAAGGATTAGTGCGCTTGTATGAAAGAAAGGATGAAAAGCTCTAAATCTATTGTTACCTTGATATTTGAACTGCGTAAGCAAGTACAGAAGAAAATAGGGGCTAATCAATACCTTCACGAAAGAGGCAGGTTGAAATTAATACCAGATTTTTAGTAAGCCTTGCTACACTAAATGTCAAAAAAACACTCTATATTATGCTCAGCTTGAACTCAAATTGCGATTCGCTTTTGAATCAAAAGGCCATCAGGACTCATAGTCGCTATTGACAAGTCTCCGGTCTTGGTACACCATCCTCTTCCCAACCTACGTTGCTAGTGCCTTCTGCAGAGCCATATGTGTTATTGAATCCGGGAGAAGTGGTGACCCAAAGATAGCAGCTGATTTAGGGTTCAGAATGTTGTATCCTCTGGCATCTCCCACAAGCCCATGGGCAGGAAAATGAGAAAGGAATAAGTGACAGTGGTATACATGAAGAGACTTCACTCGTTTGGAAAACGTGGACCGGGACCTCTTTGTCAAACGTGTGCAAGCGGGCGGTTCACCCCAAAATATACCAAAATCTTGCTACGTATCTCAGCAGCCAAACAATGGTAAATTGTAAAAATTACTTATAAGACACTTAAAGGTGAGAGCTAAAACAGAGGTAAATGTCAAGATCTAGATAACTACAAAACCTGGAGATTAGTAAACTTGATGAGTTTTGTATTTTGTGTAAAATAGTTTACAGATAAGGTTTTATAGTTTATTATAAAGTGGTTGTTGAGATATTTAGCTTTAAAATACTAGATTTTTGGTGTGTTTTTCGGGTGGGCCACTCACTGGTGCTTTACGTTAACCAAACAAATCTCTTCCTTATTGCTCTTCAAGCATTTCATTTTTCAGGGTGAGCTAGGGCCTGGTGAATATTGCTGAATTAAAGATAACATATATATAATACAATATGTGTTGTGTCTCTCGATACATAGGCTTCCCAGATGTATCCAGGTAGATAACAAGCTATAGCCACATTCACGTGATATATATTGTTGGTTTCACAGGGCTATTGCAATAGCAATCGGTGGGTTCTCAAAGGTGGTAATAATTCATGTCTGTGTCTCTATCTGAGGTGAGGCTTAGGAGGTTGTATCATCCCTTTGCCGCCAAGCACCGCTAGTGTCTCATGTGATAAACACGTGATCACAACATCGCCACGTGATCACTACGTTGAATATATATTCCAACATATATAATCCGACAAATTTAGAACAACACCTGAAACATTCGAGTGCAGAAAATCTTGGAAACTAGAGTAAATGCAGGTATATCGTAACAGTTCCTAATATAGAAGTACAAGTAGTAAATTTCTTGTACGAGAAGTCTTCTTCTTTCACGTCCTTGCCTTCCTCTCACTAATGATCCACTCACTTAAGTTCCTTATGCTAAACGTCTCATCCAATAACTTCAAAAGAGGAATACTAATCTCAAACACCAGCGCTGCCCAACTTCTCAACTCCACTGCAATTAAGCTATCGATCCCATATTCCGCTACCGACTTTTCTGCCTGTATACTTTCCGCCGTGACCATAAGAAGACTGGCAGTCTGTTCTATCACTGCTTTGGTAGCAATACTTGTAGCAAGCTGTGTGTCCCCCACCTGGAGTGCAGCATCGATCGATGTAGTGACCGCCGAGACAGTGACTTTGACTTGAGTGAGTTGCTCAGACGAAGATGTGTAGTCTTGCATCACTTTGTAGAGATGTGAGAACTTTGTATCGGAATGCCATCGTGGTGGTGGGCCATCCCCCACCTTTCCGGATATTTTCGCCAACTCATACGGTTCTAAGCACGTCGTGATTTGAGCTTCTGCCAAGGGGTCGTAGTCGTGCCAGCTTGATGTCGCCCTCGGTGACTCCAAGAACGCAGCCTCCAACAATCTCAGAAATCCTAGCTCGCCAGTGCGATACAACCCATTCCGACCAATCATATGACGCGTCGCATCTCTCTGTCCAACATCCCCGATTTCAGTAATGAGACCAAAAGCGATTGAAGTCCCTGGTAATCCACGTGCTCTTCTGTACCGTGCAAATGCATCCTGAAAGCTGTTCGCTGCGCAGTAAGCTGCTTGCGTTGGCAGCGCAATGACCGCTTCGAATGAGGATGTCATGATGAAGAAGTCAAGTGGTAGGCTTTGCTCAACACTGGCTTCATGAAGGTTAATGGTTCCTTGGACTTTTGCAGAAAGCCCGCCTTTCCATTGAGAGTAAGGGAGGGTGTCAAAAGGCTGGTCGAGAAATGCTACGGCTGCGTGGAGGATACCTTTTATTGGTCGGTCTTGAGAGGCTGTTTGGAGAGCTTCAACCACTGAAATTTTGGAGCTGATGTCACACGCTACGAGTTTAATGAATATTTTGCTGGAAGAGAGGGTCTTGATCATGGTTGCTGCTTGTTGAGAGACCTTTCGTCCGCCTGAGCGGGAGATGATGGTGAAGTGCTGGGCACCACGAGAGACCATCCACTGAAGAATACTCCTTCCTAGGCCGCCTAGGCCGCCAACCAGAACATACTCGGCCTCCGGGTCGAAGTAAGCATGAAGTTTGGGTGGTGACATCTATAGAAGATTAGACGTGCTTCTCAATGCCGCTACGTGCACTTACCTTAACCACAGAAGCTTGATCTTCGTAGGTAACAACGACTTTCCCAATATGCTTCCCTTTCGAAAGATATAACATCGCCTTTTCAAGTTTCGCCACGTCGAAAATCTTGATAGGCAATGGTCTTATCTGTCCAGAGCGAACCATATCCCCGACCTCCTGCATCAATTCACCGCAGAATTCAGGGTCCTGGGCAGCGATAATGCTGAGGTCGAAAGATGAAAATGTCGCATTTCGTTCGAACACCTCCATGGAAATTTCTGCGTGATTTTGTACATCCACCCTCCCAGTGTCGATAAAACGGCCTCGAGGTGCGAGACACTTCCACGTTTCCTGCATGATCTCGCCACTCGATGAGCTTAGCACCACGTTGAATCCTTTTCTACCAGTGGCGTCCATGAGCTTCTCAATATCCCCAAGGTCTCGAGATGAGAAGATACGATCTTTCGGTATATTGCATGATTCGACGAGATATTGTGCCTTCTCATTCGTACCCACAGTTGCATATATTTCAACACCAATCCCGTGCGCGACTTGAATTGCCGCGAGACCCAAGCCACCAGTAGCAGATTGAATCAATACACGCTCTCCCTTGCGCAATCTCGCGAGATGTTTCAGCGCATACACCGCTGTACAAAACACAATCGGCAATGAGGCCATATTTTCAAAGCGATCTTGGTCCCGTAATAGTTGAGCATGTATGCTTGGTATTCGAAGCTTTGTTCCAAATCTCCCCCACGCTAGTCCATACACTCTGTCACCGGGTTTCAATCTCTGGACTGATGATCCGACGGACATGACAGTACCCGCACATTCAGAACTGCATGTGTCCATGTCCATACGGCCTGCGCTCACGGCGATATCCTTCCAGTTCAATCCAATAGCTTCGGTGCGGATCTCGATGTGATCGTGTTGAAGCAGGTTGCGGAATGTGGTGTCTTCCTTGAAGTATAGGGAGCTGAGGAGTCCCGGGGTCTCAAAATCCACCACAATTGCCTCTTCTCTAACTGCATGAAGAGGGAGTTTCATCAGCGTCGGCGTGAACGTGTGGAGGTTTTGGTAGCGGTTGTTCAGATCGTCGTCAAGAATGAGGCGGCTGATGTGGGGAATTCCGCCACAGAGAGCTAGCTCTCGTTCTGAATCGCCTGCGGAGAGATTCGTGAAATGATGTACAACCTGATTCGCTGCGTGACCAGACGCCGAGTTAAAATCCGATTCTAGATGAAATATCCCATATCGATTTAATATATTCTCAGTGATGAGCATACGAACAAGGCCTGTTACAACTGCGGACTTTGGATTGTTGCCACCCAGGATATCGCCATTGGTAAGCCATAGCAGTGTAGACGCGCTCGTTGTGATTGATTTTATGCGCAGAAAGTCTTCTTCAGTTCCGTCGACTAGATCGTGGACTTCCAAAGTTGTAGTGAGAATGATTGCAGAGTTGTTTGGGATCCTGTTGGAGTCTATGATAGGTGTGAAGTGTGCTTCGAACCCATTTTCCTTCAGCTTCAAGCCCAGGTTAGTGTGAAATGAGGTAGTGTAGTCTTGATAGACAACGTATACATTTGTTCTATCCGAGAAGGTAGATGTGAAATCCAGAGAACGCAATTCCACAGCAGTTGTGAGAATCGTAGAGACGGTAGTGAGCGGGGATGGATAATCATCCAGCTCAATGTCGATGCCTGAGAATCCCGTATCTTTCAATCGATGCCTCCACTCGTCACTACTCAGAAATGGAGAGTCTCTATCGCCCTCCTGAGGCCACCAATCCGGAAATGTTCCGTAAGCCAGACTATGACCTATCCATGTCCTAGTACATTCCAGTAGTATCATCTTCCCTCCAGGCTTCAGCAGCTTTCTAGCATTCTGTAAAGCTTTGTTGACATCCTGGGCTGCGTGGAGACTCTGCGATGCAATAATGAGGTCGAAGTCTGCTGCGAAGCCCTGCGGCAAAGGATTTTGATTCATATTCAGCGTTTTGAATGACATATCCTGGAAGCCTGTAAACTCTGCTTGAGCTGATGCTAAAAATGCTGCTGATACGTCGGTGAAAGCATAATGGCTATATATCCTTCTCTCTGTACTTGCACCGAGTACTTGCATTGCTATTTTTGTTGCGCTTCCTGTTCCAGCTCCTAGCTCAAGAATCCTCATCGTTGGATTTTGGTGTCCGAGTAGATCTAGGAGTCGTTCTAGTTGTGGATATGCAGCTCTAATTCCAAGGCCCGACGTATATAGTTCACTCAAAAAATTGTCCTGCTTAGCGATTTCAAGGCCGGTAATATTCCCTTGGAGAATGTCGGATATGTTATCGTATATGCGTTTAGTGTGTTTAACATCAATAATATCGGAGAGAGTTGCGCATGCTTCCTCAATAACGATCGAACGGTCCTCCGAGCATAATGAGCATGCTTCATTTGAATACGGCAGACCCTTTGTCGCAGATCGGTGTATCCAAGCCAGGAATTGTCGAAGATGTGGAACTGGACTTGAAAAAGAGTGAAATGTCTGCGCTAGCTCCGTGATCATGTACACTGATATTTGATCCATCAACTCAAACGCGCCCTGGACATCTTCGATAGCGATGGTGGAAGGGAAAATTCTCTTTGCCTGATTGAAGTCCAGCCTTGAGATGTCTGGTTTCCATACCAGTCGCGAGTATGGATTTGGATTTGACCATTGTTTTGCAATTTCGCCACCGGTGTGAGTAACACATCGAAGTTTTGCAATTTCAACGATAGGATCACCTTTCGCCGTCATGAGTCGAAGTTTTGCATGAGCACCTCGAAGACCCTTGAACTCTCCCACTGCAACGCCTCTACCCCAGCCTTCGTGTTCCTTTCTTGACCACACAGTCATTTCATCAATATATACAGGGATGAATGCTTTCTTAAATCTGCTAGTTTGTCCACGGTGCGCAGCGATTAAGGCGAGTTGATGACAAAGATCTAGTGACGCTGGGTGGATGGCATATCTTGACTCCGGCCCTTTGAACATGTGGCTAGTGGTGTTCAGCGCAATCTTTGCTGTTGCGAGACGCTTTTCCGGGTCGGAGAGCAGGTCGGAGAGTCCTCGGAATGCAGGTCCATATCCAAGGCCGGCCTCGTAGAACTTTTCTTGCCAGTCTTCCACTTCAATCGTGCGCGCATCCATGTCTTTGTCCATATTCTCCAATTTTGTGACCTGGTTTACGTTGGTTGACATCTTGATTAGGCCAGATGCATTCTCGGCCCACAAGTGGTCGTTTGGAGAATACGATGAGATCTTGAACTCAAACCAGTTGGCCACGGCAGATGACGCTTGCAGATCTAGCATCACTTCGATGCCAATATCATTTTCGGGAATCTTCATAGCTGTTTTCATAGAGACATGGCGAAGTTGAAAGCTTGTGTTCTGCGGGAATTCGCTTCCGTTGTCTAGGAATTGTGATATGGCCTCCACGGCCATGCATACGTATCCCGATCCTGGCATGACTGTGTGCGGTAAGAGCTTTAGACCATCAGCACTAAGCCAAACAACACCCCGCTAACTATTTTGAAACTTAACTTACCTTATGGTCTTTCAGCCACGCCAAACCCTTTAGATTCAACACGTTCCGCCAACTCGGCCTGTTCTTGGAACATCCTGGTTGTCGTACACCCAACAGATCGTGGCGGACGTGCTGTCTCAGTCGAATATCCTTAGCAATTCTGTTTTCGTAATATAGTGGAGGCCCATAATTGTATTTGTATGTGGGCAGATGAACGCAGACCTTCCCATGTACATATCGGATGCTGCCATGTTCAATCTTTTCAACGGAGTTGACAGCTGCAAGATCCACGCTAGCGTTTAGACAAAAAAGGGAGCCAGACAAACTGAGAAGATTGTGCATTCCGTCGCCGTGTCTTTTCAGAGATGGAAGGTACATGAGTGCTTTCGAGGAGCCCTTGGAATGGAAATTGGCAATGATTTGTTTGAGAGAACTTTGGAGGGCTGAGTGTGCGCCAATTTCTATGAGAATTTCCGCAGAGTCATCATCGCCAGAGGAAATTAAATGAGTTATAGCCTCAGAAAAAAGTACTGGTTGTTCGAGATTCCGTCGCCAGTACTTCGGCGAGGTGATATTATGGTTTCCGGGGTTGTCTGGTGTAACCGAAGACATCCACAATATTTGTGGATTACGCTTCGAGCCATCTTTTTTTTCCCCAAGGTCGAGTTCTTCTAAAGCCTGGACCAGAAGGCGCTCGTAGTCCTTGCCGATCGTGGTCATGTGGTGCGAGTGATATGCATTATCACCGGTTTTGAGGATCCGAGCGAATATGTTTTCTCCCTTCAGTCTTGTCTCGAGCTCGATGATTCGATCTATATTTCCAGATAGAGTGATACTCTTTGGTGAATTGATTGCTGCAATCTTCACTTCCTCTTCAATACCCGCCAAATACTTGCGAGCATCGTCCACGCTCAATCCGACTGCCAACATCTTTCCATGTTGATGATTCTTCGCAATGGCTTTACCACGACAGTACGCAGTGACTATGGCTTCGGCGAGGGAAAGATAACCTGCAGCATATGCCGCTGCAATCTCTCCTGAGGAATGTCCAACTGTGGCTTCCGGGATGATATTCCAAGATAGCAGAAGGTCGACAAGCGCAATCTGAAGGGCAGTACAGATAGTCTGCGAGATCTCTGGCTCTTGTACTGAGATGTCCGATTTTCCCGTCAAGACATCTTCCAGTGTCCATGACGGGGGAAAGGAAAGGCTCCGCAGAATGAAGCATTGCGCGCGGATTGATTCTTGAAAAATGCCATATTCGAAGAGATTGCGGCCCATTCCCTGCCACTGCACTCCTTGGCCGGTGAAGATAAAGCTAATTCGTGGTGAGCGACTTCCGACAGCCTGGGAAAATGTTGGGTTGTCCGCAGATATTGTTCTTTCCAGAGTTATAGATTCTACAATGCTGAACGATTTGTGAGCAAACTTCGACCGTCGACTTGATAACGTGTATGCCACGTCGCCAAGAGGATGTCGTGGCAAATCGTATTGGATCGCGTCCATGTTCTGTTTGAGCGAGGCTAGATCGTGGGCGGAAAATGGCAGAAGCACCAGTCTCCGTACCCCAACAGGCTGAGTATCAAGCTCACTTTCAGCTACTAAGGTTTCTTCGGTAACTGTTTTAGTCATGACAGTGCCACTTAGTTTGTCCTTTGGAACACCATTGTTATGGCTGAGAGAAGAGCCGCTCGAACTGCTGTTGGTGGTTGTATTGTGTGACTCGTCACTGATCGGCGATCTCGAACAGGAGTCTTTCCTAGATATCGATCGTTTCCTGTGTCTTTTAGGCTCTATAGTAGATATGTGATCCACGATACAATGCCCGTTTGCACCACCATAGCCGAAAGAGTTCACACTGGCTCTTCGAAGTAGATGTCGTGGCCATGGTATAGTGTCTGTGACGACACGTACTCTTGCGGCTTCGAAGTTGACTACGGTATGATCAGTCACTGTATCGAATATAGTTCTGTTTACTTACTATTGGGATTCAACGTTTTCACTCCAATGGTAGCAGGAATTATTCCGTGTTCCATGGCCAGAATCGCCTTCATCACTGCAGTGATACCACTAGCCGGCTCAGAGTGACCCATATTAGTCTTGACCTACATATTCTTCACCTTAGTTTTGGACCATATTGTATGGAGGTGAACATACTGATCCAATCAGAAGCGGCTCTTCACTACGTTCGGGCCCGAACACCCTTCCAATTGCGGACACTTCCACAGGATCGCCGACTGGTGTTCCAGTCCCGTGACATTCAAAGTACCCGGTGAGGCTTGTCGGCAGCCCAGCAGCCTTATACACTTGGTGGATGAGCGCCTCCTGGCCTTCGGTGCTTGGGTGAGAGATCCCAGCTGTGCGACCATTAGAATTCACTCCGGTGCCCCGAATTAACGCGCGAATAGGATACTCTCCCTTAATGGCATCTGAATATTTCTTGAGATACAGTGCAGTGAAGGCTTCTCCTCGGGCATAGCCATCCGCCGATGCATCAAACGTGTGACAAGTGGAAGTCGGCGACAATGCTCCCAACTTAACTGTAAGAAGTTGCATATCTGGAGACAGTATCAAATTGCTTCCACCAACAATGGCGGCTTCGCAATCCCCATTTCGTATAGCGTTGACTGCCAAATGTATAGCATACATCGAGGAAGAGCATGCGGTATCCACAGTCATACTTGAAGCAGTTAGCGAAATCCAGCAAAGATTAAGTATTAATAAGCACAATGTGGCGCCAATACGACTTAGTAGCTGCATATGCATGATATAAAAGTTCTGATCACACTCACCTCGGACCTTTTAGGTTGAACAAGTAGTTGATTCGATTACTCAAAATACTTGAACTACCACCAGTGGGTGCGTATGCCAAGGGGAAATCAATATCGCGCATTTGCATAACATGGTGATCGATGTTGAAATTGCCAACAAAGACTCCGGTCTTGGATCCTGAGAATTTTTCCCACGTTTCTCCGGCGCTTTCAAAAGCCTCATATGCTACCTCAAGAAGCTTGCGCTGCATCGGATCCATGGTCATTACTTCATTCGCATTCATTCCGAAGAAGGTATGATCGAACAGGCGTGGATCTTCATCCAGAAGATAAGCCCCATGCGTGTTGATGCAACCAGCCCTCTGGTGGTTTGGGTGATAGAAACCATTGAGGTTTATCCTTGACGGGCTGAAGTCTCGCTTTCCTGTACGCTTGTTGACCAAGGAGTCCCAGAATTCTGAGGAATTTTTGATGCCTCCTGGTAATCGGCATCCTAAAATTAAGTCAGTTATGAAGAACTTCAACAAAGAAACGTAATAACTTCACCCATTCCCACAACCGCTATGGGATCCAGACACCGTGCACCTCTGCACCGATCCACAGAAGGCTCGGGCTCAATTTCATCACTTGAATATCCAACACTGAACTCATGTGCAGATGTAGGCATGGTTGCAGTGACTTTTTAATAGTTGACCGAAAGTGTTTCTGCATATATAGATGAATAATGAATGAGATCAGGACAGTTTCTAGGTAAGATACCAGGGTTTTGTAAAGTTTATTATGGCCAAATGCGATTTCAAGAAACGCTTCAAGGACTAAGCATTGCTAGGGTCGACCATCACAAGTAAGTAGTCGGCTATTGTCTTTGGTTCGTCTGAATTGTACACTGTAAACCGCACAGTTTCTACCATAGTGGCAAGTACGTGGATTTAGGCAAAATATGTTTCACAAAACGCATTGGTCTACAGTCCATGAAGTATAAAACAAAGCTCGGACCATATTCAAGTTCCTTATTTAAGCCTTCGATATCATCATCCTTGTACATATGTAGCTTCCCTCACTAGGGAAAAGCTCCGGAGTGCCCTTGTAGACACCCCGGAAATCGATTCATTCAATTAAAAACGGTATCCGACAGTTGATTAAATGCAAGGATTAGAATCAGACAGGAACAACATGGGGACGCGTCTCTCTATCCGGGGGTTTGGATTATATCCATCACTGCCAAGCATATACGCAACCTGGGACTGGGAAAATCAAATCTAATAATTATGCTACCGTTCGTATACCAATTCAGATCGAGCGGTGACTGATTTCCTCTAATGTTGTTTTATATTACTGAGGGTACTGCATAATAGCTTAAACCTCTTGACCTTTCAATAAACTTGTCTCTCTACCTGATTCTACATTCAGATGAACCTCAAGCAAACCCATAGTTCCTTCACTATGAACCTTTACAAGCTGTGAGAGTGACTGCATTAGTGTACAAACCCAAACGGGAAGTGGGCAAAGCTTACCTCGAATCGTTTGTCAGCAGTAAACAACAGTTCCCTAAATTCCCGCTCAGTTCGTTGCTTGGCCCCCAGAGCGATAAGCATTAACATATCCATTTGTCTGAGCCCGTGCTCTTGAAATCTGTTCACTGCCCCATGATCTGGCATAATAGTGTCATTGATCAATAGTGGGGTGCCTGGTTTACATTTCTCCATAGCCGGCAACAGCGCCCTCAATATTGTAACACACTGCTCATCGCTCCAGTTATGCATACACTGCCGAATAAAATACGCGTTTGCATCAGTGACAGGTTGGCTCGTGAAGAAGTTGTGCTGCATAAAGGTGATTCGGCCGTTGAGATCGCTGAGATCGAGTTGCTGCGCTTGGGCTATCATTTGCGGACTGATGTCTTGAACTACGATATTGAGCTGGGTAAACATCTATTTCAATCAGTAGTTGTAGCGTCCTAGTATTGCAAACCGACTCACCCTCGCTAGAGCGATACTGACATGTCCACTCCCACCTCCGATATCAACGACTTTACCATTATTCAAAGCTGCCCATGGATAACCATCAATAAGCTCCGAGATCTGACGATCTAGTTTCGCGACACCTGCCATTGCGCTTGCAAACCGAGCTGCGAGCTTTGGTCTCTGTCCATAGAATTGGAAAAGACTCTCCCCATGCCTCTCTTCGAATGGATTCTTTCCGGTACGTAGACTAGATGCCGTATCGCTTGCAGCTTTGAACATCTCATCCAACTGATATTCAGCGCATGCGCGCAGGTCCTTGTCGCGCATGAAAATAATGCTGCTGGATGTGTGCGCGAACATGTTCTTCGACGGCTCGGAGAATACACGTTGGGTGCAGAGGAGGCGGATTGTGCGGCCTACGATATCTTCATCAATTCCTGTAAGTTGAGCTAAAGTGGAGAGTGCAATCTGTTCGTTTTCAGGTACATGCGAGAAGAAGTCGAACTCGAATGCGACTTGGTATGCGGCCAGGTCATTGTGCGTACAAAGGAACTGACGAAAATGCTGTTTGGGTCCGTTGACAAGGAGCAATAAATCGGATGCCGCGTCGTTGAGAGAATCGCGGAGAGAGGCGTAACGGGCATCTACGGGTATATCAGGAGAGGAAAGTGTGAAGTTCGGTTCGGCATGATTCTTGGTAGAGAGGTGCAATATGATATCGGATGTCAGGGCGTTGATTGTTTGGGCTAATGAGACCAAAGATGAATTGCTTCCAGACGCCATGTTCGAACGATCCATGAATTGAGTATTAGATTCCAGGACTCCCAATTTTGATCGTGAAGTCGATGAGAATTAGGGTTCTGATTCGCAAGCTCAGTCCACATCATTGCTATTCCTACGTTCGCTATCGAGACCCTCAGACGGAAACATCTCCGGCGCCTGTCACTATATGCAAAATAAAACCGAGTTTTTGAAATACTAAAGTAAAATCTGGAAGATAAGCGACCATTGCACTTAGTCTCCTGCAGTCATCCTATCTATCCCACACAATCGGGTATTGTTGGCATGCACCAGGATGAGTGTAGCCCATGGAGCTGAGTTGGGCATTTGGGCGTGGTTTTTGTTTGCATTCATCACTTTGGGACGGCCGTAATATCGCAGATGTCTCGAATGGCAATGTTCTACACAATTTGTCTGATTCGATGCACAGTAAATTGAAAGAACCGACTCAACAAGCAGAGCGAGAAATTAGTGAGTTATCTTTTGATCATGCAATTCATTTGATAAACATGTTTATTGTGGTGGAGTCATACGACTCTTCTCGTATATCGTCATTGAGAATCAAACCCATCTATTTATGTTCTGCAACTTGAACTCCCCAGCCACTCGTTACGCTTATCTTGTTAGGTGGTGACTGTCTTCCATCACTACCTGGAACTTGCTCGACTTTATACTGTGTTTCATATCCTTTCTCGCCTGGCCATGTCTCTGGCCATGTGACGAAGTTGATTCCATCTCCTCCAATGGTTTTTTCTTCGTCACTTTTCCTCGCGTCGGCATAATGTCTTGCAAGTCTCTCGAGACTTCTGTCAGAGCCTTGCGCCTCCCCCTGAACATTGCTCAATTTGTTATCCTCTGTAGAGCTCTTGGCGCTGCTACGACTATAGCTTGATCTTATGAAGCTGAGTGTCTTGGATTGAGAGACTGAAAATTTCATTTTGTGCATCGGGGGGGAGAGGAAGGGGAGGCAAGCAGAGATCAGTCCAAGGTAGATTTCTAGTTGACTGAGGAGGCCGGGGACTTCGCCGTCGTGGGTTATGTCGTGGACGTTGCGTTTGGGGATCATCTTGAACCGGAATGCGGACACGAACACAATCCTAGGATACGATTAGTACTGGGGTTGGTCCATCCACATGATTATTAAAATAAAAGTACTTACAAGAAACCCAGTGCAAACATGGCAGAGATGGCGAGCCTTTTCCGTCGCGAGATATCCAGTGCCCATACCACTGGCATGGGCATGATAACCAAGATGAAATCGAGCGCGAGATTAAATCCTCCGCTAAAAATGAATGAATTTCCTTGTTCCATTTTACACTTTGCACCTGGTGTCATGGGATTCCAGTTCGCTTCGAAAGGTGTACACCCGATCAAAAGCGAAACAAAAATGATCAGAAAGAAGGCAGCGACAATGCCCATCATAACGCGGGTTGTCCAGAAGAACCAGGTCACTACGTAGAAGAGTTCCGCGTAGATGAGCAAGATCGAGATCTTGATAAGAGTGGTGGAAGCTGTCCAGAGGAAAAAGCCTGCGTAGTTCATTTTGAGGATGCTGTTTATATTCTTGGTGCCATCCGCAGCAAGGATTTCGGAAGTGTGTAGACCAATGCCCCATTGGTAGCCAACGATTCTTCGGAGAAGATCCGCGAATATGAGAACCTGAACGAATCGTTATTTTCTCATGATTTTTGTGAAAGACCATGGGACATAGTACCCAAGCGCTGATGATGAGATAGTCGCTAATGACAAGCTTCTTCTTCTTTAGTTGTCGAGCCCATAGTCGAAGACCAATGAATATAGCATTGACAAAAACACCAACAGTGCAACACGCGAGAACTGTGATACCGAGCTGGTTATGAGGAAGCTTTGTCATCGTGAATGTTGTTGTGGAGATGGTTGTAATGCGCTCTTAGAAGGTGGAGTAGAATTTGACGATTGACGAATTTACCCCAAATTAAGAATACCTCCACGTGGATGGCTTGTAGCAACGAAGCTAGGGATCTCATTCCATTCGGCCTTGACTGAGTGAGAACAATTAAAATCACGGAGTTAGAAACCTGAGAAACGCACTAGTCTTATCAAATTCATCAATTCCAATGCAGCATTGGGGGCGAAGGGTTGAAGAAAGGACGTGTACAAGGAGCTCACAGAAGCATTTTCTTGTCAATCCTATCCAATAAGAACTTTTCAGCTCCTGCTTGGTTATGTCTTAATCTGTCTGAAGTCACCACGCTGCCTGCATCTATGCGAGTTTCGGACTCCGAGAACGCCTGGTCGTAACGCCACTTCTCGCATTACACGAGTTACATTTGCCCGCGTACCTGGTAGGTATCACACTATTCTGCCGACATTCCCAACCACTCTCGCTTACCTCGCAGGTTAGCAAGTCTCTCATATGTTGGGGGCGGAACACTATAGCAGGGCCGTGGTCTGAAAGCGCATACGCTGTCAGCGAAGGCGATATCAAGAATGCAACCCAAAGCACATCATCTGCACTGTGCCTTTGAATATCGCCCTGCAAATTGCCTCGACTGACAGGGTACGTTGAGAGGCATAAGAGAACAGCGTGGAGGTCCGTACGTAGTACGGTCGTATTTTACGGCACCGTAAGTTCACCGTACACCGTACGTACGTAGCCACCTTTGTGGATATTTTTGACCGTACGTAAATAATTGAGATGGTGGATTTACGCGTACGTACGTAGGTGAAGCTGTATATATACGCGTATATGGTCCGTACAGGCCAATTTTTAGAGTCATAATTTGTCCGTGCGGAGGCTTGTGTGGGGGCCATTTTGGCTTGTTTAGTAGGCTCGATTTGGAGTAGTAGGAGGCCTACTTTGGAGGCTTGTTTCGGGGAGCCCTGTTTGGCTTGTTTCGGGGGCTCGATTCGGAGTAGTGGAGGCTTGTTTTGGAGTGGTAGTCCTAGGTAGGTTAGTGAGGCTCCAGGGAGGATTTTCATCGAGATACAGTGTGTATTAACACCTGCTCAACCACCTACTGTCGTTGTTATTATGGATAACTTTGTACGCTCTACACGTAGTAGCCAACCTACTCAACAAGCTATTGCCTCCTCCTCTAGCAGCGCATCGCCCTACCACGCAGCTGCCTCAAAGCGCCTTGGGAAGCTGCCTGTTCCTGCATCGGCTCGATCATTAACATCCTCATCACGAGAAGGGACGCCTTCCTCTATCGTAGCCGCTCCATCTGAACCACCTCCTCACGACTATCCAAATAGTGCCAACTTATACACGCTTGGTGTTTAGTTTCTAGTGCAGTGGGACTAGATTTGGAAGGGCCAAACGCGTTTGCAGAGTGATCAAATTAGCTACCAAGTTGTCAACAAGCAGCACCTGCAGGGGGGCTCTCAACGTTCCGCAATTTACAACTATGGTGCCGACTTAATTTACAGGGATTGCGATGGCCAGTATAAACGCGTGTGGCTTTGTAGGCTCTGCCATGAGATGGGCAAGCGCGACTGTGCCAAATTCTCTGATTCTACTTATTATATTAGTACGCACCTTAACAAGGTGCACCAAATCTCAGCCCCAGGCTACCTACCTACCTTAAGGCTAAACAGTCCCTGGGAAGCCACTGCTAGTACAGCAGCTAGTACAAATAATATACTCTTACAGTCGCCCTGGCAGGAGGATGAGTTAGTAAGCGCGTACGTTGATTGGATTATTACTCACGATCTTTCAATGAGGCAGGCAACATCACCAGCCACAAGAGGGCTACTCACCTGGAATCAACCTTAACTTCTCGCCGCACTGCCAAACAACCACAAGACGCTTGCTGAGTATATAACAAAGGCGCTCGCACGAAGGAGGCTGGAAATTATAAACCTACTACAACTAGCCTGCAGTACAGTTGCGTTAAGTGTTGATATTTGGACGTCACCAAACCACCTAAGTTTCCTAGGCGTGGTAGCTCATTTTGTTGGTATGTGGCCCGTGCGTAAGGTGGCGAATATCGTCAAATTTTTTACCTCTGACTTACTGCTTATAACCAACCTACAGACGCTAACTTAAACCACCGCAATCTCCTTATTGCCTTCCAGAACATGCGTGGCAATTATACTGGCGAGAGATAGGCTATAATTGTTGCAGAGGTATTGGTTGAATACCAGGTGGTTAAAAAGTTCCGCTACTTTGTAGGCGACAATGCAAGCAACAACAACTCTACGTTTATTACCGCTCTTAACAGGGAGCTTGGGATAGAGCTCTCGCAGGAGAATTGAATACGCTGCGCTAGGCATATAATTAACCTTGTTGTTAAGTCAATTATCTATGGAGATGGGATTACAGAGTTTGAGGCTTCTCTTGCTGACGCTCCTCCCAAACATTAGTTTGCCCTCTTCCAAAAACGCAGTGTTATTGGACGCCTACACAACATTGTTAACGCAATTAACGCCTCTACTAAACGCCAAGAACTCTTCTAGGAAGTTCAAATAGAGGTCTATACTGGTATAATTGGATTTACAACGCTCAGCTTACTTAATGACGGCAGGGTGAGGTGGCACTCAGTTTATTCCATGCTGCTCCGCTGCTGGGAGCTACGCGAGACTATTGATAAGTTTCTACGTCGGTGGAGAGCTGTTAAAAAGAGAATAGGCAACAATAGCAAGGAGGACGTACATGAAGATGAGGAGGATGATGGCTTCAACTCAACGCTTGATTCTATGACACCTGACAACTGGGATAAGGCTAAACAGCTTGCTGACTTCCTACAGCTATTCTATGAGATGACTAAGCGACTAGAAGGCAACACTAGCAAGTCAGGCTTTGGCTCTCTCTGGCAAACAATTGTCAACCTTAACATACTTAATGAGGAACTCCGCGAGCAGAAATCACGACTAATCTGACACCTAAATAGCTTCTTAAAGAGTGCTGTCAATCAAGGCTTTGAGAAGCTCAATACTTACTAGACTAAGGTAATTTTTAACTCTGAGCTGTCGCCCTACTCAATCGCCACAGTACTTAATCCTTGACTCTGGATTGCTTGGTTCAAGCAGACATGGAGAAACGATAAATTGTACTACAGCCAAGTTGAAAAGGACATGAAGGCTGCCTTTGAGGATTACCTAGATCTTATTGCTAAAGAGGAAGATGAGGTTGATGAGGAGCAGCAGGGCGTAGAGCTCCACTGGAAGCTGCCTGAGGGCTCAACTTTGGAGAGCCGTTATAAGAGGTCTCTCCATATTGATACCCATTATATGATGGGCACGAAAGGCAGGGCTAAACGACAGAAGGCCTACAGCGAGTTGGACAATTACTATGAGAGCCATAACATCGACGTTACGCGTTACAACGAAACCGATGACCAGCGACTCAACAATCCTATACAGTGGTGGAGTGAGGTTGGCAGGCAACGTTACCCAACGCTCTATCGCATGGCACTAGACTACCTCTCTATACCGTCAACGTCATGTGAGTGCGAGAGAGCGTTTAGTAAGGGCCGGAGGACTATTACTGACGATAGAAATCAACTTAGTGGAGCGACGATTGAGTCGCTACAGCTACAGAAGAACTGGCTTCAAAACAAGGCTGTTGCTAGCCACCTCACCAATCGCACCGCTCCGATAGAGCCTCACGAAAATCACGTGTTTTGACCGTACTACGGTCCGTAAAAACGGCTACCGTACGTACGTAACCGAGTTGGTTTACGACCTGTAAGTCCTCCTCCTCAAATTATCACCGTACGTACGTACAGAGCCTCTAATTTGGCCGTATAGACCTCTCAAAATTATACGGAATACGGTATACGTACGGACCTCCACGCTGTAAGAGAACGCTCGAGAGGGAAATCTCGCGAGTAGTTTCAGCCCAAACAAGATTTGGTATTACTAGATCGAATGCTCGATCAGACTAAATAGAGCTAACGTAAAGTGTTGCTGACGATGTGTCGCACAAAATTCCTCCAAAACCTCGTAATCCGATCCGCTGTTGACGGGCAATTCAAGCCTCAAAGCTTGGAATCTGAGCCGTGGGCGCCTCCTTCCTACATATTTCCAACGTCTCATCCCAGATCTTCTTCTGGACAGTTTTGCCCTCTTCAGATAGCACGAAGTTGGAAGGTCTGTATTTTAGTTAGGAATTTAACGTTCTTACCATTGTAGTAGAGCATGAGAGCGGACTTACGGGACAATCTTTTGCTCACTCAAATATGCCCCATGGCTATCTTCATGCTCCACTAGAGCATCGGCGAGGTTGTAGCCGCCCTGCTGAGTGGTCCATCCAAACGCCCAGAGAAAGAACTTGATAACGCCAGTCTTTTCATGACGATGCAGTCCGCTATAGCAGAAGCCAGGGTTCACACTATTCACAACAACCTCATCCTTTTTAATCTTACTAGCAAGTTCGCGTGTCCATAGAACGTTTAGAAGCTTGGTAGTGTAATATCTGTTCATCTGCTTGCCAAAGGTCTTTTTGTCGTCCATCTTGGCAAGGATGTTAGGGGCAGTTCGTTCATTGAATGGGACCCAGAAATGGCCTTCAGATGACACAATTGTGAGACGCGATGGTTTTGCAGTGGCCTTGGCTGTCTTCTTAAGGATAGGGAGAACCTGAAGAGAGACGAGTGAGGTACCAATATGGTTGATCTGGACGTTGGTCTCATGGCCAAGTTTTGCCGTCGTGTACTGCATCTGTTTCAAGCCAGCATTTAAGAGGGCATAGTCTAGACGCTCTAGAGCTTGAACGCGCGCGCCAAATGCGACAATGCTGTCGTATGAGTCGTAGTCTAGTTCCCATATCTCAATGTTGACGTCGGCGCCTTCCTTCAAGATGGCCGCTTTCGCAATCTCGCCCTTTGCTGTGTCGCGAACGGCGAGAATGAGAGTGCTTGGGTTATAAGACACAAGTTGTTTGGCGGCCTCAAGTCCTAGGCCTATGTTGCCGCCTGTAATAAGTATAGATTTTCCCTTGAGTGACGTAGTTTTCGGAAGAGGTTTAGGTTTAAAAGTCCACTGGTTCCAGATGAAGCCGAAGAAGCCACCCATTGTGACGGAGGTCGATCGTGTTGAAACTATTCAAAATGCTAAAGCGAAAGAACAAAGATGTTGAAGGTAATAAAAAGGAATGATGCGGCGAAGCAATTCAAGCGTGGAAGAGCTTGGGAGGCTGCCGACTGAAGGCCCGTGCGTAGCCGTTGTATCGGATCAGTGTTTAGACATGGGAGTTTAGCCTTGACCGGGAATATACAGTCAAGGGAGGCGCAGCTGCAGCTATCAAATTCGATAACGCAGTGCTTACACGTCCGATAGTGAATGGATTTGTGTCTGCAAGTGCATTCATGTGGGACGTATTCCATAATTCATACAGGGATTAAACTGCCCACACATTGCATACAGTCGACCACTTCAACGAGGGTTTTGGCCGCTCAATATTCACCAACAGAGCGACTGCCTAAGCTGATGGGCATCACACATGAAACTGGCTCATGTGAACTGTGTGATTTTAAGAATTTAGAGCCACTAATAGCTATCTTACAACCCAAGCTTGTACCCTCCTGGAAAATTCGTCTGGAAAAACCCCTTCGGATCAACATCTGACCGGACCTTCCTCAACTTCTCGAATACATCTTCACCATAGCTCTGCAGCGGCTTCTGCACATTAGAGGCGTCGTTGGCAAAAATAAAGGGGAGATAAAGGCCCCTTGACTTTGTAAGGGCATTAATATCGCTTAATGTCTTTTCCAGAAGGGCCGCAATCGCAGCGTCATCCTCCGCCAGCATCCATCCAATGTTGATGCTGAACCACATCTGACTGGCTTTCTTGAGGTTTTGCGCCATCGGGCTTGCACCTCGCTTCCACGACTCCGTTATCATAGCCTTCGAAATTGGCTGAGGCATTAGTACAAACGTGCCGCCTTGTATTGTAGAAAGTGCTTCGGTAGCATTCTGGCACAGCTTGCCGACATCAACATATGTCTCCTCATCCAGCAAGAATGTAGTGGCTCCCTGGGTCCATCTAGGTACGCCTAGCTCTAAGCCGTCCTTGATAAGATCCGAGAAGTTGTTGTGGATGGCAGTTTGTTCAAAAATCGATGGAATGTTGTAGAATGGTTGGAAAGCCGCGGGATGGTCAACTCCATCAAGATATGCCAAGTTGACGTATATGGTATTGTTGTTGATACCCATATATGATAGAAGCGCTGAATTGGGGTCCAGTTGGCCCTCTTTCTGATAAGTGGAGAAGGCTTGCATCAAGGCGTCGCGATGATCGTTGGTATAAACTAGAGTGCCACCCCAGACTTGACCCAATGGGTAGGTGGCAAGCGTAACATGCGTTACAATACCGTAGTTCGTCGATCCCCCTTTGAGGGCGTAAAAAAGGTCCGGGTTTGACGTCTGATCAACTATGGTAACAGTTCCGTCGGCAGTGAGAAGCTCGAATGAGACGACATTGTCGGCAGGGAAGCCATATTTGCTTGAAGAATGTGACAGCCCACCTACAGCCCTGGTTAGTCGATGCACTTTCATGATATAGGTACAATGTCCTACCTCCTAAAACGGTTGCTAGTCCCACAGAAGCACCTCTAGCACCTACTGCTAGTCTACCGAAAGATTCAGTGTACTCATAAACATCCCTCCACAGATTCCCCATGCCAGCTCTAACATTCCCTGTCACTTCATCGTAGGAGAGATCTTTTAGCCCACTCGTCACAATTGTGACTCCATTGTCGATATCCGCCCAGCCTGGTAAAGGGGAGTGTCCTCCCCCACGAACTGCAATTGACGAATTTGTGGAAGTGAGGAGCGAAAAAGCCTTAACGAGTGAATCTGTGGATTCCGGAATATAAATGCACAGAGGTGATCCATATGCGGTAGGTGACCTGGTGCGCAAGATGTCAATCCCGAGGTCTAGGTGCGATGGGAAGATCCAATACGAAACTTGCATCGAAGCTTCAATTTGGATTTGTACTCACATATGATACATACGCAGTCTATTGTACGCAGTAGTAGAGTTTGCTGTTACCACATTGCTCGGACTTGCTGCAGCAAGCTGGGAGCATGCGTCTATACTAGAAGCCCATGTTAGACTGAAAAAGGATGCAGCTAAAATAAAAGACGAGGAAAAAGTGCTAGAAAATGTTGAGACTGCCATTATGCTGTCAATGAGTAGCCTGGATGAAGGGTAGTCCTCGGAATCTGGTTGAGAAGTTGGCTTTAGAACTTTTCAAATCCACTTTAGGACATGCAGGTGCTTCGTATACAGTGTTCCAATGTTTCAATGCTCCTACATGGTTTGCATCTAGATGTAAAAGACTGAGGTTATCCTTCCTACTCGGCCTATAATCCTGGGCTAAACGACAAACAAAATATAAAATCGGACCCCGACAACATTGCATTTACCATTGGTCCTCATGTGCGTCCTTGATAATCGCTTTCCATAAAAATAGAATGCTGTCCAAGAAGGCCGTAAGCGACCCACTCTGCGATTCTGCCTTGATGGCGACGCAACTTTGGAAGCGATTTTTAATTTAGGATAATATGTAGTGGTGACACAGGGTTTTACTTTAGCCCCCATCCTGCAATATCCAAGTCAGACATAGGTCCCCCACACGCCATTTACAGCAGTTGTTCCGATGCAAGTCGATGACCGCCGCACGCCCTCGAGTGGTTTCATTCAACGGTTATAGTGTCACGTTGTTTGGGGCTCGATTTTGAAAAGTTGGGGGGCTTTGGCATCTGCTTAGCCTTCTCTAAATCGCCATATTACGAACAGTTCCCCATGTAGCCCGCAGGAATTTCTTCTCGTATCATACCTCCACTGAAGCTCAATAGTTAATCATGGCTGCCTTGGTAAAGTCCATTCTTGTGCTTGTGACGTCATATATTGTCTTCTGGTTTCTACGCGCGCTATACCGCATTTCTTTACATCCGTTAGCTGGATATCCAGGTCCACTGCTGGCAGCAATTTCGAAGCCATGGTATAGTCTTCTAATATTCCATTGTGCCTCTTGACACTAAGTTTTGACCAGGTATCATTGGTATTGGAACATCTACAATCGTGGCCTGCTCATCTTCGAAATCGAGCGCCTACACGCGCGCCATGGTAAATATCCAAATAATTCCCTGCTCAAACTTTAGTCTAAATCCTCAGGTCCTGTTGTCCGCATCGCACCAAATGAACTCCACATTAACGACCCAGAAGTGTTTCAAGAAATGACACGCGTCGGCTCTCGCTTCACCAAAGACCCGGATTTCTACAGTTTCATAACGTTTCCAGGAACATCGATCGGCGAGCACGATCCCAATGCTTCCCGTATCCGACGTGCAGTTCTCACGCCCGCATTTTCTCCTGCGCGAGTCCAGCAACTGGCGCCGATGATCAAGCTGAGAGTTGATCAAATCCTAGCAAGATTTGGTGAGATTTCGGATAGAGGAGACGCAATCAACATATTTCGAGGCACCAAAGCCTTTACCATGGACGTTATATCGACAATTGTATTTGGAAAGCCCCTGGGTTGTATCCAGGATCCTGAGTTCAGGAACCAGTTCATTGAGTTTTTGCATACGACTTTCGAAATGGGATGGGTAGCACCCGCATTCCCGAACATGATCCGCATCAGCTACTCCTTGCCCGAGTCTGTCGCTGAGAAAATCTTCCCGATACCACTGTTTGAATTCAAAAAAGTCCGTCTTAGTCCCTTTGAATTAGACGCTAGTTCCACTGACCAGATGTATAATAGAAATGTCTCAGCCTGCTCAACAACTACCTAGCCGAGCGTAATTCTCCCGGAAAGACCGAATTCGACCGAAGCATTGTCATTGACATGCTGGTAGACCCCAGCTCTGCGAAGGACCACTCCACACTCAACGACAGCCAACTCGCAGATGAAGTCATCATGCTTCTCTCTGCCGGAAATGACTCGGTGTCTGACGTCCTTATCGTAGGTATCTACAAAGTTCTTCGAGATCCAGAAGTGCACAAGAAAGTCAAAGACGAAATTCTCTCCGCGTTCCCAGACATCGGTGAGGAGATTACCTGGGACAAAGCGAAAAAGCTGCCCTACCTTGCCGCTGTGATCAAAGAAATGCTCCGCGTAAGCCATCCGCTCCCCGGACTCACGCCGCGCGTCGTACCGCCCGAGGGCTTCACGCTCTATGATAAACCAATACCAGGCGGTACTATATTCAATACCTCGGCGTACATGCTCAATAAACATGCCAGCGTATTTCCCTCCCCAGACAAGTTTGACCCAGAACGCTGGCTGGTACCCGGTTCCGAACATCTCGAGAAGTACATGGCGAGCTTCTACCGCGGGACGCGGCAGTGCCTAGGCAAAGATGTGGCATTCTGTGAATTGTATACGTTCCTAGCAAATCTATTCCGGCGATTCGATTTGGAGATTTGGGAAACGACAGATAAGGATATGGAATGGATTGATCTGTTGCTGTTATAGTAAGTTACTTTCTTGTAACAAAGAAGCGTGGGATTTTATAAAAAGGACTAACCTTAGGTGCAGTTTCCCTGGGAAGAATTTCCACGCGAAAATGAGCCGGCGGGATACTTGAGCCTTGGCGAGAGTAGGTAGTTATGATGCAATAGGAATAAATGAGCTAGATCTAAGAGGCAAGAGGTTTTGCGTGCATAGATTATTGATAATTTCATGGGTCTAAAAGCAATAATACCATGGCAAAGGTAGGCGAAGCCGAAACTTCAGCCACAGAGGCTATCACGAGAGTGGGGAGTGCTGGAACTTATGGAATTATATGTAGGACTTACGAATTGAGCCGCTTAGAGTTATGCACCCACACCAAGCTGTTCCGATATGACCCTGCTCTTTTTCTACGTCGTTGCATGGAACATTTGAAGTGATGAGTATGTCGCGTGACAGTATGCAAGGCGCCTGAAGACCTCGACAAGGACGAATTACGCTTAACTACTTACATTCAGTTCAAGTTAAGACCACCATGCTACCAAACTGTGAACTTGCAAACTCTTTCAACACAAAATCATGTACCTCTCCTTCATGTTCATTCTCATGTCCAATCTTCTCTTTTTTGTTTGCAATGCTATAATAATAACCTCTTTACCGAATATAAATGCAATGTCCTCCAACGTTGTGCCCTTGATCTTATGGGCGATGACCATGAAAATGACAGCGCCGAAGAAATTCCTCCATATTAAAAGCAAGTAATTTGTAGCCAATGCCAGCGAATGATATTGGGGAAACTTGAATGAAGAAGATACGGATCTGTGCGTTATAAATCGCGGAAATGGAGGAGCGCTTTACATTTTGGCACCGATGCCCATAGTAATGATTCTGGGAACGTAGATGCAATCGATTAACTTGTAGCCGAGGGATCAGCCATTAGGGTATCAAGTCAACAAAGCACGAAATGGAAATAGCAGGTAATGAGTTCAAGAATGAAGTTGACTCGCACAATGATGACGCAGAAGTTGAATGGCGACGAGGAATTTTTCCACGACGGTGTTCTCTATATTACCTCAGCTCCAGAATGAATGAACCACCATAAGCTACAAGGTTAGCAACTACATTTCCCACAACAGACTGCACCACCATATCGACATACTCAAGTTTCGGAGGAATGTCAATTACTGAATTAGCGCCTCTGCTAGCCTTACTGAGACAGGAACTAAGTTTGCCGATGGCCCGGATATAGAGAACTGGATGGATGGCCAGCAATGTTTCCTGTCGTTAATAGGGCACACTACTGCCGACATTAGTGAAGCGTATATTGCGTCCTGCTTTGGAGATGTAGATCGTCCCACTTTCTCGCTAACGGGTTTTTGATACTGCTACGACTGCGATTATTACGGTGACCACAATGGATCCGCTTTCCTCTCAAAGAGCGAGTGTGACGTTTATAGCACGGATCTCCATTGTCCTGATTCTCGGTCCTTTTAGAACGGGTATGAATTTGAGTTTCTTCCCAAGGGAGAGCTCAATATCGACGTTGCTTCCTTTTTTTTTTGCCTCCACCCTATATCTTCGAGGATGTCGCTGAACTTGACCTCCTCCCAGGGAATAAGCACAACGAATTTACCATATGATTCGTCTATATTACCACAGCCACAACCGTAATCACGAAAAAGGCCAGCACGTAGTTCTGTCTCAATTACATCGTCTTCTAAAGCAGCGATAACGACGATCGTGTCTCAGAGGGAAGTATACCATCGTTCCCAAACACTATCCCTCGCTACCTAAACAAAGATAGCCGGCCCCACTCCATCAAAAAAGGTCTCATCTAGCAGACTCAATAACACCTTCTGCCCCTCCCACTGCTCCTCAGCCGTACCCCGAATCTGACTTGGCGGCAACACGAACCCAAAATCTCCCGTATCCCTCAACTCAATCGTATAACTAAACTCCGCTTTCCCGACGGCATAAACATGATCCGGCGCTGCACCTGTTGTTGTATACAAGGTTGCGCCACTGGGCCCAAAAGTAAACGTCGTGCGGGCAGCAGAGCTATCGCGGATAGTTTCAGAAAGGATGGAGGCTGCTTTTGTCCATTTTCCTAGTTCTAGGGCGTAGAGGGTCTCGTTGTAGCCGTAGGGACTCAGAATGTATTGGCCGTAGGAGTGCCAGTCGATGAAAAGCTTGATCCCGGCACCATCACGTAATTTTCGCACCAGCTGATCCAAACCGCGGTTCTCAGGGGTGTCCGACGGCGCCTCGCCTTTGTAAATTTGTGAGCAAGGGTTTGTAGATGCGCCGAGGTGGTTGGCGTTCCAGCCAAAGGCCCAATTACGGTTGATGTCGCGCCCGTAGCAGGTTGAGTTTCGTGGGCCTGGTTGCCTGTTCTTGCGCCAGAGTCGCTCTACGTTCTGAGAGTGGACGAAACCTGGAGTCTCATTAATTTCGATCATAAGATGCCGGGAGGGGGAATGGTGGCTTGCCATCGGGGTTCACAAAAGGGATGATGTAGAAGTCGTACGCGTCGAGGAAGGATATCGTGAGGGCATCACCACCTTTGTAGCCGGAGATGAGTTGAGTGGCAATGTACTCGACTACCTGAATTCGAAGTTAGTGACAACACCTTACAATCAGAGTCTCTTGTACGAACCGGTGCAGTGATCCACTCCCTCGCATGCACAGTCCCGTGATAAAGCACCGCCGGCTTTCCCGGTCCTCTAGACCCCCAAAGATGAATCCCCTTGATATCTCTTCCCTCATATGACGTTCCCGAACTGATGATCTTTGAGTTGTTCTTGAACGTGCTCTGCAAGTCATCCAAGTACTTAAGATGATCATCATAGGGATGGTAAGAGTCGAACCAGGACGAATTAGCTTGTCTTTTCCATGGCGACCCGGAGTTAGATTCTTCGTGTATCGAATTCCCGAGGTTCTCATGCATGGTGTGAAAGTCTAAGCCCAGGGCTTTGAAGGCTGAGAGTTGGTCCGGCGAGATGAGAATGTCGATGTGACGGTCGATATCATGGTTCCATTTGTCGTATGTGAGAGCCGAGAGTTTATGTTGTACGGCAGCTAGTTGACGGCCAGTCTTGACGCGGAAGACTTTGTACCCATCGTAGGACACGAAGTCAGGACTGCGAACCACAACACCCACAACGAGAGGGACCCAGAGGAAGTGCAAAAGAAAGGATCTCATTTCGACGAGGTCGTGTCACGAAAAGCAGGTGAGGGAGGGGGGAAGTGTTTGCCCAGGCAGTGTAGTCCATATATATTTTCCTATCCCAGGCTCTCGGTATATCGGCTGTAACATCGAACAGAAAGGCAGTATCGATCCCTTGGCTGACACTTCATTTAGGTATCTTTCGGTGCGATATGAGGGGATAATCGCGTGCGATGGTAATGGTTCCTAGGAATATAACCTGTGCAACACCGTTGACGCTCTTCTTACCTGCCCGATTTGCACTAGTGGTGCATGGCATTTCTTGTCATAAGTGTAGTCATCACTTTCGTGATTACAACTCGTGATGGCGTGCACAAAGTCAACCTGTGCTAGTAGAGTGTAACGTTTAGATCGTGGTGGAAAGTTGGAGCGCGTAGTAGGGATACGGCGCGTAGTGAGGCGAAAGTAGGAACTAGGTTCCCCAGGTCGTGGAGATCCGAACTTGATCGACTTTGCTTAGATTTCACCATCACGCAAACGCTTTGGCAGTGTGTGAGGGTATTAGCTATCGTATGTCATATTCAGTACCAGATGCTTCTTGTCCGATGATGCGGAATCGCTTCTTCCCCGTTCTTCTCCTTCTCCTTTGCTAGATCGTACAGGAAGAAGTCGAGCAAGATAGCATTGACCTTCGCATCGGGTTGAAGTTTGATTATCTCTCGGCAGAGGAGCTCGATTGCCCAAATGCTGCAGCCTGGAGATGATTCAGTCAGACATTGGATGACCAGTGAAGGTGCAAGACGTACCTCGAATCTGTAACTCCCACGAATGGCCGGGTTCGATGACTCCGTGCTCCCGAATGCGCTTCTCGAGGGACGGGCTGTACGATATGCAGCCTAGTGAGTGAAGCATTTGTGGCACGCGATAGTCTGGTAGATTCAGCCTGCGGTACACCGGGACAGTATTCTGGTTGCATACCTGCGAACATGGTGATCTTGTCAATGTCGTTGAACTCTCCGTATCCCTCTCCCTCGAACGCAGCCCAAAGATCTGCAACAAAGATCTGGGCTCGCTTCAGGAGTCGGACTTTCTTGCGCTCAAATGTTGCTTCGTCTCGGAAGCAAGGAAAGCGCTCTGCTAACAGATTCACCAGGCCCGCTGCTGAGTGTTTGGCATCTTCGATAAGTGTGACCACGCTACTGTCGAATTCCTGAAATGTTAGACTGGCTGTCGAAGTGAGTGGTGAGAAACAGCACGAGATCACATACCTCTTCGAGAATTTGGCCTGCCTCTCGTAAGCACTGCACGCGCTCTATGAAAAGAGGAATTTCCTCCTCAGTCTCTGAGCGGAAAACTTTCCGCAGCACTTCGTCTGAACACGCCTCTTCATCCACCCAGAAGCTTGGCGTCGTAACTGGGATATCTTCGTCCAGGGCTCGTTGCAATGCTGCCACCAGACTCCAATACCCGGTCCATCTCTTGTCGTCCTCCCCGAACTGGACTGCGAATCTCTCTTTCTCGTCTTTTTCACTCCAAAAGCTGAAATTGAGCAAATCCATTGTGAAGATGAAATTGACGGTTCCCTCGTCCTTCGCTTTGGGGTGCAAAGTGTGTTCAGACCACATTTTGGTGCTGTAGTCTCGTTCCTTCATTTCCTTGAGGATCTCTATGGCCGCGACTTTGGTATGCCGCATGTCGAGCGCCACATCGATGCTGTTGTCGTAGATGAACTGTGCATCCTTCAACACTTTGGTTTCTGGAGGTGCGGATGGATCTGGAGGGCCGAGCCCTAGAGATTTCCGCAGTAGGTCGAGCAGCTCGTGGTCGACCTCATCGTCGGACATGCTGGGTGAAGGTCATGTGACGGTGGACAAAGATCATGTGTGGTGTCCAAGTGAAAGCGAGATACAGCGGCCTTCACCATGGGCCCTGCAGGGCCTCACTCGCATGGGCCCTAATTAAGCGTGCCAAGTCCTAATGCGGCTGACCAAAAGTTCCGGGGGCACGGGCGACCTTCACTCCACTGACGTCTCTCACTCTAACAACCTCAACTCCACCCCAACTCTCCTTCCAACCGCGTCTGTCTTTCTGCAACCCCAGTCATCGTCAACTCTGGCAAACACAACGCAATGGGCCGCGACAAGTCCGCCCGCCAGAGCCTCGGCTCACTGCACATTCGTATCAAGCAGGTACAGCTCCAATCGCCGAGTCGTGCGCCTGAAAACGTACTGACTGCATCGTAGGCGCGCGTGTTACTGGTAGGCGCCGGCGGAATTGGCTGCGAGCTTCTCAAGAACCTCGTTCTCACCGGGTTTGGCGAGATCCACATTGTCGACCTCGACACCATCGACCTGAGCAACCTCAATCGGCAGTTTCTGTTTCGCAATGAGCACATCAAGAAGTCCAAAGCATTGGTACGTCCCTATTGTCCCGGTAACGACGATCAAAAATGCGGCATTAATCGCTCGGGTGATAGGTTGCGAAAGAGTCAGCCGGCAGGTTCAACCCTAACGTCAAGATCGAAGCGTACCACAACAACATCAAGGACCCACAATTCAACGTCGCTTGGTTCAAGGGCTTCAGCATCGTCTTCAATGCGCTGGACAACCTAGACGCGCGCCGGCATGTGAATAAGATGTGCTTGGCCGCCGACGTGCCTCTGGTCGAGAGCGGGACCACGGGCTTCAATGGACAGGTACAAGTCATACGAAAGGTGCGTAACGAAGTCATGCAATGACGCTGGGCACGTTCTTACCGTATAGTAGGGTAAGACCGAATGCTACGACTGTGTCACCAAAGACCCGCCCAAAAGCTTCCCCGTCTGCACGATACGCAGCACCCCGTCGCAACCCATCCACTGCATAGTCTGGGCCAAGTCATACCTCTTTGCCGAGATCTTCGGAACAAGCGAAGATGACGCGCCCGAGCTCAACCATAACGAAGATTCGGAAAACGCACAGGAGATTGAGAAGTTGCGCCAGGAGGCGCAAGCTCTCAAACGCATACGCGATTCAATGGGATCCGACGACTTTCCGCGCTTGGTATTCAACAAGGTCTTCAAGGAAGATATCGAACGGTTACGGAGCATGGAAGAGATGTGGAAATCGAGGCGGCCTCCAGAGGCACTCGATTACGACACGCTCTCCCAGGAAGCACTCGGAGTGGGAAACGCAACCGCACAACGGGATCAGGTCGTCTGGACTGCCGCCGAGAACTTTACCGTCTTCGTGGACAGTCTGCGGCGGCTCAGCAACCGAATGGAAGAGACACGCGCAAATACAGACACGGGCAATGCGCCAGCAATCCTCACATTCGACAAAGACGATGTTGACACTCTCGACTTTGTCGCAGCAAGCGCCAATCTCCGCTCCCACATCTTCGGCATCGAGACGCGGTCCAAGTTCGACATCAAGCGTGAGTTCATCACTCCACCCATAGTTCAACCAAACCGCTAATCCCAACCCCAACAGAAATGGCCGGAAATATCATTCCCGCAATCGCGACGACAAACGCCATGACGGCATCTCTCTGCGTCTTGCAAGCTTTCAAAGTCATGCGAGACGAGCTTGAGAAGGCAAAGATGGTTTTCCTGACCCGATCCACCGAGCGCGTAATCTCCTCCGAACCCCTCCGCCCGCCGAATCCCACCTGCCCAGTCTGCAGCGTGGCTCAATCAACACTACTCGTGGACACCTCGAGGGCAACCTTGAAGGATCTAGTAGATGACCTTCTGCGACTACAACTCGGCTATGGCGAGGAGTTTAGCGTCAATAGCGAGGCCGGCATCTTGTATGACCCTGAAGAAGACCAGAACCTGGACAAGACATTCAGTGAGCTAGGGCTAAAGGCCGATAGCTTCATCACTGTCATTGACGATGCGGATGATAATGCAAAAGTCAACGTCGTCTTTTCCATATCCGAGAAGTCGCTCGATAAAGACACCAAGCCGATTCATCTCCCAGGAAAGCTCAAGATTGGTACCAAACCGAATGCCATTGCTGCTCCAGCGCCTGAGGCGAATGGAAATGGATCCGCCCACTCTGTTACCAACGGAGCCATCAATGGAACCACTAATGGGAAGAGGAAGCGCAACGCTGAGGAAGCAGAACTTAAGGATGACCTCATCAAGAAGAGGGGGAAAGTGGCTGCTGTGCCCTCGGCAGACGATAGTATTATATTCCTGGATGATGCCACTGATGGGGCGATAGTCATTGACGACGACTGAATTCCAGGGGGGGGGAGACCGCAAGGATCAACTTGGCATTATCAAGTCCGACCTTCTGTCCTCCTCCTATCTCTTTCTCTTTCCCGTATCAATATTGGCTAGGTTCGGCGTTTGATCATTTGGCTTCTTCGGAATATACCTGAAATCTGGTCTGGGTTGGATCTCTTTTGGTGATCAGGCTGGAGGGAGCATCATAGACCATCGGCATACTCACACAACGGAGCATATAGGCCGTTGGAACACTCATCGCGTCTACATAGCGGATAATCCCCCATCGATATTTATCACGCAGTTGTGGGCATACTGGTTTTTAGCTAGGAATAGTGCTGCATCAGCGATTTCTTCTGGCTTTCCGAAGCGTTGGAGGGGAATTCTTGTCAGTGCCTGCGAGTAGGTAAGATCTGGGAAGTGTATATTAGATATCAATTTCGAATGGAGTGGAATATATCCCATAGCGGGCAGAACGTACCAGCTGTCATGTTTGTTTCGATATAACCAGGAACAATGGCGTTCACACGGATACCAAACCTTCCTACTTCAGTTGCCAAAGCGCGCGTGAAGCCCAGCACACCCGCCTTACTCGCACTATAAGCCACGGCCCCAACCCCGCCCTGTAGACCCAGCAAACTCGATATATTGATAATAACCGATCCATGGCTCTTGTCCCTGCTTTTACTCTTCAGGTACTGATGTCGCAGTAGATAGTGTGTCCCAATCATCAGCCCCGTCAGATTCGTGTTTAGAATATTTTGTATGTCTCCGCGCTGGATGCGGTTGAACAGCTTGCTCTGTGAAATACCAGCGCAGTTGATGAGCACGTCTATGCGGTCTTTATTCACATGTTCTTCTTCATTCCTGGCACGTCTTTCTAGCGACGAGGAGATGGACTCGCACTCTATACTCGATGGAGAGGTGTCGCTCTCCATCGATAAGTCGGCAGTCTCTATCCGCTTTAATGCATTCACAGCTAGTTTCCACCCTATACCCTTATAGGTCCACAGCTCGGGGTCGGACACGTCGCCCACAATGAAATTGTGCGACAGAGCATCTTTCTCAATAGAGACAGCAGGCAGTGTTGACACGGCGGCTCGTAGGGCGTGCTTGTCGCGGGAGACAAGGGTGCATCGGTACGAATTTTGCGCAAAGAGCTGGGCAATGGCGAGTCCTATACCGCGGGAGCCTCCGGTTATGAGCGCGTGGCGCATCGGGGCTGCCATACTGCGGGGAGGACGCGGGTGGGAACAAGTTGGCGGCGGCAAATGCTACAAACGGGGCGAGGAGCAGGTTCGGGGGTATCAATTGAGCCTGGAGAGATGAAGCGGACGGCATTAACAGAGTCAAGAGAGCGCAGCGTTTGAGGGAGGAGGGGGATTGTGACTATAGAGAGTTTGATGTTCAAATTCAGCTTAGTAATATGTTCACGAGACAACGTGATCGCGCGTTTGTCGTCTTCTGGTCCCCACCCAACACTTCGCTGCAACACCAACCCCCAATCCGCCACAATGGCCGACAGCAGCCTTACCGAGTACATCACGCTCGTGTCTAGCGATGGGTTCGAGTTCAAGATCCTGCGATCTGCTGCCTGCCTCGCTGGCACGCTGAAGAATTCACTGGAGCCAACGTGTATGTTTGCACCATTCTTTGCAGCCCCTTCACACACAGCATATAATGAAGACGTGATGGCTAATATATGTTGTGTCCAGATGGCTTCAAAGAAGGCTCCGAGAACCGCATTGACCTGCCCACTATCAAGTACGCCCTCCCCCGTCCTCCGCAACCCTCCTCCACTTCCGAACGAGACAACGCATGGGTTCGAGCTATGACATAATATAGGGGTTAAACTGATATCGTTGCAGTGGCGTGGTCCTAGAAAAGGTCTGCGAGTACCTGTACTACAACCAAAAGTACGCCGAGGCAAAGGATGTCCCGGATATGGAGGTCCCGCCGGAATTGTGTCTAGAGCTACTCATTGCGGCAGATTATCTGGATGGTAGGTACACATAACGAAGTTTGACTAGGAAGACGGCTGACTGTGGACAGTGTAACGGCGAGGAGATATAAATGAGAGAAGACTATGGTGCACGCAAAAGACTCTAGTGCAGGAGAGGGAAGCCGCGGTAGCGACCGAGCATCTCTCTTAGGGTCATAATAGTGGGTGTCTATGCAAATTGAGGAATTTATAGTTCCAAATCAAGTTCACAACATGGGCAGTGTGGAGGCTTTGACGAAATAGATGTTGAGTATAGCGCTTGTGGATAGATTTGATGCCAACTGTTTCTCGCAGCACAAATTCTCGTCTCACGTCTAGCTGGGCATCACTCACTGTTGAAGCAGTTTGTGTGTCTCACGTTGCCGGGAAATGACGCGAATGAATATCTCAAATATTTCTTTACATATAGATAGATTGCTGATTTGATTATACTTCCACATGCCTCATACAATGCTTCCATTTAGAAGTACTGCACTCAAATCCCCCAAGCCGAGATCCTGCGCGAGTATTTCTAACCCTTGACTCTCATCAACACTACGCGTGTGCTTGGGTTCAAAGGTCCAACAGCACCAACCGAGCCGTTGCCATGCTCCTTCACTATTCTGTCTCACGATCAACCCGATACCCAATGCTATGGAAGATGGCTGGATCCCGGGTGCGCGGGCTAGCAGAAGCAGGCGTATATCGTCCTCTTGAAAAAGTAGTTGAGTGAAGGAATTGAAGATCTGGAACTGCTGTTCTGGCGATACATGCCATATTTCTTTGTATGGTGTTCGTGAGGAACGGCGGCTTGGAAACGCGGTCATTGGGGGAATGTTCGTGTGCTTTCCGTCTGCGTCGCTGATGTCGCTTGCATCAAAGGCAATACCCAACAAACGCGATGCACCCGATGAATGCGAGACTAATGCTATAGCTGAACTAAAGGCGACACTGTAAGCTGTGAGTCTAATATCCTCCCTCCCATTCTCTGCTGTGAGAGCATTGACCTTTAGCAGAGGAACATATTGCTCGAAGCAAGTGAATATCAGATCCAAATCTGGCAGCGTACAATCCTTGCTATACATCCAGGATCTAGAGACTTCGTAAGACAGTCCGCGCATGAACAACTGGCTGAGCACAGGGAAATGGCACATCAACTGATTGCTGAAAAAAATTTCAACGCGCGATGCGAATTGGGGGTCATCCGCCCATGGTGTTCCCGGTCCGTTTGGAAATCCTAGAACGTGCTTGTGGATGTACTCGAGCTGGTCGCCAGGATTTTCCTCATGCCTTCCTTGAGCGGCCTTCCACAGTTGCAGTATGTTGAAGCTGGCGAAAGAAGAAAGTCCACTTTGCTCAATACCATCCCTTAAATTTTCCATTTCTTTAGATGGCTCGGAACACGTCGCTGAGTAATCGTTAACAACATCTAGGATGGATTTGGAAATGCGAACCAAGTGCCGAAGAGTTACATGTCCTGTTAAAACGTGGTGGTCCTCAGTCCGTTCGCATGCAATGAGCTCTCGAACAGGAAGTGTCTGAATGGCGAGACTCTCATCCTGAAAAACGATATCGACCTGCGTGATGTCCTGGAACAACTCTGACATGTGATGCGGCATCATGATAGGGGAACCTTCTGCGGAAAGTATGATTGCATCCGGATTCGCTATAGCCTCCTGTAATGTCCAGAGACTCGTGAACCATGGATCAGCCAGCAGCCGTTTCAATGCCAGAACTACCCTCTTTTGAACCTTTGGGGTGAAGTCATCTACTAGACGTAGAGGTCCTTTCTCGCCCTTGGCCAATCTTAACCCATCGAAAAAGTCTTCTAGGATAGTAGTGAATGATTGAGTGTCGGTTCTACTGAGCCATATGAAGCTTTGAGAAGCACCAGAAAAGATCTCCCTCTGCATGGAGACTTCTTCATCCAATGCGCCCTCTCGATCCGGGAAGTCTGTACAAGCCACGTCCAGCCATAGAAACTTGGCTCCGCTCACAGAGCCGATGGTATTGATGCTGTTCGCAAAATTCTCGATAGTGAAATGACTCGGGTCTATCGATGGTGGTTCCCAAGGTATACCATGAATGTCGAGCTTGGGTGCACCACTTTTCCCAAAACGTCCCCAGGTATAAGATATCGTTGCATATGGTGGCTCAAGTGTATTGCCATACGTGTTTCCTTCCTCGCGCTCCAAAGAGCGCATGGATGGAAGGTGAAGTAGCCGTCTTGGCCAATATGAAGAATGCTTTGAGCATAGAGCTCTAGGCTGCCCTGAATAATCGTTCATCGAAACTGTTCCAAAGGAGTTTCCCTAGCCCTCAGTCGGTATATGTACGCATCGTTGTAGAGAATGACAAGGAACCCGCACTGGAACGAAGGGCAGAGACGATCCTGAATAAGGTCGTTAGGCATCTCGACGAGCTCGAGGTGGTGAGGACGATGAAAACATAGAAGGGTTTGAGACGCAAGGTCCTACTGATACAGTGAAGAAGAAGTGCAGGACAGGTTCTGCAGCCTACTCGAGGTGGGCTGGAATGCCAAGACGCCTTCCATGTTCGGTATAGCGTTGTGGGCCTTCATATTTGGATATTTCTTCAAGACAAGGGGAAAAACTCCTCAACCGAAGTCATTTTGGAGCCTCAAAAGTGTCCCACTATCACGACTGTGTAGGATAAACAAAATCTCAACGATGTTCCTGGGTTTCTACGTTCCCAGTCTCATATCTGTCTATCGGGCGTTTTCAGCTAAGGCTGAAGCGCCATCAGGCACAAGCAAGATTGGGGGCCAGGAAAAGCAAGGTTTAAATACTTCTATAGTGGACGACTTCAATTCTACTCAACTTCAACCTTGCCAATTTTTCACCATTTTGTGCAGTTTCCAGATCTGAGCCTCGAATTAAAACAAGGACTCGAGACCATGGCGAACAGCATAATTGCAAACACCACTCGAACGCCTCCAATAAGCCAAGTTTTGCCTCAACAGGCCGCTGTCCAGCCACATCGGAGTTCAAACTCGACGTCTACTCCACAGAACAACAGCTCGCTGCATCCATCCCAAACAAAAACCCAAAGCCTGTCTTCAAACACTTCAAATCCCGGGCCACAGAAAATGCCAATACAGTCTGCCCTTCCCAACGCCTCGGCTACAGTAGTTCAAAATGTCAGACCAAACCGGCATAAGCGGTTTGACACAAAGATGGGCCAATATCGCGTCGATGGAGCCCATCTTGCAGCCGCAGGTGACTATCGTGAGGCAATCGTTAAACTCCAAGCCAACAACAGAAACCTCACACATGGCGATTGGAAGGTTCCAGAGAATCGCCGCCCCGAGCACCCAGATATGAAAGATCATATCACTAGCCGGCTTAAAATGCTGGAGTTCAACAAAGACGGTGTGCCTCAGGGAGACTTCAAATTATTCGGAGATATTGAAGAAGTGAGGCAGCACTTTCAGCAGCCGGTCGCCCATGCGATCGTTCAACAAGCCCCATCCACCCAGCACCCTCCTCAACCTATTTTCCAAACCAACCAGGCGCCAGGTCTCACGTGTCGACTTTACATACTCGAGGGATTGGATCCAGCCTACGTCGCAGAACTAGGGTCGCATCTCAATATTGACCCAGCATTGTTCTTGAGACATCAGCGAACAGCATTATGGGAAGGTCGTCATAAGGGCGGCAATACCGCGAAGTTAGCATCTACACAGAATCCACAGTATTGTTTCAGCATAGAGTACTGTGAGCTCCTATATTTCATCGATCCACCGCAAACACGGTCAATGCGTAACCCAAACGATAATCGACACATTAACATGTCGCGAATGCCTAAGATCTCGAGTGATTTGGATAGAGTGGGAATCATGCACAGAAAAGCGAGCTTCTGGTCTGCGCCCTCAAGTTCAAATGGTAGTTGGAATGGTAATTCTCCTCTCACCACATTTATCTTGATTGCCAACGGCTGACCTTTGCAGCGTTGATTATTGTCGATCCACCATTACCTCGCAAGGACAGGGGTGACGGTGTCAAGGCCACCCACGTTCTATTGGGCACGTCAAAAAAGGCACTCCCATATGAGCATGAATCTGAACTGTACCAGGGCGGATATCTAGACTTCATACCTTTTACCACTACGGAAAAGGCCAAGAAGGCCTTAGCTCCAGAGAGGATATCCATCATGGACGACATTTGTTTCTACTGGAAAAACCACAGCGAACAGCTCTTGCACAACACCAATTCCTCAGAGAAGGTTCAGCTGCTAGCCACCTATTTTATGCAGAAGATCATAGCTTCCAATTACATGATACTGGTTGGGTATCTTGAGGCCAATCTCAATGAATTGGAGACTGCCATCATTAACACCCAGGTAAAGGAGAAGCAAAAGCATCAGACCATGTCCGTCACGGATAAGTGGTCCATTCTTCAGTCCTGGAGCCATCGTTTCCCCGAGTACTGTAGCATGATCGATGATATACTAGAGTGGCACTCACTTGCCGGAAAAGATCTAGTTAACGGCCCAAAACAGAAATGGGACGGTTGCACTGAGGACTTCGCGGCTATCCAGAGGCGACTTGGGCTTTTGAGAGAGCGAACCCAGCTTCTTAGCGAATCTTTTGTCGGTCTTGCAAGTATGGCGGGCATCCAGGAGTCACTCGACGAAGCGAAGGCGGTAAAGCTCCTTGCAATTCTCGGGTTTTTCTTTGTGCCCATGTCGTTCATTGCATCGGTTTTTGCGATGCCGAACCATGCTCCAGCCATAAAGCCAGGATTCGGACACTACTCATACGTTGCGTTTCCCATTGCACTTGGAATGACTCTGTTGGTAGTCATAATACTATGGGGCTTGAGTATACTGCTACATCTTAAGACTGCGAAAGACTGGGCTAAGAAGAAGTTGAAATAGAGATTGGCATGCTCTGTCATTTTCGAGCCAGAACGAGTCATAATAATTACATCCAACCACATAAGACCCCTGCCGTCTAGTGTACCACAACGAAAAAGCCCACCGGGCAGCTCCCATCCCCGCCTGGACCAGTCTGCTCCCACTCCAGCTCCGTATCACTCGAACACAACGCCCCGCTCACCGTCTGCCCTCCCGAGCCAGGCAGAATACCACACGGCAAGTCCGCAATCGTATATGTATTCCCCGGCACCATGACAGGTGGCGGGAACGGCGGGCTTGGGCCAAGCACCGGCTGCTTGTTATACGTGGTAGACTCGTCCGCTCCAAATCCCGTTAAATATCCCGTGAAAGTGTAGTGCCCTGGCCCAGATGCCGATAGTTTGTGTGGGGAAGCTTGAGTCGCTGTTGGAAATGCGAAGGAGAGGGTGCAGGTCTTGAGAAGTGTAGGTTCGCCGTCAATGTAGTCGGGAATTTTGAGATCGACGATTGTGCATTTGTCATTTGGCGTGACGATACCGACGGACACGCCGCCGAATGCTTTGTCAGGCTGCGATTTGGAGATTGGGACAAGCATGTAGGGTGAAATTGCGCCTGCAGGGAAAGTACTTCCTGGTGGACAAGCGGACCGAGGCTGGAGTAATGAAGGTGCGGCAGCCACACAAGAAATGACAAGGACGAGCGCGGTTGGTATGATGAATCTCATATTGAGCCTTTGTCCTTTATTCTCACAAAGGAGACTTTATGATAGTATTCAAATCCAATGCAACGGCAGAATGGAGAAATGTGGTAACAACAAAAAGCAGAAGGGAGAATACCTTTATACTAATCAGTGAACTGCATCCTGATTAAGGGTCCTACCGCCTAACACACGCTTTTCCTACAAGTGTACCGTCTCGGACCATAGGAAGCACAAAAGCCAAGCCATGGGCTTTACCGGCTCTCCAACGAACTGGGATTGATTCAGGGGCCAATGTAAGTGGCTTTACCAAAATGAGAGTGATCGGCGCTGTCAGTCACTGTCAGGGTGCCAGTGACCGGGCTCGCACGTCAGGATGCCAAAGCTGAAGCTGTTACCAGGTTTTCGAGTGACGATCCTGTGCCGATCACCTTCGGCCCCGCTGCATTTGCCGATAGGAAAGCACAATGTGGTGCATATGTTTCCGTGTTACTATTTAAGCATTTTCTCTATGACACAAATTTGTGGAGGTATTGTTTGGTGGCCGATTGGTTTTTAGGAAAGGTATTGGGTAATTTGCTTTCAATGAATGGCAAAAGAGTAAGAAAAAGAAGATATACAGCATGCCTGATAACATATAGAGATATGACGAGGCTTTGGAGCAAGCGGATATTTGCTGGGGGGGAATTTTGAGCTTTTAAAGTCCTTTGTAAGAATTATCCGTTATATGCAGATGTCCACAGGTGAAGTTGGTCGAGAGAACTCCGCTACAACCCCCACTTCGTGTAAATTGCGGCGTCTTTTCCTTTTCCGCCCCCTCCCCAACGTCTTGCATTATTACCATCGTCAATTTAGATAACGATATCCGGTAGGATGTTTAACGTTGAGCCTGATTCCGATGCCTAAACAGGCAGGTAAATATTAGTTTGCACAAAGTCTCGATTTCCGCAATATAGACAGGATGTTGCTGACTCATCCGGCAACTTCTTCCTTTCCATTTCTTTTCTTAGGCAGCAACTTTATGAAGCCTAAACTTCCTCCAGTTTGCTTTTAATTCACTGCACATCTTATCCACATCATTTGAAGTTTTGATATCATACGCTGTACATACCTTACACTCCATATCAGTATCGTCAACCTTCTCTCACCTCTCGCTTCATAACCAACGATGCCGCTTGTCCTTCGTCCAATTACCACAGCCGACACTCTATCATGGACACGCATCCGCGCAAAGGCGTACCTAGGGCCAACCCATGAACTCATCCATTCAGGCCCTATCTCTGAATTCTCTATCCTCAAGGTAGCAGAAGGCTTCAAACGTGAAGTGGGAAAACCCAACCGCTGGCAATGGAAAGTTGTGGACACGGATCTCGAGCCCTCGCCCGATGATCCATCGGATAACGGCGGTCAAACAATCGCAATTGCAATATGGAGTAGACACAACGCCGACTTGACAAGAAACGATAGACCTGATGCACCAGCACCTCCTCTGGTAAAGAAACTGGATGCTGGGGAAGAAGAAAAGCCGTTTATTCCCCCAGAAGTCCGCCTCGAAGTCTTAGACGCGCTCTTCACGCCCATCCGCAAAGCGCAGTCCGAAATCATGGGAGACCGGCCGTACTTCATGCTCAACTCGTTCGTCACACATCCGGGTCACCACCGCAGAGGAGCTGGAACGATGTTGCTGAATTGGGGATTGCAAAAAGCGGATGAGGAAGGGTGGGTCACTTACCTCGATACTACGACGCTTGCACGGCCGATTTATGAGAAGAATGGGTTTACGGTGGTGACGGAGGTGGAGTTTGATAGGAGACCGTGGGGAGGAGAGGGCATGGATTGGCATGGGTGTATGATTAGGCAGCCAAGGCCATTGAAGCTGAAGGAAAAAGTGCCCACGTGAAAGATGTGATGCTAACAAATATTCCCATTTGGAAGACGCGAATTTCTGATGTCATGCGGTGTGGAAACTGTATGATTTCCTACCTCCTGAACTTACATATTCAGATACATTTATGATACGCTCAACATACCCTTTTTCGGTTTCACTATCATTGCTCTCGTAGACTCTAGATGAATCTTAGCTTACTATTACCATTAACTCTTCGCCTTTCCTGATAATATCAGCAACGAGCCCGATCTTGAATACCTTGCAGGCCTTGATAGTGTAACTAGACATGATAACACTACGAATGATATGAATGACTTTCCTTAAACTCCACCCGCCTCATAGTTTAAATGATGTCGTGGTGGCTGCCATTAATTACTCCTAAATAACATCCCCACGTGAGCATCAAAACAATCAGAAGTATCCTGTCCAAAGTCAAGGCGTGCGTGTGTTTACGATTGGGAATCGTCTCCTAAGAAGCACCGTGCTACCCCTCATCACTAATCATCTTGAGCGAAGTGAGGGAAAGCTATTGCGATGTGTTCTAAAGGCGAAAATTAATGCGTCGTTGGCAGTTGTTTAAAACATGATACTCTCTGGCCCTTATCTGGAGACTCCAAGAGCACAAGCAGGGGAAATTGATCTTGATAATGGGTGTCTCTGTTTTCCCGCCGGCGCGGTATAGTGAGTGGTCATTCCGAGATTCCCAGGGATTAACGGAAGCCCAGTGCATGTGTCTTGATTTCTATGGCTTTACTATTGCGTAGAACTTGTTAGAAGATGGGGCATTGGGGTATCATACAAATTTGTGTATCCCTGGATTCAGTGGAAGCAGCCTGTTAGTTCATTTGACTGACCGCTGCGTCTGGAAAGAGTTAAGGCATCTTTGGCAGGAAGTCCTTAGATAGTGAGTCCCCAGGGTATTAGTTTTGCAACCCCCATGATGACTACTAGTTGGAGAAGTCAGCCGTGGTAGGTTAAAGACAAGAAGTGACGAACGTAAGGCTACCACTAAATAATATTAGCCGCATGTGTACAAAACCATGCGTGCAAGTCCCATAGTGGGGCAGAACTGCGCTGGTGCTCACATAATATTGACCAAACCGTCAAGACAGACCTCTTGGTCCCGAGCCACGCTGACGTCGATTATTTCATTTAGAGTAATCTAGAGAGGACATCCCTCTCGAAGGCCGAGTATACGATGAAGGATCCTGCTCACCCTTGTGATATTAACCTTCCCTCGGTTTTGGAATATTGGGAGAAAGCGGCTCCCTCGTACAAGTGTGCCGTTGGATGGCAGGTATTCATTGGCAAGCTTTTAGATTTGAAAGTCGTGTTTCTTTGCCACATCTCAAAAGCTGAAAGATGCTTACGAAGACCCAATGTTGTTGGAAGTCTTACCGAGCATACATTTGAGGGTGTTTTTGCTCTGAAACCATTGCCGGTAAACTTGGATTGATTTATCACTTCCTACCACCCGATTTTACCAAGAGATTTAGGTTGAATGGGCACTGAAAGTTGCATCTAAATTCTAGTATTCTCGAATGCCTTGCTGTCGCTCAAAGGCTTACGAAAAGAAAAAGACCTCAGAAGCTTATGTCATGCTTCTTGACTCGAAGAGCTGGCAAATTACTGCATACGGTAGCCCTCGTGATCCTAGTCAATTGATGCCGTTGAATACCACCATGCCATGGCGGTATTTACGCGAAAAAGTAGGGGATGGGGAAATGAAGTACGGAGGGTCTATTAATAAAAGCAACGTGCTGATGGTTTATTGACCATTCCCTTTTCGCTGACGCCTCTTCAGCGTCGGCATGCCCCCTATTGGCCGCCATGGTCAATATCGTATAGGGCTAGCCAATAAGCAGCGGCCTACATGCGCTAGCGGGCGGTGACAGGAAGTGCGTGGGTTCATGCTCGGAAACATCGGCAGACAACTATCGATTATCAGCCCAGCAAAAAGACGGTAGCATCAGCGGATCAGCCCAAGTTGTACTCGGTAACTCGTATGTACTGCTGGTACTGTAAACCCCAGTCCGTATTTCAGCGTCCGCCAACCTAATAAGGCAGACTAGCCGTTGAATGGAGAGCCACCGCCTCGGAGCGGTTTAGCCGCATAAAAATGGCGCTTTTCATTTGCTCGCTGCCGGAACCCTAATCGTCTTCAAATTTATAGATGCAGCTCTGCTAAGCTCAATCTACGCTGGTTCCGGACCATCCCAGGCGAGGAACAACTCGTATCGAGGTTAGAACTGATTACTTCGAGGAGTGCATATAAGGACCCAAGTCCTCAGAGATGAATCTGCAGCGGAATCCCCTGCCATCCCTCGTTACCAGTTTGCTTATTCTTTACACTAATCTTTAATTTTCTTGTCCTTGGAATCGCATTCCTATCTAAACATGCGTCTCTCGTTTCTCTCAGCTTCGCTCGCAGTGTGCGGCACTCATCTGGTGTCTGCCGCTGTGCTCCCACTCCCGTCTCTCGCTCCAGCCCTACCTCTATCAGAATTCAACCACTCAATCATTAAACCATTGACGCTCGAAGAAGCGCTCACCATAACAGGCCCCAAAGCAGAGACCCCGAATCGTAAAATTAACGCGGCATTGGCCGCGGCGGCGACATGCTCGAATCCCCGTGTGCGGACGGAATGGGACAGTCTCGCGACCGCCGACAGGACGGCCTTTGTGAATGCGCTCAAATGCCTACTGAATAAGCCGGCCTCGGGCGCATTCTCGCAGGCCAAGAATCGATATGAAGACTTCGTTGCTTTGCACCAGACGCTTACGCCCAACGTGCACGGCAACTCAAAGTTCTTGATCTGGCACAGATACCTTCTCTGGTCGTTTGAGGATGTATTGCGCACCGAATGCAGCTGGGGTGGTAGCTTGCCTTGGTTCGACGAGTCCAAGTATGCAGGCAAATTCTCCACGTCCTCTATCTTCTCTGCCTCTTGGTTTGGTGGAATGAACTTTGGTGGAGGCTGCGTCACGAACGGAGTGAGTATCTACGTATCATCCTCTTGGTGCTCAGACAACTAATAGCAATGGCAGCAATTCGCCGGCCTCACACTAAACGTTGGTCCCGGCTCCGGAAACGGCGCCCACTGCCTCGCACGCAATGGCGACGAAAGCAAGACGGCAAACACCAACTCAGCCATGGTCAGCGCCTGCAACGCGAAGACCGACTACGCTGATATGGCGGCATGCGCTGAGGGGGGCGCACACGCCTGGGGCCATAATGGCATCGGTGCCGTCATGCAGGACGTATATGCGTCGCCGGGAGACCCTGTTTTCTTCCTGCACCACGCATTTATCGACCGCAACTATCGCATTTGGCAGAACGCCGACGCATCCCGCGTCACATACATCGACGGCACGGATAGGGTTGGAAACCCGCTCACGCTGAGCACGGGGGTCTCAGTGAATGGCATTCGGCCCAATGTGGTCATTGGGGACATCATTAACACTTTGGGCACAAAGCTGTGCTACAAGTACAACTACTAGTGTTGGATCTCAAAATACGGATCTAGATACGGGTGGGAGTTGATATACCCGCATTTGACTCTAGACGATAGCGCGAATATAGCATATAATGTAATTGAAAGTCCAACATGAAGAACAATGTCAAAAGACGTGACTGACGGCACCTTCGTTTCGTGGGTAGATTCCCTCTTCTAGACTTTCCTTCGAAGGATTGCCCGGCTAAACGGAATGTATTCTATGCATCTGAAACGTATGATCGGTGGTGTGATATTGGCTTCATGCTGTTGATTCAGGGGCTGGTTGCGACACATAAACCAGGTCTGGAATAAGCGAGTGATAATAGTCGAAAGTACGCTCCTTGGAAGCGCGTGAGATTAGGAGGAATGGGCCGATGAAAAGGGCCGACAAAAGCGCTACGTACAAACATGCACGCAGGGAGTGTTGTAGAAGTTGATTCGGGATTGCCGTCCTGTGCGTTGAATGCATCACGGGCTGAACACGCCTCAGTAACAGATTGTGAAGAGAACAAAGAGAACACAGCGACGCACTCAACAAAAACATTGTAGAGGTAAATCAAATACATTTCCGCATAGCCGCTCTCTCCCAGTTCCTCACCAATTCCCTTCAAACAACGCCTCAAAGCCCAATCTCTCCTAGTACGTCCTATTCCATGGCACATGGTCAAACGTCGTAATATCTACCTTTTGAACTCCTCATTTGCCCGCATCTCAATCAAGTGAGTCGAATTCGAATCTCTTCAGAATCGAATTTCTTCTGATCCTTCTTCTTGCATGCTGTGGTGATATGGAGATATGAAGGATGCAGACGCTGCGGAAGGTGGAAGTGATCAGTTAGTGTCGATTTAGACGAAGACGACTGGCTCTTCTACCTTTGGTATGTCTGAGGATGAGTGACGCGCAGTCTGTGATTCTGGACATGTCCATGCTGCAGGATATTTAGTCGCAGACAGATTCCAGGGCAGAGGTGTGGGGAATGTCCGATGGTGTGACTAGGCGGATGTGAACTAGTATTTCTTTGAGCATCGTGGACAAGCAATAAAATGTTGGAAGATGTGTAGGAAGAGCATGCACTGAAAATTCTCATGCTGTACTCCCTCTTACACGAAAACTCCTGATCTTCAAAGACGACTTTGCCAGCCGCAACATATGCTTTGTAGTTGATATGCTCAACAGGGATCAGCATGGTGGCGAAGCTGCGGATGGCGCCCAACGTGTAGTACGAGAAGGCCATAGCATTAGAGCTGGCCCAGTTGCGGTAGGGGGAGCATGTTGGTGGGTATGTCATTTTAGGAGAGCTGCAAGGGCATGTCGAACTAGATGGTGCCCCATTTGTGGGCACTAACGGCGATGGGGTCTTTATAAAGAGATTTTTCGCACATTGTGTAGCAGAATTCGATGGCGGAGCAGCGTGATCATGTAGTGTTTTTGTGGGGGCGAAGGGAGAGATGAGGAGGAGGGCAAGGAAGAGAGGGATGTAGGAGACACATTGCTGGATAGTGCATTGCTTGGCCCATTAATTTAAGAAGCTTTGAGTGAGGAGGTTTACGGAAAATGAGAAGTATGGTGGGTTTGCAGCATGATGGTAGAGCTTGGCATAAAACTTCAAAGAAGATTTGCCCTGTGTTAATGAGACCTCAATACGTGGTTATGGCAAAGTGTAAAGCTTGCAAGGCGCAGAAGGAGATTAACCAAACCTCGATTCCAACAGCGTCGTTCAGACTTTGGAAGGCAAGTTCAAACGGTCCAAATGTGACGATACTTCCGAGCTGTCACGATGAAGAGAGTAAAAGGCGTTCCTTGCACGCATCATGAGCATGAGAATCGATGCACCCTTGCACCTATTCATGCCTGCTATCGCGAAGGTCCATTCCTCTCGCAGTGCCACATCGAGGGAAAGCAGGGGAACAGTAGACCTAGTGCTCACTGGTCTAATGCTCCATTAGACTCCATATTCCATGCTTAAAGACTAGACACCGAATGGGCCGTAGCAACATAATCGTAGGCATACCGATGTGCGTCTCTCATCTGTGCTATGATGGGTCTTTTGAGCGTGTTGAGATGTTCTGCTGAGCCCAAGATTCATTCCATCGCCAATGATATTGGCTGATTTGGGTTCGAGGACGTCGGTGACGCCTTCTTGGTCTTCGGCGTGGTGTTAATTCGAGCATGTGCTCTACGTCAGGGATATGGCAAAACTAAGAATGGCTAAGCTCTGGGATCTATTACGTCGGTTTTGGCTTTCATCATTCTGCTATAAAATACCTCTCCAAGACGAGTATATCCACTTTCCAACACAGCGCTTTGTCTTCGAAACTTCAATATTTCAAAAATAAAGACTTTAAATGCAGGGCATCATATCCTCCGTTTTTCGTTTAGGACTAAATATCGACTATTTACGTAGAGTGACAGGGTGATCTGGATTGATGTTATGAGTACAAATTTTAACATACAAGTTATTGGTAGTGTGGAAAGGGCTTCTATTAGATAGGTGTTTTCGTTCCAGTTCCAGTTCCAGTTCCATTAATTCCCCTCCACCCTCCTCAAGACTCCCATATTCAACCCCACAATCAACCTCACCAAATCCCAGTCCCCGTTCTCTCCTACACAGTCCATGACCACAATTCCTGTCCCCCCATCACCCCCCTTCGCTCTCCTCACACAACCCTCTACTCGGCCGCTTTCGCTGCTCTTTCCCGGATCCGCAGGTGAACTGATCGGCTCTACCAAATGATGTTCCGCACAAACCCACTCCTCCAGCCCCCTATTCACGACCCTCGCAATCGCCCCTGGCCAACACGCCTTTCTCCAGAAATTACTCCCAGAACAAAAATTCAAATGCAGTGGCCCCGCCGGCAACGGATTCGTGACATCCGTATTCACGCCGGGGATGAACGCCGTGCACTCGGCCGACCGCACGAGGTGCTCATTGCTGTATTTCAACTTGTCAGGGATTTGGGTAGGCTGGAGCACCTCGCAGAAGTCCTGGATGCAGAAAGGGCCGTGGTGCGCGTGCGTGGTGTTGTACGGCCATGTTGTTGCGTCGAGGCCATATCCGCCGTCTTCAGTGCGGGGGCTTAGGGTCGGGGAGGGTAGGGACGAAGAGTGCAGATCGTATCTTCTTACGAGGACGAGTTTACCGCGTACAGCGCCGAGATAGGGAATTGCAGGGTCGGTGTGCCATTTTGACGCGTTAGGAGTGATGTAGTGCTGTTCTAGGATCTGTGAGAGTTGAGCGTCTGTGGAGTTGCCTACGCCTTCTCTTTTAAGGGATATCAGAATCGTCTCGGAAGGGCTATCGGAAAGGAAGTCGTAGCAGGTTTGGAGTATAGGCTCAAGGTATTTGGTTCCCGTGAGGCTGACGGGAAAAGCGCCGTGTACAAGATATAAGTCCTTTTTGCTCGTGTCCGTGGCATGGGAAGGTTGAACCCGGATATCTAGAAAGCGGATCCCATTTTCAAGCTGCGTCTGCACGTCCACAGCTTGGCAGCGGACAGAAGGCAGGGCGCGGTAGTAGGTGTGTGAGTTGTGAGTTCCGGGGATGCTAAGAGCGGATAAAGGGAGGCTAGAGGGGAGATTGGACATCCATTTTGAGAGGTCGTGGAGATGATTTGTGTGGATCGTGAGGTGCGGTGTTGGAGCTGGGTGATATAGCGCTGTGTAACTAGATGATGGATTGGGAGTCAATGGCGTGAACGAGTGGGATGCCTTTTGTGTGTAGGATGGATTTGTGTCGATCCGGTAGCGTTCGCCTTTGGGTGTCTCAATGGTGAGACGATGTGTAAGACTGGACGTTTTTCCACCTGAATCTTGATCGAGATCTCTGAATGTATACGATTCGAACGGCTCTAATTTAACGTCCAAGTCTTGGTGGTTGAAAGTTTGAGCATGCTCCCCAAGCTTGGGCGCAGTTGGTGCTAACGAAGTAGTGGTATTGGAAGCAAATGAGAATGCGTTGGCTTTAGATTGTAGAGTGTTTGGGTCCTCGAATCTTTCAATGCCTTTCAGTGAAATAGAAGTCGGCGTCAAATTACGAATGGTGAGCGGCGGCGCCATTAGATTTCATCTAGCTTTATAGAGGCAAACGTAAGGGTATAATGTGAAACAAAAATTGAAAACACCGATAGCACACAGAAAGCGAATCGTGGTGTAGAGATGAAAAACGGACAAAGCAACGCAGGGTTCATTGGGACATTAGTGCCAAGACTTGCTTACTCGGGAAAGCCGAGCAACGCCATCAGCCCTAAATAGCCAACGCTTCTGAGGAAGTGAACCGCCCTTTGGCAGACAAGATAGGATGTAGTATTATGGTTCTCAATGAGTTCTCAGTCCCGTATCGTCCATGCAACATCACCAACGCCGCATCATATTCAAAGTCATGAGGTTGTCCGAAAACAGACAATAAGTCTTCAATTCCATATTCTCCAATGGACAGCATTCGACCACTTCGTAAAAAGCCTGGTTCTGCCAAACCAGGAGGTAGCTATGGTATTATGCAGTGATAAATGGATAACGAAAATAATAAAAATGCATTGCCGATCCACCAACAACGGGTCAAAATGCAGACGAAAATGAACGCCATCCGTGCAATGTTTGACCATCCTTTGCTATAACCAGAGATCTTAGCAGGAGGTCCACAAGTGTGATCAGCCCAGCTTCGCCCTACTCTATCCGCTACAAGTACTTCTCGCTGCCAACACCAATCAATTAAGGATGTTGGAAATATCCATGCTCGACGTAGAGAGTCGAGATTGGCGAGCGTGCATTTCCATCATAAGTTGATCCGCAGACGGCGAGCCGGCCTTTGTCGGAGTGAAGGGCTCCATCTCTGGCGAGGGAGGTGAGGCGTTGGTGCGAGAATCTGAGCTTGAAACCGGTGCCATGCTATCTCGAGCTTCTTTTTTGAGCCCGGTCAGTACACCACTTACTCGCCTCTTTGGGGTGCTCGGCTCGTGTTTCACAGTGGTATAGATGGGTTCTTGGTTCTCCTTCGTGGTGTATGGCTTGACGAATTTGACGTTGGATTTCTTGCCCTCAGGTTTCTTGACGTTAAATTTCGTGGCTTTGAAGCTGTTCGCGATACTGGCGGAATTGGTATTGTTCTTCGCTTTGCCTTTGGCGGCTGCGGCTTTCTTGGGCTGGGTCTGTCGTGGCTTGGCTTTTGACTCCCGTTTGACCGCAGGCTTCTTGGCTGTGATGTCCTCGTGTGCACCCTGGACTTTCCTCTTCGTCCCAGGCGCCCATGGCAGGAAGGTAGGCTGTTCTAGAGGTTTCAAATCCATCTCTTGTTGAGCTTTTACGCGTGGACTTTGAACGGGCGTCAGCATTTGGCCTTGTACCTGCTCAACCGCAGTGCGCTTCTTTGGAGTTCCAACAACGACGTCGGCCCTCTGCTTTTCTTTCGTCTTGATCAAATCCTCGTCTGTGACCTCTTTGTACACGATCGGATCATCCCATCTTCGCATAGCAGCTAGACGAGCGACCTCGTCGCATGGACCCTTCACCACCAAGTCCCAGCTGTTCGCAAGATCCTTTCCAATGGGCTCAGGGTCATTGTTGATCCAGATGGCAACACCGTCTTTTCGGTCTCGTACAACTGCACACATCTCCCGTGCAATCCTTCTGACGCCTGGAACTTTCAGGGTCGTGCCAGCGACAATGATGGCGTCAGGTCTAGTGCGCAAATCCAAAGCTGCGCAAGACCCTATGGCTACATCGTCCGGGTTGTGCTCATTGTACAAGACCATCCGAGGGCGAAGTCGGCCGATACCGTGACTCCGCTTCTCGGCGACTGCGCGAACCGCGTCATTCGTGGTACAATTCTCGCACGCAGGTGGCACCGGGCCAATGAACTGCTCAGCATCGAATTCAGATAGTGCATTGCACTTGATACAATACATGTGCCCAAGGCCGCCGTGCAGTTGGACCGTTTTAGGCCACGGGCCTCTTGTTGGGAGCGGGACTTGAGTATTTAGGGGCGGTAGGGACGTGTCGATGCCATCGACATTTTGCGTATAGAGTCGCAGCAGTCGCCCTTCGTGGGCCAGGGTGGCGAGGAGATGGTGGAAAGCCGTGGGTTGTGCGGTCTTCGTTTTCTGGGACAGGGAGCGCACCATATCGTGGAACGATGAAGTTGATTGGTCGTCCTGGTAGACGGACGCGTCGAACAGGTCCTTGCCAGAGGACTTGAGTTTGTGGTCTTTGCGGAGCGAATTGAATAGACCGCCCGATGATCTGAAGTCGGGAATGCCAGCCGACACGGAAATGCCTGCGCCTGCAATGACGACAATTTTCCGCTTCTTGTGAAGCACCTTCAAAAGGCGCTCCAGCTGGGGCCTCTGATCCTCGTCGAGATCCTGGGTGAGGTCTAACCGCTGGGTTGGGCGCGCCTTGGGGTCTGCTGTTGTGGGCGGCTTCGGGTTGGCTGTGAGCTTCCTCTTCTTGCGCGGTCGGTTGTCGCCGTCATTGCTCGAGGGCGGTGTGGAAATATTCTCAGGTGCTGGGGAGGTCACGGCTGATGAGCGCTGTGAGGCCGAAGGGGATGGGTAAGAGCGTCTGGTGCTGGCGCGATAGTCGGGGTGGTCAGGGTGCTCTATCGGCGGGGACACAGAGCGCTCGGAGAGGGTAGAGACGTCCGAAGAGGCGCTGGAGTCGGAGGGAGACGAGGGAGGTGCTGAGCTGAGCGGTGAACTCGAGCCCGCGGCGACGTCGAAGTAAGCCATGGCGAGGCGAAGGGTGGGCGGGAAAGGCGCGACTGCCTGTTGTGTCGTCGTTCGCAGAAGGGGCAGGGGCGTGTCGTGGTGAGCGTGGTGAATGGGAAAGGAGCCTGGGAAAGGAGCCAGCAGGAACTGTGTCGCCGCTGCTTATTCTCTTCCTCCGCCGTCGTGATGAGCGCGCGCAGGCTGTGTGGGGGGTGGCAGTAGCTAAATCATTTGTGCTAGCAATAGTAGGAGCGGTGTGTAGGGGATCGGGCGCGTCGAGGGTAGACGTGCGGGCGTGGACGCGGTGAGGGCGAACGGGGAGGAAATGAGGAGGTTGGCGATCATGGTGCATCGAACGAGCGATGATGGGCGGAGAGGTCCAGCGTTGACCTGGGAAATGCCAAGCGTCTCGAGCGCCAGGAACACCAAAACATCGGGCTCTGTTTACGCTGGCACGAGCACCGGCAGCCACCCGAAAGAGCAGCTTGAATCGGCGGTATCGCGGGCACTGGCAAGCAGCTTGTTGGTGCGGGTAGAGACGCGACGCCTGCTTTCGATCGCGACCTAGCATTCTTTGTTTGCCCATTCTTCCCGCTGGCAGACAACTTGGACGCTTCGTTACAACGCTTCTGCTTTTGCGTCGAGGGGATGCAATTATCCGATGCGTTTCTCGTCCTCGCCCTGCGGGTGCGCACCGTGTTGTGCATCCGTCCTCCATCATGCCGCTGTTACGCGTCGGTGAATTGGGCTGGTCTATCCGCAACGTGCATTGCCGCAGATCTTGAGGGCAGTTCATCTTCGCTCCTCGCTCTTCACCTCCACATTGTGATGGCGCCGCATGAGGTGGTCTGCGCGAGGAGAACACGGCGCTAGAAGCTCCAAGGCTAGTGTCTCGCTTGCTGCCGGCCGGCCGTGTTCCACCGCCAACCAAACCCCAGCTCGCAGAACCTCATCGTCGCCAAGGTCCATGCCTCACAGTCTGCCTGGTGCCGTCGTCCATTTTTCGTGTCTGGGATGTTCTTCTCTTTCACTATGGGCTGTTCTCTGATGGAATCTGACACCCCCGCTTGAGCTTGCCATTTCCGCCCTGTTCTTTCCCCTCCCCTCTCTGCCTCAGCAAGCCACCTCGTACAGCTCGGTTTGCTCAAAGCAGACTATGCCCTTGATCATGGACGACCAGGCATACAACATGGACGTCGACGATCTCTTCGGAGACTCGGAGCAGGTCGCCCTCTCGCCAATGTCTGCCCCGCCTATCACGGGACTGGCCCACCGGTTGGATGACCTGAGTGCCAACGGGTGTTGCCAGAAGATAGCCTGGTCAAAGAATGGATGTGTAGCCTACATTACCCCAGACGGCTACGGGGTCAACCTGAGAGTCTTCTGTCGAGATCCTCTCACTGGGAAATGGGACCTTGGCAAGGATACCGAGCTGGACACCTCGCCTGCCGAAGATGACTTTCCGTTTGCGCATCTGTCCTGGAGCCACTTGGGAAACGAACTCGCTGTAATGGACTCGGCTGGTCACGTCATGATCTTTTCGTGCTCGCTGGTATTGGATCGCATGACCTACATGCGAGCCGACGCGATCCAGCCCGAGGCGGAGGTGGACGCCGTAGTAGGCATGCACTGGCTTGCAATACTTCCCTATGAGCAGAAAGTAAGTCCTTCTCTTACTTGTGAAGTCAAAGGCTTACCCTACTAGAACCATATAGCTTGGTCGGCGACGGGCAAAGGAGATAAGTGGGACTTTAAGATCAATTCGCACGTATTTCAGGATGCCCATCATCCACTCGAGGGCAAGGCCTCTCTGATCTACCTGAAGAGACACGGTGAACTTAAACTGCGCTTTCAGCAGCCAGACAGTAGCTGGCACGAAGTATCCACCGTATTAGGACCTATGATATCCACGCGAGAGCCTTTCACTCATGCCGCTTTCGCTTCCAACAACGACAACACCCTCCTACTGGCCGCCTATGATGTTTCGAGTCGGCTACATCTCTACCGAGTCGAAGCAAAGTGGAACGTGCCACCTCCAAGACCTGGACACCCGCCAAAACCTTTCGACAAGCCGGACCTGGAAGTCTCCCAGATCGACGTCGAGGATAGCTGCTATCCCATCAGCTCCACCGTAGTCAGCGGCGACCTCAATGGTGGGTCGGAATCGAAAATTCGACTTCCTGCCCAGCTCACGCATCTGAATTTTCTTCCCATCACCCCCGAAAAAGATGATGACACATTTCCAACCATTCAAGCCATCTTCTCGACACCTCCAAACATTGTGTCTTGCGATCAGACACATCCCCAGCAGACCCCATGTAGCATAATAGCGAAGTGGGAAGTGCATTACGCACATCAAAATCAGCTTCATTCCAGTCTGGACAAAGTCACTTCCAAAAAGAAGACCATCAACTCAGTGCCAGGTCGAAACGTATTCATCATGAAGAGATTTCCCGACACTGTCATGCACTCTCTCATCCTCGGATTCTTCCCACTCTGGTACAATATGCTCCTAGCCTTCTGTTACAGCGACGGAACGATTGAGTTCCGAAAACGAGCAACAATGGAAATCCTATCTCCCGACTACAACACCGAAACGGTAACATCCCTTTCGCAAGTGGGCTTCTCATTCCCGCTCGACCCCTCTCTCCACATAACTCTCTCGCCGAACCACTGCATGGCGGCCTGCCTATCACACGACGGGCAAATCAAAGTTCGCTCCGTAGAATATAACTACGGTACCTTCTCCACTGATGATGAGGACCCGCGGCACTCAGCCGCGCTCGCTGCTCTCGTCCTGCAATTCTCGTCTACAGCAAATCAATACTTCTCCAGCGACGATATTTTCGCCGTCATGGGCGAGGTATCGGAGAAGCGCAAACGCGACTTCGTCTACCTCTTGTTCCAGGGTCTTCAACTTGACGTAGACTGCGGCATCGACGATACGACAAACCCAAACAAGAGCTTGGTCCTCCTCGGTCGCACGCCCTTCTTCGTCAAGACACTCAGCGCAGCGCATCTCCTCGGCCTCCAAGGCAGCGTAAACCGCAGCGTGACCAGCAAACTCGCATGGATGATACTCAACATCAAATATATCACGCAGATCCTCACGACCATCATGCGGATGCACGGGCAAATCGACAAGAACCCCCTACGGCCCGAAGTCGTCCCCCAATTCGTCGGCATCTGCCGTTGGATCATGCAATTCATGGTCTACATGCTCGACGAACTCATGGCCATGGGTTTTCAGCTCAAGAACCACCCGCCCGCAACCCTCGACCGCGCAACCCTCGAAGCCAAAATCCATGAACTCAACAAGCCCGCGCTTCTCTTACTACTCTCCTCGTTCCCACGCATGATGATGAAAGCCTGGGAAACACCACTGGCATGGGTCATCCGGACTGCCTTCACATACTCCAACTCCAGCCCCACACCAGAAATCCGTCGCATCTACTCTCCGCTGCATCTCGCGCTCTCTGAATGTCCCTTCGATTGGCGGCTCTTCGAATCCCTTATCTCTGAAGCACAAGTCCTCGTCCGGAGCTCCTACAAGCGGGCCAACCTGTCCGAAGCTCAGCGCAATGAATGTGAGCGCGAACTCATCCTCGGCCGCATTCCGGATGTCCTGATGCCGGCCGCAAAACGTCTACTCACGGACACGCTATTCAATGAGAACCAACAGAATGGGTGTTTGTTGGATAAATTAGATGTAGCAAAGGTGATGTTCTTCGATACGACGTGGTTGGGACTGCAGCATTCAAGGCGCGCAGACGCATGGTTTCAGACCCATGTTGTGGACGTATGTCAGAAGATGATCATTAGAGGGACGGGGACACAAACACATGCTACGAGCCCGGCTTCGAATTCTCAGCATCCCAGTCAATCTCAGGCCAGTAGGAATCGTAGCGACAGCGTCGGCGGACCAGGACATACTGATGAGAATGGCATTTCGAAAAAGAAGCAAGGGGCGGAGAAGAGTAGGCTGAGGAGATGCACGAGGTGCGGTGCGTATATGGAGGACGTGGTTCAGGGGATGCCGGGGTATACGATCAATCATGTTAGTTGGCTGATGGGGGTTGCGAAGCATTGCGTCTGTGGGAATAGTTGGATGTTAGGGGAGGAGAAGCCGAAGGCAAGGTAGAGGTTGTGGTGGCGAAGGGGCAGGAAAAAGTGATTCGTTCTCAATTCCTGCTCTCTTTGTGTGTTTCTGTCTGTGTAGTATGTCAGAAGGCAACATTTATATCAAACATCAAGCTACCTATCAGATATCAGACTAGGTGGTGGGGCGTGTATTACTATTATTCGTAAACAAGCACAAGCAAGTTTGACCATGCTTCTCATATGGCTCTAAAAGCGTTCTCATTAGGGTATACGCAAATCCGCATCTCCTCACTGCCTATTGGGTCTAAACTCGGGCATCCCCTCTTTCTTCCCCCAGCCCCAGACCTTGCTATCCAGATCCGGGCCCACGAACAGCCACACAATACTCGTTAACCACTGCCCGAGCGTGTCCTTCACAATATTATTCTTCAGCGAGCCCCCCAGCGAGCTGATCCGCATCAACTCTCCTAACCAATTCGTCGCCGTCATATAATGACCACTGTCCAGGCCTTTGAGCGCAGCTCTCGCAGCCTCTTCCTCCGTCTGTATCGGATCCGAGGTTTCCAGGGCCACAGTGACGGCGTGCTTGGTCTTGTCTTCCTGGACGTGGCCAGGAGAGCTGATGTTTCCGGGGAAGATGGCCTGGATTTCGATGTCGAAGGGGGCCGGGGTCTGCTTTGTGGTCTTGTTGGATCTACGCGCCCCGTTATGGATCAGGAGTTCCATGCGTAGCGTGTCGGCGAGGGCGCGGAGCGCTGTCTTAGGCGGCCCGTATGCGCCGTAGCCTGCGATATTGACGAAGGCTACCGCGGAGGAGGTCATTATGAAGTGCCGGGGTGCTTCGGGCTTTGCGCCTTGAGGGAGCGGGGCGTAGGGGGTGCTGGGGTAGAGCCATGCTCTCAGTGTGTGGTGTGCCAAGTAGGCTGCAGCCCAGTAGTTGAGGTCGGATTGCTGCCTCAACGTCTCCATCTTGGTCTCTATGAACAGGCCTGGGGTTGAGGATCCCGCATTCGCCCACACGATCTCGGGGGTTGTGCCTCTGTTCCAAGTCGTAGCTTCTGCGAGGACGCGCGCATTCTCGGCTTCGGAGGAGACGTCAGCGGAGATGATGTGGAAGCGCTGGGTGGACGGGTTCTTTGCCGCGGCTTTTGCGTAGTCGAGCGCGATTTGGAGTTTGGTCAGGTCGCGGGCGACGAGGATGATGTGGGCGCCGCGCTGGGAGAGGAGTTTTGCGAGCTCCTTGCCCATTCCATAGGAGCCGCCGGTGAGGAGGACCGTCTGTATGATTTCTACTCAGTAAGAGCTCGAGGAGGGAATGAGAGGGGCGGAAGTAGCTTACCCGTCCCTCGACCTGGAATTTGTTCCCTTTGCTAAAGAAACCCATGACTTGTAGACTGACTACCGCGACAATAATTACAGCTAGTCCTGTAGCCCAGTGCAGGCCAGTCTCTAGGGGAAGCATTGGAGAGACAGGAAAGAGAATAGGGGTCAGACGGCTTAAGAAGGTATCCAACCCCAGTTACTCTCTATCGTGAAAGGCACAGTTCGCGACTTAATGTGATGTTGGGTCAGCCCTACGCTAAAGATGGCTAGCGTTAGTGAGTGGGCCGGGGGACGCTTCGCCGACGCCCCCGCGCTGGGTGCCAAGCCATCAGAAATTTTGGAGCATAGGTTTACCCTTGGAATCGTAAATCCACCGCAACTCCACCATCTTCGCAATGGGGAAAAAGAGGAAAGCTGGCAACCGGCCCTCTAGCGAGGCTACGTCGAGGAATCCCAAGGACGATTCGAAACTCACAATTACCACTTTCGAGGACGTCGCCAACGAACAGGACGAGTTTCATTTGAACCGGGACAAGGTCCTGCTCGACGAGGGCCCCGCGGCGAAGAGACTGAGGAAATGGAAGGAGCAGGGTGAGCAACTTTTCTGGTTTTGACAAGCTTCGCTAATCATATCCTGCGTAGATGAATTCCTGGAGCCGTCCGACGAGGAAGTGCTTGGCTACAGCAGCGGCGAGGATGAAGACGACGACATCGAGGTTGCATCCGACAACGGCGCCGAATTAGATGGCAAGCGCAAACAGCAGGCTCAGGACGAGGAAGATGACTTCGGTGGTTGGGGCCCCTCGAAGAAGGACTACTATAATGCGGACGCTATTGAGACGGAGCAGGATGCTCTCGACGAGGAAGCAGAAGCCCGGCGCATACAGCAGAAGCAGCTGCAGGCAATGACTGAGGCGGATTTTGGCTTTGATGAGGATGAATGGCTGGGGCAGGACGGCGCAAACGGCGACAATTCGAGCCATGTAGTCACCGAGGTCCTCCCACAGCTACAGATCACAGACGACATGACCGAGGCAGAGAAGCTCAGGATTTTGAAGTCACGATATCCCGAATTTGAGTTCATCTCGAAGGAATACCTAAGACTACAACCTCTCCACGACGAGCTGGCCGCCGCCGCAAACGCCGCCGAAAGATTAGTCAAGGCCAGGGCTGCGGAACGAGCCAAGTCGAGCGCAGCTCCACCTCCCACACCCATGGCTGTCACAAAATATCGAGCTTGTGCCGCGTACTTGGCTGCAATGGCTATGTATTTTGCCATACTCGGCTCAACCGCCAAAGAAGATGGCTCCCCCACCATGGCCATGGACCCCGCCGAACTCCACGAACACGCCGTCATGGAGAGCTTGCTCAAGTGCCAGGGCCTTTGGGCCAGGGTGGAGAGCCTACCGGTTGCGGACCCAATGGTAGAACCTGCCAACAGCGACGAACTCTCCATCGTCGACGAAGGAGGCTCCGTTCCAGGAGGACAGTTCAAGGATGGCGACTCGCGCAAGAAGAAGGAGAGGAAGGAGAGGAAGAGCAAGGCCGAAGTCGCGGCCGAAGCAGCACAGGCAGAAGCCGGAGCCCGACGCGCCGAGAAGCTGCGAAGAACGGAGGAAGAACTTACTGGGCTCTCTTCTCTGACAGACAAAGCCGCCCTCCGAAAAGCAGCAAAGCAGAGGAAGGAGCAGCCAATGCTCAACCTCCTCAATGCAGACGATTCCGACTTCGGCGAAGAGACATCATTCACCGCACACGAGCTCGCCGAAAAGGCCAACAAGAAGAAGAGTCTGCGATTCTACACGTCCCAAATTGTGCAAAAGGCAATCAAGCGCGACGCTGCAGGCAAGGATCATGGCGGCGACGCCGACATTCCCCATCGCGAACGCCTGCGCGACCGCCAGGCACGCCTGCAAGCCGAAGCCGAGAAACGCGGTCAAGGCCTAAACAAGAAAAAAGCTCCTGGAGTTACGCTCGGAGAAGGCGATGAGAGCGATGATGACCACGCTGGCGACGCACAACCACGTGGCGGAGCCTCCGCCCCGGACAACGACGATGACTACTACGACATGGTTGCCGCGCGGGGCACGGCCAAGAAAGAAGCGAAGCAGGAACTGGCTGCTGCATATGCGCTGGCAGCGAGGGAGGGCGGCAAAGTTGTGCCTCAAGAGGTCGTGGGTGCAGATGGGAAAAGGAAGATCACGTACCAGATTCAGAAGAACAAAGGTCTTACGCCGCATCGGTCGAAGACGGTGCGGAACCCGAGAGTCAAGAAAAAGATCAAGTATGAAGCGAAGAAGAAGAAGCTGAAGAGCATGAAGGCTGTTTATAGTGGTGGCGAGGCGAGGGGCGGATATGCGGGTGAGTTGACGGGTATCAAGAAAGGGTTGGTTAGGAGTGTTAAGTTGTAGAGCTGGATACGAACTTTCTACAAACCACTTGGTAATTATATCCAAACAAGCTTCGACTCGTAACCCGATCTGCTGTCCCTCGGTCTCTCGCCGTCCTAAGGATTTCTTAAGTGTCCGCATATCTTTTGCAATAGTGGCAGCTAGGCACTCAAACGAATCCTTCGAGACTATATTCACCTTCCACTAGGGTAAACAAGCCCCACTTGTTGTCAACCCATAGAGGACCGGAACTATCATCCAATCATCACCACGTACTTCCACTAGCAATATTCGTACGATCTTTATGCCTATCTCGCATCACCCTGTCTGCATCCTCTTTCCCGTATCACCTCGGACACGCGTACAAACTCGCACGAACACCCATTGTCACAGTGTGTCTCTATACGAACCCATGTACAGGACTAGTTGACATATCAAAGTCTATATTCAAGACTTGCAGGTCCAGGTGGTGACTCTAGATGCCGTACTCACTGCATGCACATTTTCCCTGACGAATCCATTGTGACCTGAGAGAAGCTAAGGTCAGCAATGAAGACTGAATAATTTGGAATTTCTATTTTTGTATGGTAAGTGCAGATGTAAAGAACAGAGAATCAAGTGAACAATCCCCGAGAACGAGAAGCCGTGCTCTATGTATACGCGTGACATTCACTATCGTACATGGGTTGATTGATTAGAGTTAAAAGTGCGATTTTGAGCCTTCTCCGCCTGTTCATCGCAAGCACAGCCAAGAGGAGGAGCTCGGCAACTTTTCCACATTTCAAATGTCTATCACATTGTCGAATCCAAGTTCAAGTATGAATATCAAGATCAAGCCATTCAGTCCCAGACTTATTAGACTCACCATTATAAACCAACAAGGGATGAACAGGTAATGCATCAGCCCTACCACGTCTACATACGCAAGTCCGCCCGGAATCCAAAACACTCATTTCAAATGTCTTCTGTGATCTAAATTTGTTGAAAGGTCAGCCATAGTCACATAAGCACCAAGAGATTTGCAATTGCTATAGAATAGCGAAGGTTAAACTCTATACGTCCATTGCTATCATCTTACTCCCTTGCTTCGTCAATATGCCAATACGTCTCTGCGTGGGCATGGGCATCAGCAATCGGAACACAGCAATGCATCCGCGTCTGCATGGGCGTGAGCACCAGCTATCTGAGCACCGCACCAGCGTCCAATCCACACGCCGAATGCCTCTCGCACACTTCCCACTGGCTGCTCCTCTTCACCCGACGTCACAAGATCGCCATGTGGACGAATCAGAAGCCTCCGCATCGCACCATCTAACCATATATGGATAATGCCTAAACGGTATTCGGGTCTCTCACGTGGCGTCGTTCTGTTGATCATGAGGTTTATGTCACCTGAGGTACTCAGCTTGCGGTGGTACCTTTAACGAGGCAAGCAGCGGGAGGCTTGGGGAAGAGAGTTTAAAGCGCCCTGTGGACCCCGGATTTTTTGCAATTGAGACGTTGATTGAAATTGCAACTTTAATGTTGTAATCTTGAATTAGGAATTAAGCTGTGCTAACCATTCTTCATTGCTTGCTTCAGCAATTGAAGCTCAGATCTTCTGATCTCCTCCACACACCACGTAACACACACAGTCCTTCCCCCAACAGCTCCCACCACTTCCTCCACAATGGACACCCTCACGCTCAACGTCTCTAACCTCCCACACCCTACAACACAAACTCTAAACCTCCTCTCAACCCTCACAACGCTCCTCCTCCCCTTGCTTGCCCTCCTCTACATCCAACACGACTACGCTTCCTTCCTTTCTCTGGGCCCCGGCGGCACGCCCTCCACACCCCTCGGCTACCTAAAGATAAAACTACTATCCCTCATATCGTTGCGAGACCCTCTCCGCCCTCTCCCCATACCACCACACTTTCGCCCCCAGCGAGGCTACCTCCTCCCATCCTCACTGCCCTCCCGATTCGGAACCCGCCCAGTGGTCAGAGGCATAGCGCCCCAGCGCCAACGCACGCAGAAATCCTCAGCAGAAATATACAGCAGACTCGTCGCTGAACTGCGGCATCTGACGACGGACCCTCGAAACCACCTCTTGGAACGCACATCCTGCTTTGAAAAGCACAGCTCAGGGCTCTTCGCATCAACACCCATAACGCGGACCTGTGGCGGCGAGATATGCCACGCGCACCCGTCCGACGGCTCTTTACACATGTCCCTACACCCGGCCGATGCGCGCATTGTGCTTGAGAATGGGTGGGGGGAGCGACATCCGTTGGCGAAAGGGGGGTGGTTTCGACGGTTTGTGCCGAGGGAATTCATGTTGGTATATGCGCCGCGGAAAGAAGAAGAGGTTGAGGTTGTGATGGCCGTGGTAAAGGCAGCAGTTTGGTGGGTTAGTGGGGTTGATATTGGGGAAGAGGGGGAGGCGGGGAGGGACAGGATGGATCATGTCGAGGCGTTGGTCAGGGAGAGGGGGAGGAGTGAGTGTGGAGTTTGTCGGTTACATAAGGGTGTTGAGAAAATGGTAGGGGATGCGTGAGAGGCCATCTCTGAGAGAGTGAGAATGGAGAGAATTGAAATTGAGAACAAAAGACGCACACTGATGATATCCAAGATTCAAAATGGGCAAATCTAGGAATAGGAGACGGGTTAGGGGCGTTTAGGGATGGGCAAACAGACCGGCAATAGAATGCAGACGAGCAACAACTCCAAAAACAACAGTATAAACCACATTTCAAAAGTGTGTCCTGCTCAAGTATACGTGATCGTTCTATCCGGGTATCCTCAACTAGTTTCTGTCAGCCTGCAATTCCAGGTGCACGGCAGCTGCGTCTCAGACCTACTCACCGCGACCTTCTTATCCCCAGCTCAATTCTTGCCTCCATTTTTCGCCCACTCAGCATACTCCTTCCTCTTCCCCCTAACGTCCCAGAACCCCATCCTGCCCTCCCCCTTCCCACCAATCCCGCCATCCAAGCCCAGAAACGCATACGGATCGCCCTCACTCAGAATCTCCTCACCCTCTCTCGTCCATTTCCCCTCCCCATGCCTGCCCTCGCGCTGCAGCTTCCCAGCCCACTTCGCCCACTCGATCGGTTTCAGGCTCGGGGAGGTGAATACGATGCCTGCGGACAGGACCAGGATGGAAACGAGGAGCTCGATGGTGATGTCGAGGGGCAGGGGCGCGCGCGGGAAGGTGGCCGTGTGTTCGTGGGTTGAGTATACTCTGTTGGGAAGTCGTTAGTGGGTATTTTGTCGTTTGCGCCTCCAAAATGAAATCTTAGATGGAGGGGGGTTCGAATCGCATTGGGTTTCAGATGCAGTGGGTGTGTTTTAAAGGCCGGTAGGCAATGACAATGGGATTTTATAAATCGTCGTGATAATGGAAGAGGTATTCATACGCGTGTGTCAAGAAGACGAGGCCGACGGTGTTGAGAGTCGCTCCGAGGAAGGCCATTTTGGCGCTGGGTTTAAGGTGTAAGAGGACGGGCGCGGTTGTATGGGTCGCGCGGGATGGTTATGCGCTGAAAAATAGACACGGGAAGATGTGTCCTGGGTGGAATGTCTGAAGGTCGAAGTGAAGGTGGGCTCGAAGGGCGCAATGATGCGAAGAGTGGTAGTCGTGGTGTCGGGGGTGAAGCTTTGGTGCTGGCTCTTGGCAGCTCACATAATGTTCACGTGACACTCACTTTCCACGTTTCTCGTAAAATGGCGTAACGCAACTGCGAGAGTCATTGGGGATGTAAGCACGCACTCAACGTCTACTAGCTCTCGCTTTAGCGTCATTTCACCCCAATATAGCTACAACCACCATAAATTAAGTTAGAACTGAGTATTCTATATCGAATAAGTTTTCCATATCCATTCCCATATCTCCAAGTCACGTTCAAGCCATGACCGAGAGCGTGCAGTGAGTCCAAATGTCTTATCGTCCATAAACACATCCGTCTCACTGCTTTATCCAAATGTCCATACTAGGCCCTGCGACAACCTCCAACTCCAACCCAAAAATGACATATAGCGAACGTGAAGAACGGGTAATTAAACTATGCACGGTGTGCCCACTCAGCAAGCTGGTTAGAAGAATCGATCGAGTCTTGGTTCTTCTCGTGGTGGTGGCCCATGGCTGAGGCGTTGTGTTCATGAGAGTGGGTAGACATGCCCTCATCGACTTCTTCGGGAAGCAGGACATCGCGGGTCAGCTCAACATAATCGTACTGTGATATCGTTTTAGTCAAACGTTCATAAACCCAAGGTAAGAATGAAACTTACAGCAAACTCGCCAATTTCAACATCGTCGATACCGAGGATTTCCTCCTCCTCACTAGCGCGGAGCTTAAAGACAGGGAGGAATTTGCCGATACCATCGAGGCAGCCGAGGATGATGCAGGTACCGACGAACGAGTATAGACCACCAGAGAACGAGTCTGCGAGCTGGTACCCCATCTGGATCCAGTGACGGTTTAGCCAGCCACCTGGAATGACGGTGTAGCCATCGAGATGTGCTATGTAGTCACTAAAAGACGGATCAGCTTGGAACGTTCCCATCGATTATGGGCAACTTACGCTGCAAAGAAACCAGTGAGGATGTTGCCAACGAATCCTCCAACCCCGTGAACAGCGAAGATGTCAAGAGCGTCATCACAGCGCAGGAAATACTTGAGCTTGGTGGCATAGTTGCAAGCAACCCCTCCGCAGATACCAAAGATGACGGCGGACCACGCTGGAACATATCCAGAGCCGGGAGTGATGGCCACGAGACCAGCAATGACCCCCGAGCAGAAGCCGACTGTCGACCACTTGCGTTCAAGGCGATAGTCCACTAGGCACCACGTGATCCCACCAACACAGGCAGCCAAGTTGGTGACAACCGCTGCCATGATGGCGCGGAGGTTGGCAGAGAGGGCTGAACCCGCGTTGAAGCCGAACCAACCGACCCACAGGAAGACGGTACCAATCACGATATGCGTGACATTGTGAGGGCGATAGTTTAGCTCCTGTGTGCCGTGACCTCTGCGCTTTCCGAGCATGTACGAATAAGCGAGAGCTGCGGAGCCGGAGGAAATATGGACAGGTGTTCCTCCGGCGAAGTCCAAACCACCCATCTTGAAAACCCAACCGGCCGAGTTCCACGTCCAGCAGGCAATGGGATCGTAGATAACGGTGGTCCAGATAAACATGTAGATGATACAAGGCAACATTCTGCCTCGCTCAGCCACAGCGCCCACGGCAAGTGCCACCCTGCAGTAGTTATCAGTAGCTGAAAAATCGACGTCATGGTGGAGTGACCTACGTGATAGCGGCGAACATGCCCTGATAGACGCAGAACAAGAGGTCAGGAATACGAGGGCTTCCAACAGATGGTGCGCCAAGCACATCCTTCAGTCCGAAGTTTCTGAGGTCCCCAATGTAGGGCCCAGCCGTATGCGAAAAGGCCAAAGAGTAGCCCCAGAAGAACCACTGGAACGAGACGACGGCTGTAGCCATGACAGACAGCCATAGCAATGACAAGGCAGACTTTCGTCGAGCCAGACCAGAGTAGAAGAAACTTCAGTCGGGTTAGTTTGCAAGTGGGATCAGATGTGGAGGTTGGACCTACCCAACACCAGGAATCATAAGAAGCACAAGGGCTGTGGACGTGAGCATCCAAGCGATATCGCCAGGCTGCGAGATATTAGCGCCACGAACATTAGATATTGAAGTTTGAAATCTGCTCACATTGTAAAAGACATTGAGGTTGTACAACCTCGAGTCACCGCCGGTGGCATCAGTGAGGTTGCTGAAGGCCTCGAGAGGCGTGGTCGGATCAGCGCCGGATAATACAGGGTCCATGTTGGCGATCTGTTTCCGATCTTCGTCTCAAAACTCGTGGATCGAGATGGCGAGATCTGGCGAAACTTTGGCGCTACCAACACGCAATCGGTGCGGCACTTGTATAAAATGGATAAGGGACAAGTCGTGAAGGAGTGGACGGAGTGAACGGAGGAAAAGCCAGCGGGCAGTCCGGCCTTCAACTTCCTGGTGCTAGGGTGCGAATATCCTTGGCGGCGCCTTGGAGTGTGCGCTCGAGACAGGCCAGCGGGCAAGAGGCAAAGGAATATGGTCGACGCAAGGGAAGCGTCGGCGAGAAGGGCGACGAAGTTTATACAGGCGGCCGGTGAGAAGATGCACTCCACAGATCGTTCGCAAAATACGGCAAAGGGGCCGCCTTGTATATGGGTGCGGACATTGCGCTGCTCCCGGCGGGCTGCCGAGCTCGCGGGCTGCACGGGCTGCCTGCTGAAGCATGAACCCCCAGGAATCCCCTTCCAGCCACGCGGTGGGGTGTAAGATAGCTACCAGCCAATGTTATGCAGTGTTTGGAGGACGAGCGCAGTTGTCACGCAGGGTGCCGCCATCTAAACGGGGCGGCCTGGCGCTTGGTCGGGGCCTAGCTGAACGCGGCTGTCAAACCACGCCCGTGGGATGACCTCTGTGTGCGTGGTGGAGAGTTGAGCCCTGGCCGCCCTAAACAGTACTGTGCTGCAGAGCTGCAAAGTATGCAGAAACCCTCTCGCTCTCTTTATTTTTTTCTCTTTTTTTTCCCCCCTCACACAGTGCCTCAGTATGAGAGTTCGTGAGGGTTCTGCCTCATTCACCGACTGCACCAAAAAGGCCGCTGCTTCGGCCACCGGCGCATGGAACGACGGGTCGCGGCCTATCATGGCCGTTGGAGAATCCATTTCGTTTCTTATCTGTACCCTAGCCCGCCAAGTCTCAGTCCCCGGCTAGGCCAATTTAGGGGCGATCCGATTCCCCAAGAACGGCATCAACTCCAAACACACGCCAGCACAGCCATGCTGGTAACAAGGCGACATCGAACCATGCCTTGGACGCGTCCCACACTCCCAGCCTTGCGGTGGCATCACCAGCAATCCTTCGAGAGCCGTGCCGTCGGCGGTATCAGCAGGCGACCCGTTTGATCCCACACTACTCCACTCGCCTTCATCCCGCTCAACCGCCGCCTCTCCACTAGCTTCGAGTACCTTCTGCCGCGTATCTTTCACTGCTGCCGTGGTGCCTGCGTCTCTCCAGCTACACCAGGCTTGAATCTGTGACCCATGCATGAGGGCATTGCTTTTTATGTCCGTCCCCTGTTCTAATCAAGCCTTGTAATCAAGCCTTGTAATGGGCAGCCCATGGAAGGCTTGTCCAATCTCGCTGCGGCTACCACTCGGACCGGAATATTACTATTTTGCCTTCATATTTATTTTGCCCTCGCCACCCGCACCAGCGTAGGCGAGCAACCAAATGATATGGGGATACTGGCCGTTATTGGCAGTCCTTAACTCAGTGTGAAAATGTAACGGGTTTGAGATGGGTACGGGGCACCAAGAGCTTACTGCCTTCCGTTCGTAATTCGGGCTTCTGAATGCATGGTACGAGCATACCGTCTGGCAACGGTCTCACATGAACATGGGGGAATGACAAAAGCCAAGATCAAGTATCTCCGGTTGACTCAAAGAAAGGAGAGAGAGTCTGGCAAAAGATGCATTCGGACAAAGCACCAGTTTAGGCCTTTTTGCGGCACAGTGAATGAGCATTGAAGCACTCCCGTCGAAAAACTCAAGAACACGAACCGCAGCAACGTGGATGACAGCGGGAAGACCAGACCCTCGTGGGCCGTGTCTTTGCAACACTGTGGGGTGAGCGAGCCTATCCCCATATTGTCGCTTCGAGTAACATCGCATTGTGTACCGACCTTGAGACCAGTCTCCATAATTAGTCTCACGTACCTGCAGCAAGCGCGAATCTACCACGTTCAACCTGGGGGATCGAAATGGAGTACCCACCGCAGGTACGTAGTATAAGTATAGCCTCTCGGTGCTCTGAATGGGCTGAATATAGATTGAATAGATTAACGCCCCATCGTATTTCCAGTGCTATGGAGATCTGGAAGAATGGAAGATGTAAGACATCTACGAGATTGGAGCGCAAAACGAAACGAAACGAAACATTGGCTGGATGCGTCTGCTTGCGCCACAGATAAGGTTGCAGGAAGCGACAAGGATGATATTTATTGCTGCTACAAGTATAGTTCTTGGTGTCCGGACAGGATAATCTTGGACCACCAGTCAAATGAGAGGACCGTTGTGTAACTTGAATGTGAAGCGTTTAAGTACTAATCCTGGGTCCATAAGCGTAGAGAGTAGGTGATTTGGTTCCTGCTCACCAAAATGAGGAAAGTATAGAGCAAATGCACGATAATGTATTGTCTCTTGAGTCCGAACCTCCCTTACTGTTTTTCATAAATTTCTATGTCCAGATCTACATTCCATGTCAATTCTCTTACAGTTGTTTAGAAAATCGTCTTCCCTGTACTATATGGTCTTGAACACATGAGTTTAATTCAAGTCTGCTCAACTGGCATCAGATTTCGTCAATAGTTATCACTGATACATCTCAGAATTCCATCCTGTTCAAAATGCTTTTGCATCTCCATCCCATCTCGAAAGTATCTCGAAATCCATCTGAAGACCAATGATTGTGCTTCACCTCGTCGTGCTTTATATCTTGGTTGCACCGAAGAATACTGACCAAGAACCTAATAATCGAACCGTAATCTGAGAGCAAGGAATAAACAACAATAGGCGTTGGTAGCTGCTCGCTCGCCTTCCTCTTTCCTTGTTTACTTCAAACGGCCATTGTCGCCTACTGTTTCCCCAAAGCGTACTTAACAAAACAGTCCAAATATCAACTTGGCCTAGCAACGGTCTGAGCCATTCGACTCCAGGCCGATGAATACAACCCACCTTTGCAATACAGTGAGATCAAAAAAATTTCAAGTTGGAAGTGTAAAGTGCGAAGTCATGCGCTATGGCCTAGGCCACCTGCCTGCCTTCCTCTCTCACTAAAGAAAGCGCGCTAAGGATTAGCACGCACCGGCATACCACCCTAAAATATCCGAAAAGCAACGTCGCACCAACATTTCACTAAGGAAGTGTTATCGCCTTCGAAGGTAACTCGCTCTCACAGGACGCAATCCATAATCAACCCATAAGTGCAACCCAAAGCTAGAAGCTAAGCCGGAACCCACACCTCCACAGCACACCACGAAAATGCCCAAGAGAAAGCGGGCTTCTAGACTAAAATGATCGGAGAAGAGCGAGTGGCCTAGAAGAAAGCTTGCTGCAGTGATAGCTACTTCAGACAACGAGCGAGAACCTAATTTGGGGGGGGACAAATCAAAGTCAAGTCCAAAGAAGAACAAAATTAAAGGTCCGCTCATAAACAGAGACAAAGCAAAGGACCAGCCAACAAAGACCATCGCGTTGATGATGAGGTCCATATCAAAATGGAGGATACAGAATGAAGAGGGAAATGGGACGTTGTGCGCGTTGTATTGTGCGCCTTAGCATCTCCTTTCTGTGTCTAACTTTCATCTCAAAGAACAGGAACGGGATAAACAGAAGCAACGAGGGCGAAGGCAAGGACGAAGACGAAGAAAGAGACGATTTCTTGACATAAAGAGCGTCATGAAACGTTCACATTCAGTAACTTCTTCTATGTCCTAAACATACTGCCGCGTTTATTCAGCAGAATCATCAAATCCTCTTACTTTTCCGGGCCTGGTCTCTGCTCAACGTTATTTGTTTTGGACTGATATTAATGTTGATGCATTGGGAAACAGTGAGGTATTTCTGGTCGAGGGCTGAAAGATTCAACAGATTCCCGGCATGCTGCTTTCATACAATTCAGCATGTAACATACACATATGAGAGGATCTGACGAGACAGTTGTTCGAGGTGGATATTCATCAGATTCATCTCATCATTCAGATCCCAGGCTACCTGCTTTTAGGTGGAACACTTCCATATCTGCATGCCGGAATCTTGCCGTTAATCCCGATGAGATACCAAAAGATAGAGTTCCCCAAATCCGTCGCATCAGTCGTCTATGACTTCGCGGCGCCAGCCTTGATGAGCACAATATCGCCATCCTGGACGACGTAATCCTTGCCCTTGGTGAGCACCTTGCCCTTTGCCTTGACTGATGCCTCGTCGCCCTCCTCCTTGAGCACGGAGAAGTTGTACACAATAATTTGAATGAAGGTCTTTTCGAAATCACCATGAATCACACCGGCAGCCTGGGGCGCTTTGGTTCCATTCCGTATTGTCCACTGCCTGACCTCGTCTGTGCCGGTTGTGAAAAAGCTGCCGAGGTTCAGCGCCTTACGCATGGTAACAATGACCTTGGGCAGTGCTGATTTGGTACTGAGGTTCTTGCATTCTTCGGCAACCTCCGCTTCGGTCATGGCCGCAAGGCGTTCTTCGAAGCACACAGAGATGGGGATAATAGGATCGCCCTCAGCGTGTTCCTTGATCCATGCGGCAATCTTGGGAAGGTGCTTGTTCTTCTGGCGGATATAGTCTTTCTCGCTGAGATTGACAAGATAGACGACAGGCTTGGCGGTGAGGAGGAAGAGAGGGTTGATGACTTCGACCTTGACAACAGTCAGTGCGTGATTTCAGCTCGGATCGAGTGGAAATAGTGGGTTCAATATGCTAATCAGACATGGACTTCTTTTCATGTGACCTCTGCGTTAAAGAGGTTGTCAAAGAGCTGGGATTATAGAGCAATCGCTCTTTGTCATCCTTTTGGCGGCTGGGAGATAAAAAATATAAACGTACCTCCTTGGGGCCCCAGTTGCCTTTCCGGACATCCTTGCCGTCCTTGAGCATCTGGAGAATCTTCTCCACTGTGGCCTGCTCTTCCTTGAGCTTCTTCATTTCCAAGCTCTGGCCGCCTCTCCGGGTTTCCTTGACCAGTGCAGCGAGCGCCTTCTCGACGAATTCCGTGTCCTTGATGCGCAGCTCTTCCGCAATAATTTCCAAGTCACGGATCGGGTCGACATCGCCCTCGACGTGGATGATCTCGGCATCGTCGAAGCATCGAACGACTTGGAAGACGGCATCGACGGCGCGAATGTGCGACAGGAAGGCGTTTCCGAGGCCGGCACCGGTCGAGGCACCTCGCGTAAGACCGGCAATATCGTAGACAGTCAAATTGGCGGGGACGACCGACTTGGGCTTGTAGTGGTCGACAAGCCAGTCGAACCGCTCATCGGGGACAATGACGCGGGCTTCTTCTGGGTCGATGGTGGCATAAGGAAAGTTCTGAAAAAATTCAGCGGATGCCACTGCGCAGTCTCTGCAGACGACTCACGGCAGGGTTGCCGAGATGGCATTTTGTGATTGCCTGGAACAGTGTCGATTTACCGACATTGGCAAGCCCGACCTGGGGGTTACTGTTAACGTGAGAACGCGACAATGGACGGGCGCGCTGGGGAGCCACTCACGATGCCGCTCTTCAAGCTGTTGCCCGGTCTGCCGAGAAGAAGCTTCTCCTCCTTCACGGCTTTCTTGGGAGGCATCTTCCTGCCCTTTGCGTAGGCGCGGACGGTTGTAACGGAGAAGCGAAGAGCCGGCGAGAATGAAGAGCGGAATGGAGAAGCGCACTCGACAGCAGTCCTTGCTGCTGGCGGCTGAAAAATGGGTATCCAAGAGAAAGAAGAGAAGGAAAGGCAAAAGGGCTTGGTGGGGTGCGTGGCGGAGGAGGGGAAGGCGGAGAGAAGATGACTGCAGAGTCACTCTCTCCTCTGTGTGGGTGGGTGTTGCCTTGGGCGGCTCAAGGCAAGTGGGCGGCAGGGCCTGCCTTCGGTTGGTTTTGCCCGCTCGAATTTTTAAGCTCCCCATCTAGCGCGGCACGTGACAATGACGCCCGCGAGCATCGTTCGGCGCTTGTTGAGCGCGGCCTCTTCGAGCTCCCACTTCGCTGCCATGCCTCTATTCCCCGCCCTTCCCATTTCTTCTCCTCTACGCATTTGCCAAAGCGCAGGCCGCGTTCTTTAAACCCCCGTTATCATCTGCATCTTCAGCTGCCGCGTTGAACCTGGAACCTCGCCCACATCCAGAGGCGCAAACACTTCTTCAAGCTAGAGCTCGTATTTCACGCGATATGGCGTCGCCAGTCCGCCCCACACCTTCTCGAAAGAGCTCGGGCAACCACCGATCCACCTTGTCGCTACAGAGGACCGAGATCAAGGTGCATGTGTACGATCTGCTGCCGCCTGGCAAAGTGTCAACGGTGCTGTGGGCAATTGGCAGCTCTCTCCTCCATTCTGGAGTCGTGATCAACGATAAGGAATACGCATACGGAGGGCATGATCAGCCCGGGTTAAGCGGCGTATACTGGACAAAGTGCGTTCAAGGCTGAGGAAAACAGCAGTTGCTCATTACTGACGAACACAGACCCGGCCAGGAACCGCCCGGAGGCACCTTCAGACTAGCCATTGTCCACGGGTTCTCGTTCCGCCCAGAGGAAGAACTCAAGGCTATATTACAAGAAGTAAGCGTCACCTGCGTGTTTGATCAAATGGAGCTGACCTGCTAGGCCTCTGAGCAGTTCCAAGGAACCTCGTACAACCTCCTCACCAAAAACTGCAACCACTTCACGTCCTACCTCTGCGAGAAACTCACAAGCCGCCCTGCGCCCAACTGGCTCAATCGCGCCGCTAGCATAGGCGTAGCACTACCGTGCGTCGTACCACGGGAATGGATAGCGCCACCGGATCATGACACAGCGGATGGAGAGCTCCTTGACGAGGACTTTGAAGACGAAAGATCGTCTATGCTGCGAAGCGATCAGAGACAGCGACATCGCGCCTCTCAAGATGAGACGCAAAGCTGGGACAACGAGATGGATAGGGTAGCTAGCAGTAGTGCCGGAGGTGAGCAGGGAGGCTCAAGAGGGCATCCTCGATATTCGGCCAGCAATCATGCGCCCCGGCTGGCTGCGAAACTCAAAGATACGGGTGGTCGGGAGGTGCCTCCATCAGAGAGAGCTCCATTGCCTGGGCGAATAACATGACTCTTGTCTGATGCAGCTGTGCGATGAGAGTGAACCTTTCGATTTGTACAATGCCATTTTCCACTTCGTCCCAAATCTAGCCTCGGCCGGTACGCCCATGATGCCGTATATTATACAAATGATGTATGCCTCCCCACTCCAACACGCCACCTAGCCTAGTCTCCTCGGCTTCTTGCTTCTTGTTCCCCCGAATTTCAGTCGAGTCGAGTCGGACAGCTTGACAATCAATGGCCGAATCTTCTTTCCCTCGCTCCCCAAAATGGCCTTCGTGACAGCTTCCCGCCCCGGTCCAAATCCACGATATATGAGCTCGAGCTTGCCTATCTGCGGCAGCAATCCCTTGTCTTGTATCCGGCTCATGACAAAGGCTGCGAGCTGGTAGGCGGCATCGTACGTCCCCCGCCCCGCCTTTTTGAACCCAATGTTCCCGCAAGACACCGATATCAGGGCATCGCGGTTCGGCTTGGTGAGGGTGATGTGTGTGTTGTGCTTGTGGGCGTAGATGTGGAGATGGTGCCGCTCTTCCTCCTCCCATTCCTGTTTGGCCATGTTCTTCACCTCCGGGAATTCGCCGGCAGCTGGTACCATAGATGCAAAGGTATCCGCTCTTCTATGGAATTGGCTATCGACGGCACCGAGCAGACTGTCCATTTCATTGACGCGGCTCTCTTTGGCGAAGGCGCGGCTCGCGTTGGAAAAGGGTCGGCGCGGGGTGAACGGCTGGGCGGAGAGCGAGGAGCGACATGACGCGCAGATGGAGGACTGGAGGGTGCGGTAGACGCGCAATGCGGTGCTGTGGGCCATGTCTGGCAGCGTCAACGGCGGCGCGCCAATTGGGGGAGAATGAGGAGGGAGTTGACCGTGGTGGTTGACCTTGGCGTGGAATTGCAGCCGAACCCTGCAGGCGAGCAAAAAGTGAGCGCGTGCCAAGGCCGTTCCCATGAAAATCAATGGATAGCCGCCTCTGCTCACAATTTCTCGCCCCATCCACCGACCCGCACTTCTTCATCCTCGGGGCGTGCCAGTACTCAGTGCTTTGCCCATTCTACCTGTTCTGCCACATTGCATAGCATGAGACCGCCTTCCGCTAGCACTTTTACTGCCCGGGCACGATGGGGTAGTAACTATCCATTGGCCGCCACATCCTCCAGCATCCACGGCCGCGCCGCTGCATATAGACGGATATCTACAACGCCTTTCGTATCGCGGTCACCAGCGACACAGCAGAGATTGATTCCTGCCCGAAATATCCAGTCCCCTTCTTTCCTGTTCCTGCGGAGCGACTTCCTGCCAAAGGATGTGCTGTTTCGCACCACCGTCTACGCTCGTCAGTTCCACTCCCGACCTTCCCTGTCCCAACAGGCGCAGAAGAAAGCCCATGGCGATGTAGAAGAGAAGGAATCAGGCCCCGAATTCAGCACCAAGCAGTCTGCGTCCGCCGAGGGCGCCACCGAAGAGAAGCCGGCAGACGAGTCGGCCAAGGGAGAAGAGGCCGGGGAAAAGAAGGCTGGTGAAGAAGAAGCAGGGGAGAAAAAGGAGGGAGAGAAGGAGGGAGAGAAGGAGGGAGAGAAGGAGGGAGAGAAGGAGGGAGAGAAGGAGGGAGAGAAGGAAGCCCCTCCACCACCGCCACCCCACGGCGATAAATCGCCCTGGCAGGTGTTTACCGATACGCTGAAGTCTGAGTTCCAGGCTTCCAAGGAGTGGAACGAGTCCACCAAGCAATTGTCGGCTGGCGTGAACGACTTCTCTCAGAATCCCCACGTCCAGAAAGCCAAGAACACATACACCCAGGTGACGGGTGCGGCGACGACCAAGACGGCCGAGGCATTGAAAACAACCGGCAAAGCCATCGGGCAAGGTGCAGCGTGGACCTGGGAAACAACGCCCGTGAAAGGCGTGCGCAAAGTTGCGACTGCTACCGGCTCAGGACTGGAATATGTGACTCGGCCCGTGCGCCAATCGAAAGCCTTTCAAGCAGTCAAGGAAACCGTTGATGATGGCAGCTCCTCGCGATATGGAGGCTGGACGGAGAAAGAAGAACGCAGGCGGAGGAGAGAATTGAGAGAACTCAATGAGCTGCAGAAGACCGGTGGGAAGGCCCAGGGACCGATGGAAGAAGATCCTGAGTATGCCCTTTCTCATCGCAAACCAATCGCATATGCTAATCGGTCTGAAGCGCCGGCACCAATGTAACGCTCCACAAAGACGCTCGCTATAAGGAGATTTGGCGCGAGTTCAAAGAATCTTCGCGCCTCGCCCAAGGCTTCTTCAACATGCAGAGCGTCTACAAGGAATCGGAAAACCCTCTGATATCCACAGCACGAGGCATTTCCGATCGCATTACTGGCTTCTTTGCCGAGAACGAGACGGCCATGGTCATCAAGAAATTCCGGGAAATGGACCCCAATTTCCAACTGGAACCCTTCTTGACTGAAATGCGGGAATACATACTCCCCGAGGTTCTTGACGCCTATGTGAAGGGTGACGTTGAGACCTTGAAACTGTGGCTGAGCGCGGCTCAGTACTCGGTTTACGCGGCCCTGATGCAGCAATACACCACGGCGGGCCTGAAATCCGATGGGCGAATTGTGGACATTCGCAATGTTGATATCCTCAATGCACGTCTACTGGAGCCTGGAGAAATTCCAGTCTTCATCATTACTTGCCGCACACAAGAAGTGCACGTTTACAAGAACGCAAAGACCGGAGACCTTGCGGCCGGCATGGAAGACAAGGTTCAGCAGGTCACATACGCTATTGGTGTGACCAGGATACCAGAGGATGTGAATAATGCCGAAACAAGAGGGTGGAGGTTGATCGAACTGCAGAAGAGCGCCAGGGACTACTATTGAAGTGGTTCTTTGTTCCTAGTCATTCCACTTCTCCATCCTACGGCACTCATCTCAGCATCTTAGATCCTCTCATCCATTTGGGCACGTTCGGTTCTCCGGCATCTTCTGGCGTTTAAAAAGTTCAACATACTTCTTCCTCTTTACTCATGTCTTATTAACATTCCCCTGTTTGGGGTCATTCTCTTCGCATTTTAGAGCTCACGAAGGAAGGGAAGTTGGGAGTCGGAAGGGGATAAATGCTGGGACAGGCGTTTGATACGATATGATACACCTCCCCACTCACGCATGTATAGTATAGGGACTGGTGGCAAAGGGTCTTGGGTGGATAAGCATCCAGAATGATGCCGTATGTATATGTTGTATTTGGGAAAGATTGGAGAGACGAGAATGGATACAAATGCATCTGTGTGTTCGACTACCGCACATGCAGTGATGTTAAATCACCAAATTTCTCTCACACCGATAATTCCCTCCCCCTTGCCCCTATTCAACCCTCATTGATTAGTTTTCCCTTCGGCCGAGCAGAGCAAAACTCAAACTCCCACTTACTTGGCCTTCATATCAACCACCCAAAATTCCCATCGGGAAGCACCTTTGTACCTCGGCATCTCGCACCCCCGATAGCGCGGCCCGAGCGCGCCATTCCCAAATCTCGCCTTCACCGCAACCTCAGTGCTCACCGACAGCGCCCTGCACCCATAATTTGTTCCTAGCGTCCCAATTCGCTCCTTAGCATCCGGCCATGTATCCAGTCGCAAGGTCGGCCTATTTCAGAAGTGTGGGACTCCTGGGACCGGCAGCGCGGGTGAAGATTTCACCGCTCCCAGGCTGGAGGGTACAAGAGGCGGGCGTTGTCCTGCATAAGAGCGCAAGGTGGCGATATACGGAATCTGTTTCTAGGTTTCCTGCGAAAAATAGTAGCGTGCCTCCGAAAGGTAAGTCGGGTTGGCTTTGCCGATGTTGTCTTTAGTAATGACGCAAGCAACTAATACATCACAGCGATACCTCTCCCTACAGGCTTCCCAAAATCAGGACGAAACCGTTTCTACCGCGGCACCCACGTCGTCTTCCTCACCGTCGTCGCCTTCACACTCGGCTTCACCATGGCCGCAATGCCAGCCCTCTCCTCGGCAAAAGCGTTCATGTACCCGCCCACCGACGAGGAAACACTCACATCGCAACATTACACGCCTCCCACCCCCGAAGTCGCAGAGATAGAACGGCAAATATTCTCTCACCCGCTGACGAGGAAATTATTACAAGACGAGAACTACATCGCGTCGAGACCACATCTCAAGATCCCCGAGCAGCTGCGCGCGCACAACCTGACGGGCGGAACACTCCTAGGCCCAGATAAAATTGCCGTCCCGCCGCTACAGTTCACGACAACCGACGGCTCGACCTTCGTCTCATTACAATACCTCGGCCCCGCGCTCTGCGGACACCCAGGTATTGTTCATGGCGGCCTTCTCGCCACACTCCTCGACGAGGGCCTCGCGCGCTGCTGTTTCCCCGCTCTCCCGAATAAAGTCGCCGTGACGGCAAGCTTGAAGGTTGACTACAAGAAGCCTGCCATGGCGGGCCAAATAGTTGTGTTGAAAGCGGAGACGACAAGGGTTGAGGGCAGGAAAGCATGGGTTACGGGAAGGCTAATGACGTTGGCGGAGGGCGAGGATGGAGAGGGCGTGGTGTTGACGGAGGGGGAGGCGCTGTTTATTGAGCCTAGGGGCGCGGCGACCATGAAGAGGGTTGTTAATTAGGATGGTAGGAGGGGGTGCTGGAGGGGATAGGAATGAAGGTGGTTTGAGCATTTTAGCGGGCGTTTTAGAGGTATAGAGGATTGGTCAGATTCAATCTTGGATTGGAATAAATACGCAAGACCATAGATAGTGTACTAAACACACGTATCAACAAACATTACTTACAAAGGAGCTCGTATCTAGTGAGGAGTTATTCCTTAGTTAAGAGCAGTAGTACTACTTCAACCTTAACCAGTAGCCACCACGACGCAGTTGAAAGCTTACATCTAGCAAGAGCAGGAATACAATAGCCTCGAGCAAGCGAAAAATATATTTTAAACCCTATTATCTTGTCATTGTGAGAACAGCGCAGAATTGACCGTCCTCCTTCGAAGAACCGAAGCTCCCAGGGTCCCGAGGTCAGTCTCTCACACCAACTCGTGTGAACAGTCCCATTCGCACACCTCAGCTCAACACCAATTTCTCTCGCACGACCATCTATTGGGCCGACTTATTTTTGCCACCCACGCACTTAGTGGAGTCATCGTTCCAAATTTCTGTTCCAGCATCCAGATCCCAAGTATGCAGCAAGGCTATGCAAACTCAGAACTGTAAATTTGTAAAGTAAAACCTAACCACAGAGCATGTTTCCCCCCTCGGGCGTGATGTGATCTGATGTGATGCGATGCGATCAGCGAAGGATTGCTCCGGGAGCCTGGTTCTGGCAGACCCAGGGGGGGAGGCGGAGCCACTTCTTGGGTGATCATCTATGTCGGTAAACGGAAGGTTGGTGGGGGTACAACGACGGGTACTTGGTAATCAAAAACGAAAGGATCGAGACTTGAATATTGCTTGGGATATTCTCTATATTGGTGTTCAGCAAGCAAGGGACAACTAATATACTAGGTCGATACCTGTTCGCTCTCTACACCAACGATACTACAGTATTCAGAGCAGTCAGAATATCACATTCGAGAACCACTCTGTGTTCCTCATGTACCGACTCCGACTCCGACTCTGAGTTTCAACTACAAACCCTAATCCCACCCTCAAGGCCGCATTCAAGGCCGAAGTATGAGTTCAAAGCCCAGGACTACGTTCACGCATTACGTTATAGATTGGATAGAAGTAGGCGTAGGATTGATGGTGTGTTCCTAAAAGTCTCACCTAGTCTTCCCACTACTGAACGGTTTGAGAACTAGGGCATGTCCGTGGGTAACGTTTGAATAAGCGGCAGGTCTGACATCGACGCGTGCGGCGAAGTTATGAAACGATGTCGCTGCGGATTTTCTAGGCAAAGTAGCGTGACGTGGTGGAGTGGGTGGGGGCCGAGGGGCGAAGCCCTAAATGCACTGTTCATAAGTTTAGAAATGGAAACAGCAACTAGATGAGTGTCACAGGAATATAACATAGAGAAAATATGTAGACGGAGACCTAAGATCTGTATATATAGTAATATATTTTATTCAACTGGACCGCTGGGTATCGCAAGCAGGAGCATAGATGGGTATTCGTGATAAGCTCCGAGCTATGAAAATGACGACAATGCTTGAATGCGCGCTGTGTAAAAAAGAACATGGAAAGAGATAAAAAGGAAAAAGAAAAGAAAAACAGTCTGCGAGACGCCTACACGGACATGCAAAACCCAAGATCCAAGTGCAGAGAAACGAGAGCGAGAAATGACCAAGAAATTCCACCTCATTCAGCATAACGCACGCTCAATTTGTGCCTGTACTCTCAGTGGCATGTCCCAATCTAGTGCCCTGATAATGCTCGTGCAGTCTCATCTCAGCTCTCTCTCCTAAGGCGATATCGAATGCACGATCTTCGGGATCTGGGGGACTGGTGGCGCCACTGCGGTGTTGATATCATAGTACCTCGCAGAAGTCGCCGTGCTCATCCTCCTTGTGCTCGCAGGTCTGCTCGGTGCGTCCTGCTCGTACCCTGTTATAGGAATGCCGCTCAGTCCTAAACTCCCTCCAGAAGACGTCGTGCTGAATCTGCTGCTGCCTCGACTCACACCACTCCCCACGCTCGTCTCCACTGAGTCCATGGGATCATGATCGCGCGAGTCCTCGGCTGGGCTAACGTGGAGAGGAATCAGAGACGTCGTTTCAACGCTTGCGCGGCGGTCGCTGTCATGTTCGATATAGAGTGAGACACTCGAGTGCCGTTCGTTGCTGAACATGGAGGACTTGCGGTCTTGTGAGGGAACCGGAGCGGCATGGGCGAGGAGTCCTTCTTTGGCTGAGTTGGTGCGGAAGGGGTGATATGACGTTGGCCGGTGGGATGGAGGAAGTTTATTAAGTTCTCGCCGTCGGTGGATGAGGAAAGCTGTGAGTATGACGGCGAAAATGAGAACAAAGGCGCCGAATACTGCGACGCCGACGATCGAGGCCGTGGTCCACGTCTTTTGGGCGGCGCCGATGGCGGTGGAGGATGGTTGGGCAACACTGGTTTCGGTTGGTGTGGGAGCCATAGCGGCTCAGGATAAATTTGGTGTGGTTTTAGCTGATGGTTGGTACTCTGGTACTTGGCAGAAAGTGAGGTTGAAGTGGAGGCGTTCGCGGTATATAGAGTTGTACGTAGCTCAAGGCGGACTTTTGAAGGCTGAAGGTCGAAATACGAACAACGAATTATGCAATACGTAGCTGAGACACCTAGACGATTCGAGGCATTCCAGACGAGTGAGTTTGAAGTGGGGCTCAAGAGATCCTGCAGCCTTAAAGAAATCCTAAGACGCAAGTGTGACTGAGCGTCAGGCAGAGGATATACCTCCTATCAAATGAAACAAAAAAAACCAGGCTAGAACTCTCTTTGGGTTTGCGATTGGAACCGGAAGAAAGGCGTCCAACTTTGTGAAAATCTTATAACACAGCCTCACGCCTCCCGCGTGTGGAGATCTGGGCGAGCCGTGATGCGCCTTGACTTACAACTGGCCCCCATGGCATCGTATGAGCGCCTTGAAGGTTTGAACGAGCAATGGACGAATGAAACCGAGATGATGCCGTAACAAAAGAGTTTACTAAGCTGGTATAGAGAAAAGAGGGAGTGGTGCCTGTAAGGAGGCGGTGGCAGCGACCGGTCCAGGAGATGCCAGCATTTCGACCATGCACCAAGAAATGGAATTTCGGCCAGTCGGCAAGCTCACCAAGCGCGCGTGGGAGCCACATTTTCGTGTGACTGCTGTTTCCAGGTGCGCAGCTGAAGGTTCCTGTGTGTGGTGTTGTTCAGCTCGGATAATCAAGAAGCCCGTTGGACGCCAGCGGCCGCCAGCAATATTCACATTTTTCTTGCTTGTTTGCAGCCAATTCCCGCAGTTTCACCCGAGTGATGGCGGACGTGAACCGGGCATCGAAAGTTGCTCCTCTGCTTCGACCGTCTGCTCCGCCCCTGCGCGCTAAGTTAGGTGAACTAAATGGAACGGTTTTGCAGCTTGAAAACGGCAACGTTCCTGGGGCTGTGTTAGGTTCAGACTCAAGCCTCTGCAATTTGGTCATGTAAACGGCGGCCGTGTGCTGTTTGTGTGGCTCGCCCACTGTCCCAAGTCGCGCTGGTGAAGCAGTAGTGAGTCAGTGACGTGTGAAGAAAAGGCGGGTGAGATGTGCGGTAGGACGTGCGCGGCACGGGATGCGGCTCTGCTGGGTCTGACTCGAGTCTTGGAACCTCATCCAGGGCGCCGGTAAGACGGGCGGATAGGGCGTAACATGCGCGTGATAGTAACGAGAATAAGCCTATGCATTTGTGCGGCCATCGAGAGCCAACCACTGTAGTGTTGGGGTGTGAAGGCCTGACGATGCCTAAGATTCGTTGGGTCCGTGACCTGCTCGCACCTGTGCCGCTGGGCGTTCTGTCGCTACAGCGCGCCAGATGTTTCTATTTCTGTGCGCCCCTCTTGATATCCAACACCAACGCTAGCAGTCCGGCAACACGGAACCTGGGGATTGAACCCAGGGATTTGTTGAGTCGAGTGGCGAAGTGAGAAAGAAGGATGCGTTTCATCTCGCAATCTCCAAACTGGCTAGTCTACCCGGCACTAAAATTTTATGAGTAATTGTGCTAGTTGACCTCTTTCAACGTTTTCAACAGCCTCCTGTCCTATGGTAGAACATGGGTATGTTATTCAAATCTATGGGACTCCCTATTTCTGCGATCCTAGAAGTGAGTTGGCAGATTAAGTCTTCTTTAAAGTTATACGTGGTAGGACGCTCCAGACAACATTCTGCGGCAGTGAGGGTTGGGGGCAATTACAAAAATGAAGCCGTGGAAAGAAACCGTGCCTTTGAGCACCACTCTCCCTGTTCAAGCTTTCCTCCTGACACTCCTTCGCCCCCTCACCACTATAACATGAACTGTATCATTTGTCACTCTTTCGAGAGTCTACAGCAATAGGAAAACAACATTTTCTTTTCACGGATAAAGGGCATTTCATTTCAGCACACAGTACTGAACAATCTAGTACGGTGTATAGAAAGAAATGCTGCACCTATGTTTTATGGCTATGCCTCCCCTTGCATGCTTTCAGTTGGCTACTTTCAACTCCTCTAAGCAAGAAATATGGACATTGTCTCGTCCTCGATTTGGAAATCTCACCCCATTTTTCGACCCGTAGGCAAAATGTAATACATAATTGATAAGCTGTTCCCGAAAGCACTCCTTCCTTACAGTCAACTCCTCAAAGCATCCCTCAGACGGCTCGGCTCCTTTTCACTCTCCAGTTCATCCAACCAACCCGCAATCATCTAGTAGATAAACTCGAACAGACAGTACTCAAACGCTATCTTGAAGCCCGCTTTCAGTTTGCTCTCGTTGTAGATGCTCATCCACTCTAGCAACTGTCGCTCCATCTGCTCCAGGAAAAAAGCCCTTAAACGTATCTTCTCATCCTCCTGTAATTGAATCTAGAATAGATCTTTGATCTCCTCAGTTCTATCTACGTTGATAGATTTTATGAAGACGTCTGGGTCGCGACTCGTCTCGATGACGGCCGAGTAAGATCTTTGATAGTTGACAAGCAAGCCACAGGGGGCCTATGTGGATACATCCTCAGTTCCACTACGGCTGCAAGGTTACCATTATCACTCATAAGTAAGTTTCCGCCGGATAGATCGTGGTGATGAAAAAGAACTCTTCTTTGGGCACGCTCTCTGGGGACACCTTGAGGAGGATTTTGAGGAGTTGCTCGGCATTTATCTTTGTGTGATTTGCGACATCTGCGATTGTGTTTTTTGCGTCGTTGATGTAGAACTGGAGACGGGCGGCGAGCCATAGTTGAATGTGCCCCAAGGAACATCGTGCGTGAGGTGGTTGGTGAAAAACAAGGGAGTGGTGATGATATCACCGAGATGGAATTCTAGTCGCTGGACACTCCAACACTGGCAGTTGCTGGAGGTCGCCGGTCTTAATCAAGAATATAGAAACTGCACCAGGTAGTCAATGACTTTCCTCACCAAAGACCTCCTTATTCAGACAACCCAGCTCTTTCCAATTTGATATATCTCGAAAGGTCACCCCGGTACACGTTCTATGATCATCCACGCGAAGCTCAATTCGTTGGTGTTGCAAGCCTTGAATGCCAGGATCTTTGGAAGAGGAGGATCAGTGTGCGTACGGACGAAGCTAATCGTGGCAAGCTCGCTCAAAATCTTAATTTGCGATTCAGACGGGCAGGGTGACTTGCATGATGTAGCTGCATTTGCCGCCGCACTTGACGATATAACCCTTGTTGGGCGAACCTTGGTCAAGGAAGGCGACTTCACAAACCGCACTTTTGAAAGAGCAAGCTCGCGGCGCACGAATTTTTGGATGGCAGCGGCACCAGGTTCAACGGGTCATAAGTTGTGGGCCCGACCAATCGCCCATGTCCCAGTCCAACTCATGCTACAGCGCTGTCGCAGGAGTGGTTGCGATATCTATCTTCGCTGTTTATGTGAAGGTGAGGTGTGATGACAGCTATGGATTCTTGAGTGTCGTGTTGGATAGAGGTATGGGACCTGCGATTTTATAGTGAAAACCTTCGGATCGACCTCCAGAATGTGAGTCTATGTGTTGTCAATATACATCGTGCCCCTATTGATCTCTTTAGATTTGCTATAGTAACCGCAAGATGTTCAATCTCCAAGTCCAGGTCGATTACCAGCGCAAAATTACATCTATGCAGAGGATGACTCCTCGGGCTGTAGCCAAGTGCCTTGGCCCCATTGACAAGCCCTGTGCTCCCCAGTAGATCAAGGATGCACTCAAGTCCAGGAACCAGGGGTTGTCTCTCAAATAGGCACTCTATACTGCAATGAGGAGAGAGGAGAAGTGGTAAGTAATTGACATTGAAATAAAATCTAGATGTTCATGGGCAAACTTTGCATTCCTAAGCCAATGGATACTTCCCGATCTCTAATAGACAACAGTCTCTCTGCGCGGCAATTTTTAGAATCTTAGCGTCTCTTGATTGTAGTTAAAGGTTAAATGACGGACGGATAAGGTTTTGGATAAGGTTTTGGATACGGGATTCGTATGGTTCAACGCCTTCCAAGCATGTCGGGGTAGCGCTGGGGCGGTACTCGACGGTGATATGGCATAATTCGAAAGATATCCATAGGTTAAAGGTTCGATATTCTATGGTTCAGTATGGCACGTGGTTCGGCGTCTGGTACTGGATTGAAGGGGTTTGGCAGCGGGTTTCTGGCTCCTAAAGTTGCTCCTCTCTATCTCTTTACTAGCCTGAATATGATACCCTACAAAGTTTTTGAGACGCATAGAGTATTCAATAATTGACATTGATTTAGAGTAGCGTAAATATAAAGGGCATATTCTACAAGAAAGAAAAGACTACTATTAGCGAGAGAAATGCATAGAAAGCACCTTAGCCCTTTGACCTATCCGCTCTAGCATTCAAACTCAGGCACATAACAAAGCAGCCAGGTTTGCCATGTACCACCCTTGTATACACCAGGGCCAGCATGGTGCACCTCTCCAGCCCAAATGCCGTGCACTGAAGGTCTTTTGGAGGTATCGATGCGGAATCGTGCATCATTTGCCCATTCTCGAGATTTCGGTTAACTTCCCTAGAGAGATCAGCCATATTTTGACTAGTAGATACGCCCAATGAGAATGTGGAGGCCACATACGAGAGAATGAAGGAGCTGAACGAGGCTCCTTCGTGCTCTCGGTTCCCAATGAAAATTTGAAGACAGGTATGGAATTGTACCAAAAGAACGATACATTAATAAACAGCGACTTGCGTCTATTTAAACTAAAATAAAAACTTTCGCATAAGTGTCTGTGCCGAAGGTGATGACATCAGTGATAGCGCGTAAGGGAAATAAGCAAATCGCGGGCATTGTGAGGTCGACTGCCGTGGGCTCAAAAATTCACAAGTTCTAGAGCGATCCACCGGCACTCGATACATGAAAGAAGCAAGCGATGCTCTTATGAAACTACACACGACGCAGAGTAGGCTGTAAATGAATATATAAGGCTGGACAGTAGCCCGTGCTTTTGGTAGTCAAAATATCATCCAGCAGCGGGCGGGACAGATATACGTGGATCACCTGTAGATTGCTTAATTGGGCAAAGAGTCGTACAACGAGTGCGGGCGCGCCGGATGCCGTTCGGATCAATAAAAAGCAACATTCCCGTTGTGGTGACAGGCGCCAGGATCGTGGTGTGGACGAGCAAGGTGTCCTTTTCGGTCGACAAAGTTGCCGAACCCTGGGCAGGCTCGCAGCCCTGCGTCGCCACGGCAGATTGGCCTCATTTGCGCAGACGAGCACGCAGCCATTGTGGGCGCCGATCGGGAAGGTGAGAGGAGAAGCACTCAATCTCAGAGAATTGGGCGTTTGCGCTGCCGCTTTCCCACCACGCGGAGTTCAAGGGCTTGTCCGCACAGCAGATCCGCGAGACCCCTACAAGGGCGCTAAGTAGGCTAGGCTCGATTAGAGTGGCCGCATCATCGAGCTCAACTGCTCACTCACCTTTCGACTCCTCGCACCTCCTTCGCTTCTTCAGGTTGTCCGCTTCCATCCTCGTGTCATCCTCTCCCTGAGCTTCTCTTCCGACACGCTCACCAATTTCCTCGCTGCTCAGCACCTCCCTCGGGTCCGCCGTCCTCCTGCAGTCCGCCACCGGCAAGCAGCTTCCCAAGCAGCGGCCACATTGCACTCGAATCGCTAGCCACCTTCACCTCGAGCATCAGGGGCCCTCCGCCTCTTTCGACGGTGCAACAGGCGACAGGTTTGGACGAAGAACTCTTTCACTAGACGTGTCGACTTCCCTCACCGTCGCTCTCACCAACCGCCCTTTTCTCCTATAGACTCTCCTTGCTTCGCATAAACCTACCAGTATCCTCGCCCGCGCACTTGGCTGGCGAACAAGCACCAGTAGGCCAATTCAACCGCCTCTTCCGTTATCTCCTTCAACAACTCGCATTTCGACCTTCAGGAAGCACGACCGTGAGAGGGACACGTAATCTGAGAGTCCGCCAGCATCAGCGAAACACTTCGCGCATTTTCATCATGGACGCTTGGCTTAGCTGGACCATCTTCATCGCCCTCGCGGGTGCGCTGTACTGGTACTACAGCCACAAGGACCAACGCGGCCGACCAAGAGGCCGTTCGCTCCAGCGAGCGCCTACTACGAACACATCTGCCATAGACCCTTCTTCATGGCTCGACTCGAACGCGAAGTCAAAACCGGCCCCGAAACCGGTAAAAGCGAAGGCTCCTCGCAAGTCGGCCAAGCAAGCGGTTCAGGAGGTCGGCAATAAGGCCGCAGCCTCCGTTTCCGGAGCTTCGTCCACCGCCGACGCCGACGATGATCTCTCTCCCATCGCTTCTCCAGCGCTGGGAGCAACCACCGCTAAAGCTCCGAGCGGCAGGGATGTTTCTGACATGCTCGAGCCCCATGGTGCGGCTCCAGCCGTCTTGAAGATTAACCCCTCCGAGAAACCGGCACGTCAAAACAAGCCGCAGCAGCAGCGCACCGAGTCGGCTCAAGAGACTAAGAAGCAACGCCAGAACCGAAAGAAGGTTGAGGAGGCCAAGGCCCAGCGTGAGGCTGACGAGAAGGAGCGCAAGGCCCTACTGGAGAAGCAGAGGCGCACTGCCCGCGAGGCCCGAGGAGAGGCTGCGAAGAATGGCCTTCAATCTTCCCAGGCCCCTACTTCTAATGCCTGGTCGGCTGGGCCCTCATCGGGAGCTGGGGCTGCTTCCGCCAATCATGGCCAGTTGCTCGACACGTTTGAGCCCGATGTCGTCTCCACTACTAGTTCCAGCGAGGCTGCCACGAACGGCACGGCCCCAACTCCTGACAGTGTTTCGAACAGTGGCCATTGGTCGAACCTTCCTCCTGAGGAAGAACAGCTCAGAATGGCCCTCGAAGACTCTGCATGGACGCCGGTCGCCTCGAAGGCCAAGAAGCAGCGGAAGAACAAAGCTGCTGGCGAACTCACCGAGGAGGGCAGCGATTCCGCTGCCACTCCAGCACCCACTGTGAAGAATGCTCCCGCCAAACAGGCTGAGAATGTGCAGCCCCAGGCGCGATTCGCCGCCCTGTCTGAACCTGTTCCAAATGTTGGCCATCCATTAGACTCTGACTGGAGCGTGGCGTAAACACCAGATACGTTGACCGAGTAGCAATGTATCTCTGGCGTAGAGGCGGATCTTCCCGAATTTTGGTCAACGGCCATTTAGCTTTTCTTCAATCTACTTTCCCGGCTCAAAGTTCGGAGTACAGGCAGTCTTTCTTACTTGACCATCATCGCTCCTGGGCTATCCCTCGATCACGACCTGTTGGCTTCCATTTCTTATCCAACAGTGTCTTTGGCGAGCAGGTGTACAACAGTGGGACATACCCAGGATGTCCAAAAAATATCTGGGGGTGGGGAGGTGATTCTTGCATTGATGTTGGCTACTTAGCCTGGTTTTTTAAAATGGCCATGGTGCCCGGCATTGCATGGACAAGTTATGGTGAACACCTACAGTGTTTCCTTTCCCTTTCAACACATGTTCGCTTTCCCCTGCTTTCACTATTTCACGTCTGTGTTTTCACAACCATGATCCGCATGAGCGGTCAGACTGTAAACCAAATCGAATGAAAATGGACATTCAAACACCGATTTTCCCCCTCTGGTGATGTGACTACTTTGTGATACCTTATCTAAGTACGTACCTCAAGCTGGTTGCCTCCAAGCTTGCAGACGTTGCAAGGCCATGCAGAACGGCCAACGTAGACAGTAAAGAAAACATATCAAGCTGGAGAAATCTGCCTCCCACTGCCTCCCACTGCCTCTGTGTTACGGGACTCGAATGTACGCTCGGGTCCAATAACGATATGTCTTGGCATGAGACGTGGGGCGTGAGGCGAATAGCAGCCACAGCGGGTAGCTGGGTAGCGCAACGTTCTCGCACCAAAAATACTCTTGCTCACATCACCAACGCCCCGAGGACAGTAAGGCCGTCATTGCCACGTGCTACGGAGGAAGTGTCGGCTTCGTTGTTTCCCGTGAAGGAGTGGTCGCGTCGCATTCAGACGCATTAGGTCACAGCAGAATCTAAAGAAAATCTGGCATTAATAAGTCTTGACGTGACCAGAATATAATATCCACCGGCGGTATATATCACCAGTCCTGGACCTCGGTGCCGTGAGCACCGCGTCCCACTGTGAAAGACAGCTAGCCGCTTCTTCTTAATATCCGCAGGAAAATAGACGGTGAGTGTGAAGGCGTTCTAGGGCCACGAAACATTTAGTGCAGGCGGCTGACTACTCATGCCAAGGAATAAGACGACTCCCGACAGGACACCGTGTTCGGCAACTTCGCAGCACCTAAAACCCCGGAGCGTCCACCCTACGCCTCGCAGTCTCTCCGCTCGAACCCTCCTCTCTCCTACCCGCAACTATGGCTCAAATACGTGGCACAGCAGGCTACCACCTGGGTAACCAGAGCCCCTTCGGCAACGCTGGACGAAGTGACGGAACTACCAACGATCCCAGCCCGCTGGACGCGCTCCGAGAGCAGACGAGCAAGATTGAGGACTGGCTTGATACGCTGTCAGAACCAGTGAAGCCGTGAGTGCGCCCCGATGTCGATGCGGAGCTTTTTCTCCACCCGCGGCGGATGCGAGGGAGCTCACGATTGGAGGGATTGAGGCTGATTTCCATGTTGAACAGGTACATGCCTGCAATAGGTCGCTTTTTGATCGTCGTCACTTTCCTCGAAGATGCGCTGCGAATTATTACCCAGTGGAGCGACCAGCTCACATACCTCCATGACTACCGACACAGTAGGCCAATGCCCCCATTCTCGAGCTCCCGACCAGTCGCTAACAGGTTCTGTGTCTCGTAGTCCCCACCGGCCTCACGCACCTCTTCCTCATCGTAAACGTCGCCGCGATGACCGCTTGCTCTGTCATGGTCATTGCCCGAAAACACTCCGACTACGGCGTCTTCGGCCTCATTGGCGTTGTCGTTCTACAGGGCATTGGATACGGCCTGGTTTTCGATCTCAACTTCTTCCTGCGCAACTTGTCTGTCATGGGAGGACTGCTGATGGTCTTGTCGGATTCGTGGGTGCGCAAGCGGTTTGCCCCCGCAGGCCTGCCACAGCTGGATGAGAAGGACAGAAAGATGTACTTCCAGCTCGCTGGACGCGTTCTGCTGATCTTCCTCTTTATCGGATTCGTCTTCCGTGGCGACTGGACCTTCTTCCGGATTTCGGTCAGCCTGCTTGGATTCATTGCTTGCGTCATGGTTGTTGTGGGTTTCAAGGCCAAGTGGAGCGCCATTATGCTCGTTGTCATTCTCAGCGTGTTCAATGTGGTCGTCAACAACTTCTGGACGCTTCACCCACATCACCCGCACAAGGACTTTGCCAAGTATGATTTCTTCCAGATCCTCTCCATTGTGTAAGTCTTGGTCCTCTCTCTCTCTCACTGTTAGCCAAGCTAATACCATCTGCAGCGGCGGTCTCCTCTTGCTGGTCAACATGGGTCCCGGTCAGTTTAGCGTTGACGAGAAGAAGAAGGTGTACTAGAGCACCTTCAGTCCTCCATAGTTTATGAGTTCCCTCAGCATACTGGCGCAGGATCGATGACATATGATATTTGGGCTCATTATAAGTTACAGAAAGTGTTCGCATTATGACGGAACGGGAGTGCGGGGAGACGACGTATGTGTCCAAAAATAAGGGTGCCTTAGCAAGGAGTCCGTGGCTACGGCTTTTGTGTGTAGACTATGGTTCATCCAGAGTGGCGTTTATGACTTCCAATTGGAGTATTGATTGCAACTTACTGGGGAATTTGATTTCTTTATACATCTGGGACACGCGGTCTGCTGTGTGCCGCGACTTGAAGAGGAGCTGCAATTGTATCGAACACTTTGTAACAAATTCCAACCGCTTCCATTGTGGTTGTGGTGGATCTGAGGCTGTCGGGAACCTCCGCAGACGGATCTTCACAGGATCTTGCCCCCAGGGACTGCACAGGATCTTGCCTTCGTTGACCGCACAGATTCTTGCCTTCGTAGACAGCACAGATTCTTGCCCCCAGGGACTGCACAGCATCTTACCTTTGGTGTGCAGTACAGAATCTTGCCTTTGATGTGTAATACACAATCTTGCCTTAGATATATAGTACAGAATCCTGCCTTTGATTTACAGTATAGGATCTTGCCTTTGATGTGGAGTGCAGAATCTTGCCTTTGATATGTAGTACATAATCTTGCCCCCGGGGGCAACCTAACCCTATACCAGTGGTACGGTTTGGAGACATAGTATGCACTGAGGCAGGGAGGATCAAATGATCTTCGGGTGACGTTCACAAAGAAGATAAGGTTTGGCAGTAGACTGTTGCAATTTCTTTCTGTCTAGCCATTAAAGGGAAGAAAGAAAGAAAGATGCAAGACAGAAGAAATGCTCGTGGTGTCGTTAGAGTAAGGGTGGTGTATGTGGATGATCCATTAAGGGGCGAGGTGTTTTGATGCCCATATATATATGCCCCGTTGAAATGATGACGAAGCAAGCAGCCGATAGAGAAACCAAGACCCTTTCCCTGCACCATGCATCCAAGCCTTCAATCAATGCCTAAGGTGGATTCGGGCAAAGTAGCTCTTCGCTATAGCGCAATATCCTTTATTCTAAAAAGCCTTTGGGTACTGCCGGCACCGGTGTAAACATTGCATAACTTGTTATCTCGACATCCCCGGATCCGTCCTGAGCTGGTAGAAACATGGCCCCAACACGCCACCCGACATCGTACCCCACCCTTAGATCTGCCCCCTCCGCATTCGGCTTCCATGGCGGAGACAAAATACGTATGGGCGAGTCTGTGAGCGTTTTGGAGACACGTTCGCTTTCGGAATCGTTGAAATAGGCATCCAGGATCGGCCATGGCATTCTTACAACAAGTGATCCTGTTATAAGCCTTGAATAACCTTTAATGCTGAAAAGCATGTCTTCACACCATGACGCAAGCTTTAATGGTCCTTGAACAAATATTGACACATTCTCAATTAGTCGCATGAAGTATAAGGGCCTTAGTATATCACGCATCCTTCTTTGGTCCCCTCGAGGCGCGTTGCGGTGACATAAGGTATATGCTAGCTCTGGGATTTGATAGTGAATATGAATTGAGCGAATAGCGGAGAATCTATAAGGTAAAATAGTCGCTTGTAGATCTTCTAGAGCACTGTTCTGTAAGAACACGAACACGTTACTAGAATAGAGTAGTTCTATCGTTTCCATGTACCTGGTGGAGAATAAGTATCACGTGGCGCCACGTATATAAATGAAGAAGAGGAATCCGCAAACATACATCTGGCGACAGGTCATCATTGGGGCGAGTAGCTGCCGCGGGCCTGTGGGCGTATCCATTAAGGATTGCGGGGCAACACCCGTTACACATACAATTTCTTCCTCTACTGCTTCAGGAGTCACAGCGTGGAGCCTTCCCGGAGTCCTGCAGTGCCTTTCATCAAGGACAGAGGAAGTGAGGCGGCCAGCTTTGCGGTACAGAGCTATGCGCTGTCCGCCAACCGTATAATACCAGACCATAGCTCGAATTTCCGGGGGCAATGCGAGCAGTCTACTCTCAAGAGTAGAAGGACCACCAGGTACTGATGGCTCGCTAGGCTGGGTCAGTGTACGTCGCAAGCTTGAGAGAACTTCCAGAGGAGAGCCATGTTGCGCTTCGTAAGCGTCTGGAAGAGTCGATGGAGACACGTTACCACGGTGCCTGAACAATGCGTTATAGACTTTGTGAATGAAAATCATCGCCGCGGTTTGGAAGTCTTGAAATTGCAGGCAACAGGTAGAAACAAATGGCTTCTTTGATTCGGTAGTGGTCGGACAGCAGTCAAGCAGTATTTTGTGATTTGAATATAGCAATTTCTGTAAAGAGAGCCGACACAAGTAAATAACAGGATTCTGAGGCTGATGCGCAGCGTTGTTGCAGATGTTTTATTGATGCTGTCACTGGCATTTGATGGTGAAGGTTGAGCCCAAAAGCGAAACGAGGCAGTGCAAGTGCATCTAGGTCTCGGCCCGTGCACAGAGGGTAATTGCAAGTACGCTTCACCCTAATTCTGCAGGTCGTACCCTGCAGAAGATAGCTACTTAGTCATCGGTCCCGATTGCCTGCCCTTTTCGCATTCGGTACAAAATCTTCCGTGCAACCCATCTCCATTGCGTGTTTGGAATTCAAAGTAGCACAACATGGCGCCAAATCGAATCATCATTGATACGGATCCGGTACAGCAATACCCTCCTTCTGGAGTGAAACTCGTATGCATATGGATTGAGCTGACGATTCTGGATACAGGGCGTCGACGATGTGCTCGCTATGTTGCTCGCGTTTTCGGCGAAGCCGGAAGAGTTGGAGATTATGATGCTTTCTATCACGTTTGGGAATGTGGATGTACAGAAGTACGGGTCTCTATTTTCTTACTATGTCACGTTTGCTTTCTCTTTGTCCTCCTATCCATCCAATTGCATTTCTTGACCCTCAACTTCTGAGAAAACGTACCGGCAGGGCAGTTTATTTCAGAAATACGGAAAGGAGACTGAGTACTTTCTCGTAGCTCCTTCTGCATAAGCATGCGATGGAGAGATGTGTACTTCTTCACCCTTGTGTTGGCTCAGATATGCTAATATTTCTTGTTTACAAGCTGTCTCCGGAACATCGTCACGCTCTTCCACTACATTGAGAAAGAGCGAGCGTGGCGCAAAGAAAATGGACAGCCTGAGGGGTTTGAGACGCTGAACGTCCGGAAACCTATCGGTACTTCCTCTAATAGCTTCAACCAAAGTTCTTTGGCTGAGAGTGCTCTTGAATAGTTGCGATAGGCGCCGAAGAACCGCTGGCAGAGCAGATGATGGTGGCCGATTTTTTCCGTAAGATGCTCTCATTACATGCTTAACACACTCTAACTTGTTGAAGACGGCATAGATGGCCTCGGTGGCATACACCACAGCGTAGGCCTCCTGAAATTCATCCTTTATTCTTGTCTAAAAAGTCCCAGCACCCCCATCTCACTCCCGCCGAGACGTGGAAATCCCTCTTCAAGCCCACCCCCGAGTTCCTCTCCACCGAAGAAGCCACTGGCCTCCAAGAAGTAAAGGACAAGCACTCACTCTTCACGCCGTCCACAAAGCCAGCGCACGAGGAAATGCTGCAGATTCTGCGAGAGAATGAACCAGATACGATTACCATTGTGGCAGTTGGGCCGTTGACAAATCTCGCTGTCGCGGCGGCCGCGGATCCAGAGACGTTCCTGAGGGTTAAGGAGGTAGTTGTCATGGGTGGTGCTGTTGATGCTCCTGGAAATGTGAGTTCCATGTACTTGCCGTGCTTCCTTTCTAAAGCCAGTCCCAGCCTCCGAACCTCTCCCTCCTTTCATCTCCTTCCATAACGTCTATCCCAGTCCCGCACTTCAACCTAATCAAGCAACCCGACACGCCATTGAGGAGAAAGCTAAATTTGAGGAACCAGATGACACCCGGTGCGGAATTCAACACGTACGCCGACAGCGTAGCATCCGCTCGCGTCTTCGCATTGACGAGTCCGAATCCAAAAACCACTATGCCGCCAACGCTGTCTGGGAAGGGACAATTGGCGCCGTATCCTGAGAAGTTGAGTAGGCAGTTGAAATTGAAGCTCTTTCCGCTTGGTATGCACCTCTCTCCCGCTTCCTCTCCCAGCCCATCTTCCCATCGATGTGCGTAACTGACATGAATGGAAGATATTACCACCCCCCATCAACTCCCCGAAACCCACTTCAACACACACATTACGCATCCCAAACTTCTCTCCTCGCCCCTTGCCCAATGGACGACCCTCTTCCTACACTCGACGTTCAACAAAATCCACTCTTTATCACCACACATCCCACGCGCCACCCTCGGCCTTGAAATGCATGACCCACTGTGCATATGGTATGCCTTATCCTCCTCCGATCCGAGTTGGAAGTTCACAGAGGGAGAGGATATCAGGATTGAAACGGCGGGGCAGTGGACGAGGGGGTGTTGTATAGTGGAGAGGAGGGATAGGACGGTGAAGGAGAGAAGCGAGGCGTTGGATGTGGATGTCGTCGGAGATACGGGGGGGTGGGGGGATAGTAGACGGGGGAATAGGGTGGGGAGGTGTGTGGGAAGTCCTGGGTTTGAGAGGTTTGCGGGTGTGTTGTTAGGACGGGTGTTTGGGGAGGCTTAGGGGAAGATGGTGGAGGAATGGGGTTGAAAGACGAAAGTCGGGTGGGTGAGAGAAGGGATACAATGGACTTCTAGACTAGATTTGGGAGACTTCAGATAGATTAAGAAATACAAGTTCCCATAAGTAAGAGACTTACTCATTCTATATTCGAAATTAGCGGCTCGCTACAACTCTTCCAGGTGAGAAAGGAACTACTCTGAGACATGGTATATGAGATAGGTTAGAGAAAGGGACGTACAAGTTACGAGGCGGAATGTAAGAAAGAGACATAGGAAGAATAGGATGGGTAATATCGGAAAACCGAGACATGAGAAAGGGTATTGGATGACGAAGAGGGGCGAGAAATGGAAAATAGGGAAAGGTGAAAGTGGAAGTAAAAAGATTTGGTCACAACGAAAAGGAATAAATAAAGAGGGGAGAAATATATGTTTAGGATATAGAGCGGGTTTTCGGATATGAGATGCGAAAATGAGAGTGGGGGGAAAAAGAGATGTAAGGCATGAGAAATAGAAAAGAGAGGGATCATATATGATAGATAAGATACAGGGGCGTAGGAAGAAAAGAAGCACGAGAAAGGAGAAAGGAGAAAGAACAAACAGGATATACTGTACACGCCTATGTACAGCAGGGTTTATTGGACTACGAAACTCTGCCAAGTGGCCAACAGGCTTTATTCAGCTCCACACCGCCCTTGTTAACCCGCGCAAAGTATTCATACATCCAAACCAACATATCCCTCCCCCTACCAACCCACCCACTCCACCCTCTCCCTCCACTCCCCCTCCGGGCTACACGCCCTCTGCAAAACCACCAGCCTCGCCCTCCGCTGCGCCTTCTCGATATCCGTCCCTACACTATGCACCCTCACAAACTCCGGTATATCGTCTGCCCTCTTTATCTGCTCCGGTGGCGGATTCTGCTCGTATGGCTGTCCCTCCTCGATTTCGATGACGCGTTTGGCGATTGCGGCCTGAATTGGTCCGATCCAGATCCCTTCTTGGGCGGGATATTCTAGGAGGGAGATGGCCCGACGGCGGAGAAGGCCATCGCGGGATTTAAGCGCGGTCCAGTAGAGAGAGAAAATGACGCCGTTGTCGAGGAGGAAGAAGGGTCGGGTGCGGCGTTTGGGCAATGAAGGTTTTGCGGAAGGACTGGGGGTGGGGTTGAGAGCTCTAGGTAGAGTCGAAGGCTCAGGAGTCATCGAGCAGTCGGATTCAATGGAGCTCTCCTCGTCATCACTGCAATTGGGCCTTTCTTGAAGTTCGGAAGTGTAGTTGACGATGTCTTCAAATGCCCATTGGTAGGCATCGAGCAAGCATTCTTCGACGTGAAGACTGCTTTCCAGTAATGTGAGACTTGTTCTGTTGTGTATGCGCATGAATGTTAGTTTGTCTTGGTGGTGCTGGTGCTGGTGCTCGGGGGAGCTCAAGAGTGGTTGGATTGTGTATTCCCATGTTGATAATTCGTCGTGCAGGACCATCTTTTCTGTGAGCACATCCATTGGTATGGGGCGGATGCATTGATTTCTATAAAGTTCTGAGTTCCAGCGCATGAAACTACAATCATTAGCTTGACGTTTCGTAGTTGGATTGTAATGAATCAGGGTGTCTTGTTTGTCCAGTAACGCCAGGTAATTAGTCAAGAGGACCCAATAGCCTTGACTTTGACCTATGACATGGACCAACACGCGGAAATCAAGAGCGAACACGTATACTTACCTTTGTATACGATTTCCTATCAACAGAAGCGAGTTGCACGCCTGGATAATGGTTTGGAAACTCGACAGCGGCGGCTCCTCGATCTGGACATGCAACGAAGGATCCCACACGTTCGGAGCCAAATTCTCACTCTGCGGTTCCTGACCGAATATCAAGGAAGCTTGTACGTCAAGACGAGAGAACATAGGGATGATATCTTCTGACAGATAAGCTTCAGATTCCGGACGGTCTCTTTCTCGGGGATGAGGCGCATAGGGTATGAACAGCGTACCCATTTTTGCTTGTGCTTCCCTCACGATCTTGAGACATCCCTCCAGGTGATGGAGAGCCGCCTGGTTGTTGCCCCTTATCACATCAATTGATATGAAAAGCAGCCCGCACATGAGAGCTCGCATTCGAGATGCCTGTGCGTCATCTGATGTTTCTTTGATGAGGTGCCGTATGGCCTTGCTGTAATGCTTAGCTGCGAAGGCATACTGCGGCACCTGCGCAGCCGTTGTCATGTTGTCTTTGAAGTCTTCGTGCGTGACAGCCAGGGCAATGACAGCGTGACGGACTGCTTCCGAGTTATGTGACTCTTTGAGGACTAGGTTTCCCCAGTGGCTGCCTTCGAAGAACCATGAGAGCTCGTGGACAGCTTGGGAGCGGAAGTAATCAAAATGGCGTCGGCTTCGGTCGTCTTCGAATCCATCGGGTACTGGAGGAGGTGGAGCGACGATCACAACCCACTCTCGGGTGTTTTTGTAGCCGTCGCACTTTCGTCCGGTACTTACGCACTTTTGGCAAGCGGGCCGCTGCTCGTCACATTTGACGCGTCTAGCCCTATATTCAGAGGTGAAAGTCAGTACCGCCCTTTAGACTTCTTACACAAACGTACTTCCGGTTGATACAGTGGGATCCAGTAAGCCTCAATCGAATCCTTTCCCCCTTTGCTTGGAATCGATCATCGTGTTAGTTGTTTTGGAATGCTCGCTCGGAGGCGGGTGTTCATGGTTCAATAGAAGATCGAGGAGTCGGACGTACTTGCAAGTGTGACATCCAGTCCGCACTTTCGGGTGGCTTGCCCGGGTCCGCTTTTTTTGGTGCTGCATGGTTTGTATAGTTCTTCCACTCCAGCGTCAATGCTAGTTTGGGGTTGATTAAGCAAGAGACCGAGCCTGAGATTATATGTCGACCTAGGACTTCTGTGACATGACCCTCGAATGGCAGGTGCCACAACCTGGTTGCTGATTCAGAGAGGGACTCACCCTCAAGATGGACGTGGAATGACGGCGAGGCGTTCGACAGCCACACAACTCTCAGCCCGGGCGCTGCAATGCACCATGGTGGCGGGACTTAAATGCGGCCACGGATACACTGAGCGTTGTGGAGTGTTCAAAGTGTTGCCGTCGAAAAGCGACGGGTGTCGGTAACGTCGTGAATGCTTAGCTTGCTAAAAGCGCAGAAGCTAAGCGTCAAAACGGCAAAAGAGTACGAGCAAACCAATAACAACGCTTTGCATAACCAGGATCTTCCACACACCGTTGTGGAGGCTGACACGCTTCGAACGTCTTCGAACAATTCCGTCGGGACATAATGAGGCTACACCGCCCGTTCCGGCATAATCGGAGCAGTCGAACGCAACAACCTCACGGCCGCAGGGGCTCAGCGCGCTTGAAATAGTCTGAATGCCCATGTGGCCCGTGGTTTGAAGGGCGATCGTACCTGTGAAGGATTCCGCCAGATTCCCGCAAGGCTGAGGCGCACACTTAGTGTGATTGGTCGAGAAGTCTCACCTGCTGAACAAGAGTCGGTCGGAGCGATTTGTGTCCCTCTGAAGATCTACTTAAAGCGGTGAACCGATGAGAGATTTCGATACTATGATTAACTAGCATTAACACCAGAGCCCAGACTACTGGGAAGTATGTTCAATCCGCGAGGTGGATGCTGAAAGGAGATAATGGCCTCCATTTTCCAGAATGAAACTTTAAATCATGCTTAATTTGGCGAGACCGTAGTTTGATAATCCTGTGCTGACACGAGACGTCGATCTGGAACGGGTTATCATGGCGTTTTGTCCGTATTGAGATCTTCGTTGTATCTGTTCAGTTGTATATGTTGGACGGTTCGCCAGTCTAGGTGCACATTGTAATCAATGGGTTTGAAATTTTGTATTGTAATCGTTGTAAGAAGTCATTTGTACGGATCCTCTGTGAAAGCCAGTGACCTCATTCTCCATCTGAAGCACCCGGTGCTGTAGAAGGTGCGAGTGCTCCCTCAGCCGTATAGTGTTACCTGGAACGCAAGCTTCCACAGACCCATCCACTTGAGCTCGGATGTCTTATAGACAGCGTCGAAGGATGCTGCGAGATGCTGATGTGAAGTGAAGTGAGATGGATGAGTCGGGATTCGGAAAGCAATGTAAGGCTTGAGCGAGGCTCACACCTATGCCTGCGCCACATTGCAGTCCCAAACCTAGCCACACGTGAATAAGCGGGGACCAGACCCGTCCTGGGGCAGTGAGAGTGGAGGCACCAAGCTTTGAAATCTTATTTGCATGCTTGGAGGCTCAAAGACGGCTCCATTGGAATACCAAGGCGTCTTCCGACAATTTACTTGAGCAACGTGGCCGCGTGGACGATGCAACCAGCTTGTCCGCCTGATTTCTGTGTTCAGAGAGAGGCTCATTTCCTGTGCCACATTAGATTGGATTGACGCTCGTTTTGGACGTGGAATGCGTGATATATTGCCTAAATCCGCTGCCATGCCTACTATTGACCAATTTACTTCGCTCTCAACAATCCATCTCCCTGGTCACACTATTTCTCGCAAGCCATCGAGATTCTTCTCCGAGCGCACACAAAGCACAACGCCACGATTGGACCACCCCGAAGTCCCGAAACCAAACACAGTTTCACCTGAAATTACCTCACCCAATAAGTTGGCACCCAGCGCTAACCAAGATGAAAAGCTTGACAGCTTTGACGTAACTGTCGCATTTCTTTGATCCATTCGCCTCGCTTAAAGCCATAGGAATCAGGCCACACCCGGGCGGGCCGGTGCGGTCTGCCTGGAAGGCTGACTGGCTGACCCCCCTTGGAAGTTTGACGCGGCTACTCTTTATGCGAAACAGGATAGACAGCGAGGCTGGTGGATTGATGTCATGTGTTTCCATAGCGATCCTCCCCGTGCGAGCTTTGTGTTAATGAGCTATATTTCGATTCAGGAAGATTCAATGCGAATTTCCCCGGGGCCTTCAGGTGGGATAGACAGTGAAATTCAAACACCACAATGTCGTACGCCAGTACTGGTCGGGTGTGTATCAATGTATTAGTTATTTCTTCTCAGTTTAAAATACACGAGATCGTTCCAACCAATTCCCACCGACATTACTATCTCGTTTTGCGTTCTCAAGCCAAATTAGCACATTTTTTGTGGCAAACCCAAGCCTTGATATCAAATACCCATGCATCAAAATACGTAGCCATCCCATGAGCTGGCTATTTACAAGGCGAAGAAAGCAAGGGCAGCAGCACCGAGGATACCGGCAGCCTGGGTGGCATGGGCAGCAGCGCCGGTGAACTGCGTAGCGGTAGGAGCAGTGGATGAATGGACAGTGCCGTTAGAGCTGGGGGTAGGGACAGACGAGATGACGGCGGAAGAAGACACTGGGGCCGCGGATGTGACGGGAGCCGCACTCGAGGCGGGAGCCGCAGTCGAGGCGGGAGCCTCGGTGGAAGCGGGAGCCTCGCTGGAGGGTGCGGCGGTGGAAGCGGGGACAACAGATGAAGCGCCTGGGACCTGGATGGGGACACCGGCGGCCTTGCAGGTCTCCTCAGTGGCCGTGATGACAGTGGCTTGGTCGGCTGCTGAGCACGCCTTCTGGACGCAGGGAATGACAGAGGCGAAGAGAGAGTCGGCGCTCTTGCAGTGGCATGCGAAGTCGCTGAGGGACGGGCAGCCGTCAGTGGACAAGGGGGTGAGGAAGCAGTTCAGCTAGGATCATGTTAGTCTGACATTACACAGCAAGCAAGGCGCAAAGTACATACAGCGCAAGAGGGGATGTTCTCGAGCTGGGCGGTGGCGACAGAGGCCAGGGCAACAAAGGCGGCGACGGTGAAAGACTTCATGGTGACTGATGAGTTGATGTTGCAAAGCTGACGATAGCGAGTGGTAAAGGTACAGGAATCGAGCGTGCAAACGACAGTGTTTCGATGACTTGTGGATGGAGGCGTGTGGTCTCTCAAAGGGAGGCGAGCTTCTGACTTTAAATATCGAATTGGCCCCTTAGTGAGCAACTAAGAACATCCAGGGGCACCATCCTTCGGCGTCACATGCGGCAAGCCTGTAAAAGCAGCAGACGTCCAAGTCCCCGGCGCCTCCCATGCGACGGACATGCCCATTTACCACCGCGAAGCCCCATTTCCAGCCGCGGCACTATGGGGCTGTGGACCAAACCCTGCTGCGCTAGTTCTTCACCCCGCATGAATGAAGATCGCGAAGGAGGAATTGCCTTCATGGTCCAAGTCTCGGGCAGACCATAGAGGAAGCCAATATTGCTTCGGACGAGGCCGAAGCAAGATGCTGGGAAGCGATTGGCCGGTACGAACGGCCTTGTTACATGAACAAGGTGGCGAGGACGAGGGCAGTCCATCGGGAGGATGGTTGAATGCGGCCAAGCGGTTTCCCCAGACGCCATGGCGGGACGTCATTGGCAGGGTGTCCCTGTGTGGCGTCGATCGTTCCGGAAACCAACGCAAGTGCGAACAAATTTGTGATGGGGCGGGAGTCTGGGGAACCAGTCAGGCCATGCGCGTTATTGCGCAACCTCAGCGTAGCAATCTCGCAACCAGTCAACTAGATTCGCCTCAACACCTCCTTTGGAGCCTGAAGTGCAGCAAGGAGAACAATTCGGGGAGTAAGAAAAAGGAGTAAACTCTAATTAGAGTCAGCGGGCGGGGGGCGAAGTCAGCAGTTGGGCCAAAGGAGAGCACTGCCATTGCTGTTGTGTGACCGCACTGTGTTGGGAAATCCGCATTTCATCCAAACCTGTTTTGGCCATTCCCCGGCTTGGCTCACAAGGAAAACGACGACTAGGATTGATTAGGAAGTTTTATTGGAAGTCCGCCATTCATGGCCGTGAACGGGCGTCTGGGCTGCAAGCCACAACGTTCCAGGTCGCACTCTCTTTGCTGCCCCGTTGTGTGCCAGTGCGCTTTGCGTGAGAGGTACCTGCGTCTGCGCTTCTTTCGTGCCGTTTGGCCGGTCTTCTCAAAGAGGATACAGAAGGGCTTTGGCAAGGCAGAGCTGATTGTGTTGCCCTTAGCCTGAATCTGGTTGACTTGAAATTCTCCTTTGAACACCTCGTATAGCCTGAGGCACGCCGCAAAGTTGTATCACAAATCGATGATCGCGAACGGGTCGGCTTCAAAAGTTTCCTCGGCAGCATGTGCTCATGATCGAGCTCGCAGCAACCATGAACCTGGCGCACAAAACCTGGAGAATGATGGGGGAATGAACAAGACGCCAATGATCCTCGGGGCATGCACCAAGAGCGGCACGACCGAAAACGCAAACTCGACCCGGAAGGATCATCGTTATCTGACCTAAAGAGCGAGGGTGTTCCGGGAAGCTCGCCGTAGTTTGGTGTTTCGAAGTTGTCATATCCTCGCGTCTAGTAAAATTCGAGATACCGCCTTGGAATCGGAATGAAAGGGAATGAAGTCCCAAGAGCCGAAGAAAGGCGCCGTGCTTCACAGCTTGTCATGTCTATTGGGACATACTGTTAGGCATACCCTCTGCTGAGAGGTACAGCAGGGTAGCGCAGGGTTGCGCAGGGTTACAACGACGCCTCTGACCTCTGGCTAGTGAAAATGGACGTAGGAATAGTGCCAGCCAAACTGTGGAAAGCTGGTAAGGAGCGCTCTGTCGAATACTTTCGTGTCTAATAGCTGACCATGATGCAGCACATCAGCCACTGGCGAACATACAACTGAGGATAGCAGATCCGGGCATGACCGAAGACTGCCCGAAGATACCCCCAAACGCAGGCTTCGTCCAGCTTCCAAGTCGCGAGTCGCACTAGAGTAACGGACCAGACGCCTGCAAAACTCGCTCGGGTTGTGTTGGCTGATGGTATTCGAGTCGTGTGTGCGACGTGTAAGCCTGGATGTAAAAAATCCTGCAGGTCCCGGAAGCTTACAGAGCGCGATTCAGGTTCAAAGTTGAAGCCGTTTTGGAACCATTATAACGGAACCTGGAATTGGAGAAAAAGTTTCGGCAATTTTGGTGTACCCTGAAACATGTGTCCCGCTTGAACTTACCGAAACTTAGATCCAAAAGTAAAATACTTCTCCTCGACTACGCGATTTTTGGTTTTACTTAACGACTCCTCTGTCCACCGCGATGACTCGTACTCAAAAAAAAAAAACAAGACGGATGCCAAAAACTCTTAAACGAAATGCCGCTCTCGATAGTCATGGACAAGGAGATTTGGACCACAACCATTGCTCGAAAATGTGGCCATGCTTGAGGACTCAATGCACACTACAAGGGCTAATATGTGTAGCATAGCAGAACGATACCACCTCCAGGAAACAGTACAGGAAATTCGTTGTTGCTTTGGATTGGAACACCTTCGGACCACGGACCACGGCTCCAGCACCTGGAAGTAGGCAATTGTGTACTACGATGTCGACGAATTGACCTCGTTTCGATGGATAGAATGGGGTTGGTCGCAAGTCTAGAACGTCCTGATAAGGTTTCCGATATATGTGCAACTGCTGTGCATCTGAAAGGACTGAGTAGCATGGTGTTCTACAAAGGTCCAAGGAATTTGAGAGGCCGGCACTGAGTCAATATGAATAGGGGACGTCGAATGCATTATCGAATGCGCTTATCCAGGTTGGTGTTGTCGATTGGTGGACAGCATGAGGTGATACGCCATATTGGTGGCGGCCTGGGTCGTTTTATGGCTGTGGTTCAGCGAAAGACACGCGTCCAATATTCTGTGTAGAAAGTCAGGGGGACGGAGCAGAAATAAAGAGAAGGGAACCGCCGAATATATACTGGGCTATAGGGTTGTCGGAATTCAGGGTGCGGATGCCATCATCGTTGGGTCCAACATGAGCTGAGCTTAAACAGGACTAGCTTCCTTTCCTGCATCAGTTGGCACCACGCCTCAGATCCTTATCTCTCCCCAGATTCCAGCAATCTGCAATCCTCCCAGCCGGTCCAGAGAATGCCCTCGCTTGCTTTCCCGCAGGCCCGATAAGATGCAAGGATTTGCAGTGCGCCGGCGCATCGCTGCCCAGCTTTTGCTATCACGAACCTTGGATGAACATCACGATGGCTTCAGACTTCTTCTTCTTCCTCCTCTCTAAGTCGCTTAACGGAACTTGGCATGCGCTCTCCTCGACCACTACTAAACAATGGCTATAAACGCTGAATCTGCGACCGAGCGAACAGCCCTTCTATACCACGTAGCCAACGACCGCCGATTGTCCCAACTCCAACATGAGCAAGATGAGGAAGCGCGTTCCATTATTTCGTCTGCGGTGACGAAGGAAGAGCAGCAGATGGGTGGAAGCACGGTTGGCGAGAGACTGCCGTACAATGACTACACCACCATTGACTGGCTGCACGATCTAGTATGTCTCTACCATCTCACATTGTCACCTTCAGACGCAAAGTTTGAGAGCTTTGCAAAGGCCGTTATGCCAAGCGCAGGGGGGACTTAGTAGGGCTCAGCTCGCTCTTCTGTTCTCTGCTTGGAATTGCTTGACCGTCCTGCAAGTTCGTTTGGGGGTAGTAGTATAACGTACAATGTCCTCGATAAGTAACCAAGCCTAGGTCAAAGACTCGTACCGCTTCCGTTACATCCGGAGTCGTAGAGGGATTCGCTACAACCTTATTTCGATGTTCGAAGCCTCCTCAGGCTGGATTGCAGTGGTGATAATCGGCACACTGACGGCGTGCGTCGCTTTCGCCGTAGACGTGGCCGTGGCTACGGTATCGGACTGGAAGTTGGGATATTGCAGAAGCAATCCATTACTCAGCCGGGAAGCATGTTGTACAGATACAACGCCGCTGCTGGGCTCTCGATCAGAGTTGGTGGACAATTGTGAAGGCTTCCAGAATTGGACCGACAGCTATGCGGGGTCTTTCGCGATATACGTGGCCATGGCTCTAGCATTCGGAATTATCAGCTCTTCAACCACGATGCTCACGAAATCGTCGCTGCCTGCGGTTGCCTCTACTAATTCTGGCAAAGGCAAAAGCGCTGAACCTTCAGGACCACCACAAACTGGAAAGGTCATGTACCTGGCAGCAGGATCTGGTATCCCCGAGATCAAGACCATCCTATCCGGATTTGTTATTCCCAACTTTCTGGATTTCAAGGTCCTGCTGATAAAAGCCTTCGGCGCAGTCTTTGCAGTCTCTACTGGAATGTGCCTGGGCAAAGAAGGGCCGTTCGTCCACATTTCTACGTGTGTTGGATACATTGTGGGCAACTGGTTCCCGAAGTATCAGGACAACGGTCGGAAACTGCGAGAACTGCTCTCTTCCGCTTGCGCATCTGGCCTCAGTGTCGCCTTCGGAGCACCCATCGGCGGCGTGCTGTTCAGCTACGAGGAAATTAGTACCTATTTCCCCCGGAAGGTTCTCTGGCGCGCATTTCTCTGTTCACTCTCTGCAGCTATCATACTCAAAGAGCTCAATCCCACCGGCACTGGTAAACTTGTCTTGTTCGAGACCAACTACGGAACGAATTACGAGCCAATTCACTACGTTGTTTTTGTCTTCCTTGGCATATGCGGAGGAATCTGGGGGGGTTTGTTCTGTAAGCTCAACTTCCTGTGGTCCAAATGGTTCCGCTCGTTCCCAATCATCAAGCAGCATCCGGTTCTTGAAGTCTTCCTCGTGGTGCTAGCAACAACACTGCTCCAATTCCCGAACCCCCTCACTCGCGATCCGGGAGACGTGGTCATCAAGAACTTACTCGTGGACTGCAAATCCGACGCCTCATCTTCGTCCTGGGTATGTGAGAACGAGGACTCCGGACCCGACATTGGCTCGGTGAACTGGCCTTACGTAGGCTATCTTGTCTACGGCACGCTCACCAAACTCGTCCTCACGATTATTACCTTCGGCTGCAAGGTCCCCTCAGGAGTCATCATCCCCGCTCTGGATGCAGGCGCGCTCTTCGGCCGCCTGATCGGCCAATCCATAACCTCCATCTCGCCCGGCATCTTCGCCATGGTGGGCGCGGCCGCGTTTCTCGCAGGCGTCTGCCGCATGACCATTTCCCTCGCTGTCATCATGTTCGAGCTCACGGGCCAGCTGGAATACGTAGTCCCACACATGATCGCCATCCTGGTCGCCAAGTGGGTGGCTGACTCCATCTCTAAAGAAGGTGTATACGACCTCGCGCAGTCGGTGCTCGGACACCCTTTCTTGGACCCCGATGTTGCTCTATCGATTGTAAGGCGCCAGGCTCTCCTTGTTGAGACGCTGATCCCGCCCAAGCAGACCATGGAGGAGATCACCGTTCATGTTCCGTTGACGAACAAAGTGTCGCAGGGACTTCTCGAGGAGAAGTTGAGGCTGTTGCATAACAGAGGGTTGATGGACGCAGGACTTGTGCTCGTGCAGGTGCATCCGCATTCTGAGATCCCGACCCTGCAGGGCTATATCTCGCAATCCGAGCTCGAGTTCGGCCTTACGAAATTGTGTCCGCGGCGCTCGTCAGATGATGAGCCGGAATTCCAGATTCGGCTGCTGGGGCATCTTGTGGATGGGGACGCGTCCCCGGATACGCTTGAGGTGGACCTGAGTCCGTTCGTGGACCGCACGCCGTTGAGTATCTGTGCGAAGGCGCCGCTCGAGTATGCGGTGGAGATGTTTTCGAAGCTCGGGTTGAGGTACTTGATGATTACTGAGGAGGGAACGGGGAGGCTGACGGGGGTGGTGATTAAGAAGAGGTTGGTTGGGCTTTTGGAGAATCTGAAAGAGGGGCTCGAGGAATGAGGTTGTAGTATGTCCACGGTTTTTGTCTCCTCAAATCAACCGAAGCCATGAGAAATACTCTCTAGCGCAGTAGCGTAAGGTTTTGGTGAATGACTACAAGTCTGGTATCTACGTCCTTGAAGTTCATGGGTAACTGGAGTGTATGCACGGACCTACTCTAGCACATGTATTGTGCTGTACAAGATCTTAGCACTGCTATACGATATGCACCTTTTCATTCGTGAATTGGTTCGTTATGCAATGCGTGTCAATGTTATTACAGGTTTTGAAGATTTTCAAATCTATACTTTATGCGTGTATAAAAGCCAGCTTCATGTCTTCACAGCCTCGGAATGGATTCGACAGAAACGCTCCTATGCTTCATGCCATCTCTTATTTTCCTTTCTTATCCTTCTTCGTACCCGCAGCGGTCGGCTTCTCATTTGTCTTCCCACTCGACTCCGTTTTGATCTCCCTTAATTTCGCGCTTTCCTGCTTAGCCTTTTCTTTCTCCTCCTTTGCCTTTGCAGCGTCCTCTGTCTTCTTCTCAATAGCTCTCCTCAACGCGCCTTCCTTCTCCAGCGACTGCACTGTAGCTTCGCTGACCTCCCAGAGCTTCTTCTGTACCGCCTCATCCTCAATCTCGGGCCTTAGAAATTTGAACCTGCGACATTCTTTCACGTAGTAGCCGCCTTCTCCCCGCCCATATTGTTCCTCCATTGCAGCGTAGAGAAAAGTCTGCGCACCCTGGTCCGCGCTCTTCAGAACTATCCACCACAGAGGCCACATGAAGAGATACAGTGCCAGACCCCATAGGCTTCCGAACGTGAGGAATCTCTGCATCCCCGGCGTGCGGGACCAGCCCGGGTCGACGATGATGACGCGTGCATTCATGGGCTGTTTGTCGGGCCGTGCGTAGTTGGCGAGGTGTTTCTGGAACGCTATCGCGAAGGTCATAAGGGCGAGTTTGGAGGTGGCGTACACTTCGCCTGGCGTAAACGCGATTGGTTTGGGGTCCGACTTTGCATCCTTCTTCGACTTTGATTTGGACTTTCCCGTCGATCCTGAGTCAAAGTCGGGGAAGGTACCTCCCATATAGGAACTGCATGTCCCGAATATGATCCTCACGTCTCGATCTGGCGGCTGGGCTCGCAGCGCGGGGCTGAGTATGCTCAAAAGGTGGAAGTTGGCCATATAGTTCAGTCCCCAGGTCAATTCCAGGCCGTCCTCTGTTTTCGTCGCCTTCCCGCCCGGCGGTGTCCGCGTGTTGGCGCACAAGATGATCATGTCTAAACGTCGTGGGGGGGCGTTGTCAACCCATTTCGTTGCAAACTTCCGTATGCTGTGCAGAGACGAGAGGTCGACGTTTTCAGCCGTGATGAGCTCGTTGTTGCACTGGGTACGCAGGTCCATGATGTAGTCCACGAAGAAGGGGTCGGTCAGCGGCTGCTGGGTCAGGAGAACGATTTGAGCGCCGCGGAGGGCAAGGCCTTTGACTACTTCTGCACCGATGCCAGACGTACCTCCCTACATCCAAACATCAGCCCAAATTCACAGACACAATGACGGGAGCTTACCGTGACCATGACCACCTTCGAATGCATGTTCCGCTCGGAGCCGTTGACAGCGCCATTGAAGTACCATTTCAGCAGATACAGGACTGCGAAGCCCGCAGCAGCCTTGGCTATCGTCCAGCCATAGGGTATTGCAGACACGCCATCGAAAACGACCTGGGCAAAGATATGAATCGGCATGGTTGGTGTGGCTGCAATGTCGAGCCCAATTCAGAAATAGTTCACGGTTGCCAAGTCCACGTCATGGCTAGGCACAGCGCGGTACATGTGATAACGCGATGGTTTCGATTTCCCCCAACCACCCTCACTCTCTCACACCCACCGTACCCGTCTCAAATCGGCGTCGCCCCCCCATGGCCGAATCACGTAAGGAGCACTGCATTGTATGAGTTGCTTTCCAGCGTCCAACCCTGCACCACAGCTAAACGCGATGGCCACCACAGATACACCCAACTGCAAACCCTACCCCGAAGACGAAGACGAGGATGGCATCTCCACGAAGCCGTTTGTCGAGCAGTCTGCATACGGCCGTGGTCTCTGGCGTTCCCCCATAAACTTCGTCCCCGCAGCGCCGGAGATAGCACCGGCCCCCGCTACAGCTGCTCCAGACCCCAACTCAGTCGCAGCACGATACCTCGCCATAGTGTTTCCCAACGGCCAGCCTCAGTCAGACTCCGAGGGTGTCCCGCTATGCGGTATCTGCGGAGCGCCGTTCCAAGAGAAAGACGGCCGCGTCCATATTTTATCCGCGGTACATCAGTCGGCCGCCCCACGCGCACCGACACCCTCATCGATAGACAGAACGAGAATGGGACTGAAGTACATGAAGAAGTATGGGTGGGACGTGGATTCGAGGATGGGTCTTGGTGCGAGCGGTCAAGGTATGCTGTTCCCGATTGTGCCGAAGGAGAAGCGGAATACACATGGGCTGGGGGTGCAGGTCAAGAAGGGGGTGGTGGAGAAGAAGGCAGTGGTCAGGCTAGATGCAGGAAAAGCCAGAAAGATGGCCGAGTCGGAGAAGAAGAAGCATGAGAAGTTGCACCGCATGTTTTATGGCGATGAGAAGGTGGAAAAGTATCTGAGCGAGCTCGAGGGTTAGGACTGGAATATCGATATCGATACTGCTATAATCCGATTGAGATAGCATACCGTTATGGGAAGACGAAGAATGCTTCCACTTGGATTTGCGAAGGCGTTATAGGCGTTGGCAGACGATGAGATACCCACTTTCAATACGTACACATTCGCATCGAATTGCGTGGTTCCAAACAGTTCTTAGGATAAAACGTTGTATATTCATACAACCACTCGACGCTGTTTACCTGATATCGGTATCTGTATTCAGAAAATTGACAACCTATTCGACATGGCGTACTAACATTGCGAACATCCTGCAAGAATTTTTTCACCAAGGCAATTTGCAAAGCGACACGCAAAGAAAGGTCTTCCTACGCCTTCTCCGACTTTCCGAACCGGCGTATCGACACTTGCGGAACACCGTTGCCCTCGACTTTTAGGTGTTCCTCTGGAACTGAGGATATGGCGTACTTCCGGCAATACATCGGGCATTCGACGGGCCGTGATTCTGGGCATCGCTCTCTGACCCTTGTCCATCGTTCACTCGCCGAAGATCTCCCGACACTGTTGTGGAGATTTCCCCGGAAAGTGCTTATGATTACCCTTTCTGGATGCGGGGGCACTAAAACCACTCGCTGCTCCACGGGGTTCTACCGATCCTAGATCTACCACCGATGGTAGTCTCTTCGGCATGCATGGAAGCTGAAATATAGACGCAGGGACATGACTTATAGCTCCTAGTCTACGGTTTTGTTAAATCATGTGAATGATCGATCAGGTCCTGCAAGATTTTCTGAGAGTTTGGGGAAAAGCTATCCGCTTTTATAGCACTATGATGGCGATTCATATATATATATGCAGGGTAGAATGTCTTTCAAGGAATGTGCCTCATCCTACCGTCTCAATTCCACAGGCTTCTTAACTAGCTTCTGAATAGTTTGATACTTTTTTCATTCGGCATGATTCGGGCGACCAATCCCCTCCGCATCTGGGCGGTTGCCGTTCTATGTTGTTTCTCTTTGACCGTGGTTGCTACCAGCAAATGCGAGGATGTACGGTATCAAGCCAAACCTCGAATATTCGTCATGACCGATATGAGCAACGAGGTACGAAACTCCGGGTACACATACCATTAGTGTACCTCTACCTTTCTGTGAACATCTACTGACCATTTTGCAGTAAGCACACTCCTCGTCATCCACCTTGTGTAGGACGATTCATTCCATGACACCTAGCACGCATGTCCCTCGCCGCCCGTCTCTCCTAACATTTGAACGCTAGGCCCGATGATCAAATGTCCCTCGTCCGCTTCCTAACCTACTCCAATGAATTCGACGTCCAAGGCCTCTGTGGCACAACCTCAACATGGCTCCGAAACTCCATCGACGGAGATACCATCAAACTCGTCATCGGCGGATACGGCGACGTAGTAAACAACTTGAACGCCAACGTTCCCAGCTATGCCACGTACCCCACTGCCGATGAGCTCCTTGCAAAAGTATACTCTGGCCACCCGACCTACGGCCTCGAAGCGCTCAAATACAACATGAGTACCGGCGCTGCCGCCCTCGTCGCATCAGCAGACAATTCTACCACGGCAAAGCCCCTCTGGGTTCTCGCATGGGGCGGCGCAAACGTACTCGCGGAGGCACTGAACCACGTCTCCCAAACCCGCACCGCCGACGAAGTTACAGCTTTCGTTAGCAAGATACGCGTCTACTCCATCTCGGACCAAGACGACACCGGGGCCTGGATCCGTGTCCGCTGGCCATCACTCTTCTACATCGTCGACCTGCACGCGTTCAGCAACTACCACCTCTCCTCCTGGCAAGGCATATCGGGTGAGATATTCCGGAACTTTGATAAGGGCGGTCCAGAGACATCTCTCGTTACGAATGACTGGTTGCAGACGCACATCCGCATCGGTCCTCTCGGCACACACTACCCCAACTTTTCCTTCATCATGGAGGGGGATACTCCGTCCTTCATGCCACTAATTCAAAACGGCCTCTATGCCCCGGATCATCCAGAATGGGGGTCCTGGGGCGGAAGACATAGCCTTATGGATGCGTCGGGGCGGAGCCAGACGTATGCGCAGGTATACGACACCGTCGTTGGTCAGAACGGCGCAGTGTTTCAGTCACCGCCCGCCACCATCTGGCGCTGGAGACAAGGCTATCAATTCGATTTCGCAAATAGAATGCAGTGGACCATCAACGCTAACTTTACGTCCAACAACCATGCACCTGTTGCGATTCTGAATGGAACGTGTGGGCCGGAGCCTGTGGTAGTCACGTACCAGGTCAACGAGACGGTTGTGTTCGACGCAGGGGAGAGTTGGGACCCGGATGGTGATGCGCTGACGTTCAAGTGGGAACATTATAGGGATATTGGGCAGGAGATCAATTATGAGCCGCCTGCTGTGTCGCCGGATTTGCTGTTCCATACTCTCGGGGGAGGGTTAATGGGGGTCACGCCGAATGTGACGGCGGTGATGAATCTAGTAAGTGATGAATCCAAGGCCAGCTGAAGAAAATGTGCTGACAAGAGCAGACGATGCATGTTATTCTGTCCGTTACGGATGTGCGAGATTCGGGCTTGGCTATGACGACGTATAGGAGGATTATTCTAGAGCCTGGATTTGTAGCTCCTAACCGGACTGCTGCGTCGTAGTGCCACAATTATGTACTGTATATAACGATGGGATGTTGAATCACAGAATCCTCTTGGCAGCACTTCCTGCGCCTTTGTCCTTGTCCTTGCTGAAAATGAATAATAACGTTGCCGATATGAGAATAGGAAGCCACTCTTCGCTCCCAAACAGTTTGTAATATTCCCGCGCGGCTCGTCCTGTCGCATTCATAAGGGCTGAAAGGTAGGGAGTGCTGTTTAGTCGTGGGATGATGCGTCGTTTGACTTCGTAAAGGGGCTACCCTATTTTCACGTAACATTTCAAATGTCAGGCGCAAGAACGAACAGGATTCATCTTCATATTTATCGCTTGAGAGGTGGCTTCTCGCTCTTCATTGTTCATGATATTCTTGGACGCCTGCTAATTAGAGCGCCCCTGTTGTATTTATGTAACACGGTCCATAATCTAACCCTTCTACCCTAGCACATTGTATCCAGCCGCTAGCATCAAGCGATGTTGCGCTGGAACAGATGTCCGTGTAAGACTCATTCATCATATAACCTTGTAGCTGTCGATTCGTTAGCATTTTGGTCTTGGGAAGCGTGCCATTACGAGCGCCTACCTCCAGTGGTGGTCATCCTCGCCGTACTGAATGTCCTCCATCCACTCCTTCATCTGCTGCGCAATGGGGCCGGCCTCGACGTGATCCTCAAGCCCGCACTCGACCAGCCGTCCCTTCCAACTAATCCTCCGCACGGGGGAGACAATGGCCGCGGTGCCTGCGCCAAAGACCTCCATCAAGCGGCCCTCGTCAGCGGCATCCGAAACCTCCTTCATGGTGACCTTGCGCTCTAAGATGTTCCAGCCCTGAGGCTCTAGTCGCTCTCGCGCAAGCCCCAGCACCGAGTCTCGCGTGACGCCCTCCAGAATCGTTCCGTCGAGCGGCGCAGTCAGTAGCTCTGGCTTCCCAGTCTCCTTGTTCTTGATGGCTACAAAGAGGTTCATGGTGCCAACCTCGGTAATATATTCCTCTTCGCCGAACAGCCACAGGTTCTGGTGGAACCCCCGCTTGGCGGCCTGCAGTTGTGGCAGAATGCATGGCGCGTAGTTGGCTCCTAGCTTCTTGTCTCCGACACCGCCTGGCCATGCGCGTACAGCGTAGTCTGTGGCTTCCAGAGAGATGGCCTTGAATCCAGTTGGGTAGTAGGGGCCGACGGGGGAAGCGATCACATAGAGCAGCGCCGAGGCGGGAGGGCCGACGCCGAGGGTGCGCTGGGTGCCAATCATGGTCGGGCGAAGGTAGAGAGAGTATCCGCGGGCACTGCTCAGACGTAAGCCAAGGACGCTATGTCAGTGAAGTAGAATCCGTGAGCTCACTCTGGGATGAAGCGCTTGTCGAGCTTGACGAACTGGCTAATGAGATCAATCATGGCATCTGGGTCGAACGTGGGCAGTGCAATGCGTGCAGACGACTTGTTCATGCGCGCCATATTCATATCCGGCCTGAACAGTCTAACGTTCCCATCCTTGTCCCTGTAGGCCTTCATTCCCTCGAAGCACTCGAACGCATAGTGGAAGACGCAGGTAGCGGGGTCGAGACTGAGATTCTGGTACGGAGTGATGCGAGCTGGCAGCCACCCTTGTGATGCTGTCCATTCGAGCGAGAGCATATGATCTTCCGTGTGCTGTTAGCCAAAGCGCAGAGAACTCATGTGCCATTGGCGCCGTCACCTGTGAAGTTGCGCCCAAAAATAAGCTCCTCCGGAGGCAGCAATGCCTTGGGCGTCGTCGTCTTCTCGATGGTGAGCTTCGAGGGGTCGATGTCCAGTATCTTGGTTCCCACTGACGCATCAGCGTGGATGCTGTAAGCTCGCGCGCTCCGACATCGCAGTGATGCGCCGAACGGTGCGGTAAGAGGGCGACTGCAAGCAGAGGACAACGACGAGAGCAATCGTGCTGATCGCTGCTGAAACATGGTGAAATTGGTAACTGGACTCGCAACAAACACAGAAAAAGAAAGGAAAAGGGAGGGTGAGTGGGTGGTGAAGGCGAATGCTTAGGTATCATGAAATTATTTCGAGACCGACGTTGACCGCTTTATTCCGCCACAGCAATGCTGCGCTCCGCAAAAGGGCTCAATTGATACGACTGGGCAATGGAGCTGTGTTTCGGACGGATAGAGGAGGATATCTACGCCCCTGACCTCGATATTACTAGCACCCCAGAATGGTCGTCGCAGAGAAGGTTTGGGTGTGGTACTGCATTCGCTTAGTAAGGCGAATTCTGGACAGTCTAGACGCCTAGCATCGCCGCTTTGTTTCCGCGCGTCTATTCTAGTCAACATTTCAGCGTCAGACAGCTGGTCTCTGCAGCTGGGAGTCGCCCGCCCTGCAAGACATTGGATCCCCACCTGAAATCGGCGCCCTATCGAATGAGGATTGAAGCAGCCGTAACCTGCCCGAGCGCGCCTCATCATCAGCCCCGCGAAACATACATACCAGTCCATGACGTGCCTGCTGTGCGTCCATAGCATCGCCCCCTGGGCGAGTCGACCACCATGTTCTCCAACGCGCTGAAGTCCTTCACGTCCAACATCTCCTCCAACTACTCGCTAAGTCCGCAGCCTACGTCCTTCTCCGGGCCATGGAAGATCTACGACGCGAAGAAGAAGTCCACGGGAAAGGCCGCGTCCGTGTTTGTCTTCGACAAGAAGTCATTGGAGCCCCCCGGGGGAGGAAGCCTGGGGGGGCGGTCAGGCGCCGCGGCGCTCAAACGAGCTCATGAGGAGGTGGTGGAGCGGCTGAAGAAGGAGGCCAGCTCACTGGCACGGCTACGACACCCAAGCATCCTGGAACTGGCCGAGCCGGTCGAGGAGACACGCGGCGGGGGGTTGATGTTCGCCACGGAGCCCGTCACGGCATCTCTCAGCGGCCTACTCCAGGAGAAGGACGACGAAGAGAAGGCGGGCGGTGTTGGCGGGCGCAGGAGTCGATATGTCATAGAGGAGTCGGATGGGCAGAAACGGCGGCGAGAGCTCGAGATTGACGAGCTCGAGATACAGAAGGGGCTGTTGCAGATTGCCAAAGGGCTCGAGTTCCTGCATGAAAGTGCTGGGCTGGTGCATGCCAACCTCACGCCTGATGCTATCTTTGTCAATGCGAAAGTAGGCCATAGGAATCCGTTTCCTCTGGAACCTGTTACTGATTCGTGTGACAGTCCGATTGGAAGATCTCTGGTCTCGCATTTTCCACTCCGCCAGAGAACTCTACCAAGCCCACATCAGTCTCTCCCATATCACTGTCCGAAGTGTTAAACCATGATCCGCGGTTGCCGCGACATGTCCAATTGAACCTCGATTATACCTCTCCGGACTTTGTCATGGACGGGAATGTCACGCCCGCAGCAGACATGTTCTCCTTGGGCATGATGATCATTGCCCTGTACAACTCCCCGCATCGAAGCCCTATGGAGTTCAATGGAAGCCAGTCTTCCTACAAGAGGGCATTCTCTTCGCCCTCGTCGATCCCTAACAGAAGCAACAACTTCATGGCTTCACAGCCACTCCCACGAGAGGTGATGAACGGGGTTCTTGACCGACTGATCACACGGAGGCCCGCACAGAGGATAGACGCCCGAGAATTCCAGCAAGCCCAATACTTTGACAACATACTGGTTTCCACCATTCGCTTTCTGGACTCCTTACCAGCGAAGACGCCCAATGAGAAGACGCAGTTCATGCGTGGACTTCCCAGGATATTGAATCAGTTTCCCAAGTCGGTGTTGGAGAAGAAGGTATTACCAGCACTGCTCGACGAGACCAAGGACCGAGAGCTTCTTGCCTTGGTGCTGCAAAACGTGTTCAAGATGATTACGATGCTTCCCTCTGGCAAACGTGCGTTCACGGAGAAGGTGATACCAAAGCTGCGAGAGACTTTTCTATCTGGCGCTCCGGCCAGTACCAAAGGCGCTGCCCAAGATAGAGATAGCTTGAAGGAAGCAGGTCTGATGGTGCTCCTCGAAAACATGTCTGTTGCTGCAGACAACTCGAGTGGGAAAGAGTTCAAAGATGGTACGTTGCGGCAAGAATGATTCTATTTTTCCCCGCCCCTTTTCAAGTGTGAGAGCATTCACGCGTTTTCTTCGAATCTGAGTTGTGCTAACCTATTCAGATATCCTCCCCATCATCAACTACGCTCTCGAATCTCCTACCCACTCTCTAGTTGATGCCGCCCTTCGCACACTTCCCATTGTCACGCCAATACTCGACTTTTCCACCATCAAGAACGAACTCTTCCCCGTCATCGCAACCATCTTTGCCAAGACTAGCAGCATGGGCATCAAGATTCGAGGTTTGGAGGCCTTCAAGGCGCTTTGCGGAGGGGGAAGCGAGGAACCGGACGACTTCCAAGGCGATGGTCTTACCGGAGTGGTCGAGGTCCCGAAGCCAAAAAATTCCAGTGTCTCCATATTGGACAAGTACACGATACAAGAGAAAGTCATGCCGCTGCTACGAGGTATCAAGACCAAGGAGCCTGCTGTGATGGTAAGTCTTCCATACCTGTGCCGCCGTACGTGACATGCTAATATGGCTGTACTAGATGGCTGCTTTGGATGTCTTCAAAGCTATAAGCAACCAAGTCGACACCGAATTCCTCGCCATCGACGTCCTGCCTATCCTCTGGCAATTCAGCCTTGGTCCGCTCCTCAACCTTCCGCAGTTCCAGGCTTACATGAACTTGATCAAATCGGTCTCGTCCAAAGTGGAGAACGACCAAACGCGTAAACTCCAAGAGCTTGGCGCGAACAGCTCAGCTACCGTTTCTGCGTCGCGCAACGACTTTATGAGCTTTGGAGGCATTAGCGGATCGAATAATCTTGACAACACGAATGGAAACGGCGAGTCTGACTTCGAGGCCCTTGTGCGCGGCGAGAATGGCACTGCGAATGGGTCTGATATGCTTGGGGGAAATGCATGGGCCACTGCGCCCACCTCTGCATCCTCGTCTACGATGCATCCCTCCCGGCCGTCGGCCAACCGCGGACGATCCTCTAACAATGCTTCACCAGCGGCTACGTTCTCGTGGTCCACTCCACCACCTCTATCACCGCAGCCTACCAATCTCACAACGCCCCAAGCCGGAGCCGGTAGGACGATCACACCGGACTTTGCAATCAACTCGCTGAATTCGTCGTTCCCAGCCATGGCGCCCATCAACCCCGGGATACACAACTCGTCTTTCTCGCAACAGACTCGACCCGCCATGGGGGCTGGTATGAATAGCATGATCTCGCCGACCAGCGCCATCACTCCGACCTTGACCACCACCCCTTCGTACTCTACCAATACACAGAGCGCCGGTATAGACTGGACCAAAGCCACGGGATCATCATCCATAACGGCAAATCCATGGGGCAACACGAACACGACTTCGAGTCTCAACAGCGGCCTTGCCAACTTCTCCATCACGGCAACGCCTCGGCCGCCGCAACAGCAGAGTTCTTACTCGTCTTTCAGCATCGCACCACCTCCAACGAAGTCGAGCAGCTCTTTTGCCATTCCGCCACCTCCTCCGCCGGGGATGGGTGGAAGAGTAGCAAGCAGTAGTAGCAGTAGTAGCGGGTTAGGGATGAACCGGAACCAAAACCCGAATCAGACCCAGCAGAAGCCGAGTTGGGGTAACTCGGGTGGTGAGAGTTTGATTTGAGCGTGATGTTTGATATGGAATCTCGCAGCATGGCGTTACTCGGTATAGACTTTTTGGGAATCATGTTTGACGGGACAAGGTCTTGATGGAGAAGGCGTCGTGGGAACAGCATAGGAAAATGATACCAGGTCGTTGCTTGAGCCTCTCGTTCCTTTTTCTTCCGTGATGCTACCGTGTCTTCCGCTTGCACGGTTAATTGCTGCTGTCGCAGATGTCACAATAGTAAAACTCACGAGACCATCACGAGAACGCATGACATTTCTCGCACGCAAGCCATTGCCCAAGCCGGCAAGGGAATGCGAGGGCTGAGAGACGTCCCAGGCATCGATTTAATCTTATCCTCTGCCTTGCTTTTGTTGCAAGGCTGGTAAGCGTGGCTGTTCGTGTGCACGCCCGCTCGATGAACGCAATTGGCATCGAGTAACAATAAACCAAAAAAAAAGCGTAAAAGCTTGGACGGGATTTGCTCATATGGTGGGCGTGGAGCCGCGATGATGCCATGGAGATGTGGAATGGCGTGCGCCACGGCGTTGGCTTGGCAAGAGCTAAGCCCCAAGCAGCCTTAGCGATGCTTGTGGGGCGCCATGATCCTTGTGATTTTTTTGGGAGGGCTTGGCTTGGGTGGAGATCGACGTCATTTGTTTAAGTTCCGGTCAGGGAAATTTGGAGAGCTTGTGAGGGCCGCATGGGGAAGGCGGAGGGTGTGCGCTTTGCTGGATCTGGGGGTTTTCGAAGAAGGGAGAACGACAATTGTTTTGTTTGAGGGCCATGGAAGTAAGGTGAGGTTGCAGGCAAGGAGGAAATGTTCGTTTCGTGCGAGCGAAAAGGCAGAGAGCAACGGACTCCACAAGTTGAACGTCGCGCCCACCGCGCCGCGGGAAGCGAGCTGCAACGTGAATCCCAGTGCTCTTCTGCCGGTGTCGCCATCAGAGAGCGCGGTGCGAGTTTCTCTGTGCGGTTTGATAGGCCGTTTGCGAACCGCACCAGGGCTCCATTCACCACCTGCCGCTTATTCGCCGGTACCTCGAATCCGCCAGGCGGGCCATGCTTTCCACGCCGTCCACCTCGGACTACTACTTCACGTAGCTACTACAGCTACTTAACGCCGCGTCCCCGTCGAGCCCTCGACTTGCCCACCGCAATCTCGACCGTGCACGCACAACCCATGCGCGCAACGCAACCTCGATCCATTCCTATCTAGCTATTGAAATCAGTGGTTCATGCTGCACACTCGCCACTCCATCCACTCCACTGCCTACAAAACTTCGGTCCGGTCCCTCAAATGGCGTTAAGCCTCTCCAGCAAGAAAGCCGACGAGGCGGGTGTCATCGATGAATCCAAGAGCCCCGAGGACCTGTACGACCCCGAGGACCAGAGTGCCCATGGCCGTCGCCGCCTAAGCCGCGTCGCGGACGACAGCTCCAGTGCGCTTTCCGTGGGCAAGCAGATTGAGCTGGAGGCCGACAATGCCATCAAGTATCGCACTTGCAGCTGGCAGAAAGTATGCTTCCTTCTCCTCCGCCAATGGCGTGGTTTACTCTTCCTTCCTTCCTTCCTTCCTATCCCCTCCTGTGTGACTTTGAAGCAGAGCTGATTGGAGATCCAGACGGCCGCCCTGCTGTTTTCTGAATATATCTGTTTGGCTATCATGTCGTTCCCGTATTCCTACTCTGTTCTTGGTCTGGTGCCGGGCTTGATCCTGACTTTTGTGGTCGCGGGACTGGTCCTGTACACTTCCTTGATTGTCTGGTAAGCAACCCTGCCGCTGAAATAGAATTCTCTTTTTTTGACTCCACCAGGGAATTCTGTATGCGCCATCCCGAGGTTCGCGATGTTTGCGATCTGGGTCAAATGATCTTCTGGAACAGCAGGTGGGCATTTTGGTTTACCGCCATCATGTTCATCCTCAATAACACCTTCATCCAGGTGAATTTCCTTGGACCCAATCTTCCTCTGCAAGCTACTTACCCAATCCAGGGCTTCCACTGCCTCGTCGGTGCCAAGTATCTCAACACGATGACCAACCACAGCGTCTGCACAATTGGCTTCTCCGCCATCGTGGCCGTCATCTCGTGGGTATGCTCGCTTCCGAGGACCTTCTCCACGCTTGCCAAGATCGCCACGCTTTCTGCCTTCTTCACCTTCCTCTCCGTCATGCTCGCAACCATCTTTGCTGGAATCGAAGACCACCCCAAGGGATACCCCGCCAAGGGCCCGGTTCAAGTGCTTGCGATTCCTGCCGCTGGCACTACCTTCGTTGCCGGGATGAACGCATTCATGAACATCAGCTACACCTTCATCGGACAGATCACGCTCCCGAGCTTCATCGCCGAGATGAAGAACCCCAAGGACTTCCCCAAGGCGCTCTGGGCCGTCACGATTGCCGAAGTCATCGTCTTCAGCTTGGTGGGAGCGGTTGTGTACGCGTACACTGGCACCAACTACAACACGGCCCCGGCCTTTGGCTCACTCGGAAACGAAGTCTACCTCAAGGTGTCTTTCTCCTTCATGATCCCGACGCTGATCTTCTTGGGGGTGCTGTACGCCTCCGTCTCCGCACGCTTTATCTTCTTCCACTTCTTCAAGGGCACCGTGCACATGGGCAACCACACGGTCAAGGGCTGGCTCGCGTGGGGCGGCATCCTGGCCATCCTGTGGGTCTTCGCCTTCATCATCGCCGAAGTGATCCCCTTCTTCTCGGACCTGCTGTCACTCATGAGCTCGCTCTTCGACTCCTTCTTCGGCTTCATCTTCTGGGGCGTCGCGTACTTCCGGATGCGGCAGACAGACTACGGGCTCGATTTCTACAAGACGAGGGGGATCAGAGGCTGGGCGGGATTCGCGCTCAATGTGGTTCTTTGTCTCATTGGGCTGCTGTTCTTGTTCGGTGGAACGTATGCGTCCGTGCAGAGCATCATTGACGGATACCACACGGCGGGCTTCGGAGGCCCGTTTTCGTGCGACACGAATGGGCTGTAGATGCGGAGAGGGGTTTTCCAGTCTGCGTTTCTTCGCTGCGTGTGTGGAGGGGTATATGGATATGGTCCTATAATGGCTGGAGAGAAGCACCTGGCTGAGGAATGCAGGGGTATAGAGAGTACACACGCGCGAGTTTGGGTAGAAAAGTGCAATATATCAATGCGAATGCGACTGCGACCGCGACTGCTATCAACACTTCTAACATTGAACGACGTTCGAATATGCTTATTTTGGTTTCAGGGCGTTTGTCTAGGATGCGTGGTGATGCAGTGTGAAATGACGTCCGTCCCGATGTCGCTAGCGCGGGCATCTGAATGAAAAACAAACACGAACCTTCCCCCACATTGGCAACGTTGCGTTGTCTCCACCACAGCCCCCCCTCCTTCACCACCGGTCACTCAATTTGCCTACCGAGCCGATTGCGGTCTTCGTCACACGTACAACGATATACGTGTCACCTCGCCAACGTTGTAGCCGTTTTCGCCGTCGGATTGGTAGCTATGGGTTCCTACGTGGATTTTAGCCAGCCAAGCTTCTGGAGTGAGTGCTGCACATACGGGGAGGAAATGAGGAATTGGGAAATGCGCCGGGACTAATGATGGGCAGTTTCGGCAGCGTCGATTGTGTTTAATCCTACATTCTGGAAGTACGTATCACATCCCCCGTCAACGGTCCTTTCTGTACACATGAAAAGCTAGAATTGGAATGGCAAAGATGATGCAGCTAACAATGAATTCTAGCATCGCTGCTCGTCAAGGTACATACTTCCTCCACCCCGTCCCTACGCCGTGCGAGGAATCAGATAGACAAAGTTGGAAAGCATGATATTTACAATCGACGGCGAACAGAATACCACAACAAGCTAATCACGAAGCTCTTCGGCGGCAACTCACGTTTGGGCTGCTACGCGCTTGCTGTGGCCATCTTCTCTTTAGGAATCATCAGGGATTACTTGTACGTCCATTGCCCCTCCCGCCTTCCAACCCTCCAATCCAACCCCGAGTTCTCTGCTAACGCCCACACGTAGATACAACGAAGCGCTCACCTCCCAACCCTCATCCCCGCTCCTAACCACCCCTCTAATCCGCCTGTCTTCGATCCCCATCTTCCTCCTCGGCAACACCCTCGTGCTATCCTCCATGTACGCACTTGGCGTAACCGGCACCTACTTGGGCGACTACTTCGGGATCTTGATGGACGCGCCAGTGACCTCTTTCCCATTCAACGTCACCGACGCACCCATGTACCACGGGTCTACCCTCTCGTTCTTAGCAGCCGCAATATGGAAGGGCAAGCCAGCGGGCATATTATTGACGGTTTTTGTCGCCGTTATGTATAAGATTGCAAGGGGGTATGAGGATCCGTTTACTGGGATGATATATAGCAAGAGGGAGGAGGCAAAGAAGGCGGGGAAGAAGGCGTTGTAAGGGTGTGGATGGGGCGAAAGGCGGCGTGGATGCATGCACGGAGATGGGGGGCGGAGGGGGCGAGAGGTACTTGTTGTAAACGTACGCTCAAACAGGGTAGGCAGGACAGGCTCGTACACAGAAGGAGCACATAAACAGGGCGAGCGGGGAGGCATATTGGACGTGGCGGCGGTGCTTTGATTCAACACATCAATGACGGTATGCACAGCGAAGGCGTTCGTTGGTTGCGGGTATTCAACTCCGCACCTTCTGCACCAATCCATCGTCGGCAGACGTAAAAGTTTTGAGCATTCCAGGCGGGTTTTCTCAGCACATCTCGGTATGGGATATCATCGTGCGGACTTATTTCTTCATTATCAGTCGAAGGAAAATTTAATAAGTTTCTACTTTCACATGGGAGTAGAACGGGTAGAAGGATCAAATAGAATTATCACAAGCAGGCGTGCACAATAATGGATAGAACAATTTTTCGCTTAACAAAGACATCTCACTCCTACGCTCCGAGATACTCCTGCTGTCTCCTTTTCACACAAGCAATATAGCTGCAGGAACAACAACAAGTTGCTCCCACATCACTCCCGCCTGTCAGAACGGACGCAACCAAGAAAGCTCAAAGCCCGGCAAGTTGTAACATCGCCATTATCTATCATGCTCCAGTCTCCCCAACCCAAGCACGATGTGGTATCTCGAGGTCAACAGATCTACTCCTCGCCCTCGATAGGAGCCTCCTCATCGTACTCCTCTTCACCGTCAGACACAGCCGCATCCTGGTACTGCTGGTACTCGGACACCAAATCGTTCATGTTGCTCTCAGCCTCAGTAAACTCCATCTCGTCCATACCCTCGCCAGTGTACCAATGCAAGAAAGCCTTGCGCCTGAACATGGCAGTGAACTGATCACCGACACGTTTGAAGAGCTCCTGGATGGAGGTCGAGTTTCCAACGAAGGTGGAAGACATCTTGAGGCCACGCGGGGGGATAGAGCAGAGAGCGGTTTGGACGTTGTTGGGAATCCACTCAACAAAGTAAGAAGTGTTCTTGTTCTGGACGTTGCGCATCTGGTCCTCAACCTCCTTCATGGAGACCTTTCCACGGAATATGGCAGAGCAAGTGAGGTAACGGCCGTTACGGAAGTCAGACGCGGCCATCATGTTCTTAGGGTCGAACATCTGCTGGGTAAGCTCGGGCACAGTGACCGCACGGAAAGAGTGTGCGCCACGGCTGGTCAGAGGAGCAAAGCCGACCATGAAGAAATGGAGACGCGGGAAGGGAACCATGTTCACAGCCAACTTTCGTAGATCGGAGTTGAGCTGGCCCGGGAAACGCAGGCAGGTGGTGACACCGGACATGACGGCGGAGACGAGGTGGTTCAGGTCACCGTAGGAGGGGTTGTTGAGCTTGAGAGTCCTCATGCAAATGTCATACAGAGCCTGGATTTGATTAATACTGTGCTGAGTGGCATTGCATGTCTATAACTTACCTCGTTGTCAATGCAAAAGGTCTCGTCAGAGTTCTCGACCAGCTGGTGGATGGACAGGGTTGCGTTGTAGGGCTCAACAACGGTATCGGACACCTTGGGCGAGGGCACCACAGAGAAGGTGGCCATCATGCGGTCGGGGAACTCTTCGCGGATCTTAGAGATCAAAAGCGTGCCCATACCAGCACCAGTTCCACCACCAAGGGAGTGGGTGATCTGGAAACCCTGGAGGCAGTCGCAGCCCTCGGCCTCACGACGGACGACATCGAGCACCTGATCGACAAGTTCGGCACCCTCAGTGTAATGACCCTTGGCCCAGTTGTTACCAGCACCAGACTGGCCGAAAACGAAGTTGTCGGGGCGGAAGAGCTGTCCGAACGGTCCAGCACGGACGGCGTCCATGGTTCCGGGCTCCAAATCGACAAGGACGGCACGGGGCACAAACTTGTTGTTGGAGGCCTGTGGCTTGTTAGTACTGTAACGGGCCTAAGACGGTGCGGATATCATTGCGTACCTCGTTGAAGTAGACATTCATGCGCTCCAGCTGGAGATCGGAGGTACCATTGTAGCTGGGCATGGTCAGTAAATTGTAGTGAACGGGTCTGCAAGTTCGCAGATCGAGGGCTACTCACACGCCAGAGCCATCGAGGCCGTGCTCGCCAGAAATGGTTTGCCTATCGTGGAGTCAGTTGCTGTCCCATACCGACGGGAGTTTCCTCGGCTCAACGCACCAGAAGGCAGCACCGATTTGGTTACCCTAAGGAATGTCAGTCGCAATTTCAGCGTGTTGAAGAGAGGAAAACTTACGCATTGGCCGGTCTGAAGATGAACCTGTTGGCGGAAGAGTTGAGGTTAGCTGCTGTGCTCTCAATGTTGTGCTGGCTCCCTGAGACAGACGCGGGGCATAGGGGACGCGCGAGGAGAAATTTGCTGGGGGTTAAACATACAATCTCACGCATGTTGGATAGAGGTGCGAGGATCAAGGGTGTTATGGAAGTCGAGAATGCGAGGAGAGCTGAAGGCTGTTGGGTGGGTGTTGTGAGTAGAGTGGAGGTTAGAGGAGAGAAGGCGGTCTGCAGATGTTGTGCGGGTCGTTATTTACTCTCGCGCAGGGGCCAACCGCCAAGCCAAGACGCGCTAGGCCCGCTACGCGACAAAGACGGCGACAGGCACCAGCAAAATGTTCATTGTGACAGCCGTCAAACACAATTCGTTGGGAGCGATGGAGTGAACGATGTTCTATCTACTTTCTGTTCACCTGGTCTTTTCTATGATACCCTAAACGCCTTCTATGCCTCTACGTTATGGTATCCATTGCTTTGGTGGCGCAACGATAGGCTCAGATGCAAGCTTCGCCAAGGAAATAATAGTGCAACAAATTGTAGAAAAGAGCCACGAAAATCGATCTGGACTAAGGGGGAAAAAAACTATTGTGTCAGTCAGAGGGGGTTTTCGGTCTTAGAAAGTCTGATGGGCAGATATCCCTCATTAATAGCGACTCCATGCTGCCGAGATGAAAGACACACATCAACTGTCCTTCTTCGTCGAGCCGTTCAGGTGGCCGTAAGCAGCCGAGTTCGACTTCCTTACAACTACAGGCAACGTATGCCACGCAGGCCAGTCTAGCACGTAGTCGTCCTGCTTGTAGTTCAGACAATGACGAAGCCAGATGCCCCAGACAATGTAGAAATAAGCTCCCGTCCCAGTCATCAAATGCCTAAAGTCACCCATTACTATGATTATTTTAGATGGAAGTCAGCGTACTTACCACCAACCGTGTCCTTCAAGCAAGAAACCCCACGGCATGCCAACCTGCCTCCGCCACTGTCTCAGCTTCGAACAGTACACGTTGTCCAGCGTCCAGATCGCGAAACCACCCAGGAAGATGCTCAACCCCCAGGCGATCATAGCCCACATCTTTCGTACGATTTCTTGATCTCTCAGATCCTCTTTGGCCTGCTGGGCTTTCGAAAGGGGATTTGCAGCTTTCCTTTCTTTGGACCGGAACCGGGGACGAATGTTAACCTCCATCACGTACATGCTGCGGATCAGTACGATGGCCGTCAAGAGAGCGTACGCATTTTGATGGAAAGTCGGGTCCTGGAGATAGTGGTAATATAACGTGATAAATAGCGCGAGGCCAATCAAGGATATTGCCAAAATTGTGCAGTATAGCTTTGATTTTCCATACGAAAAGGTGGCATAACACATTAGCGCAGCTTGCTTGCATTTAGTAAATGGCTCTTAAATAATTACATATTGACAGCTTACTTGTGTATATCATACTCAACTCATCAACGAGTTGCATTGGATCTATCCGCAGAGTTAGTATGTATTTCCTTGAGAAAGTTCTTAAATTTGAGTACATTTCAGTGAGGCATGAAACAAAAAGCTTCCCGTCCCAACCAGCAGATACCCAACAAAGGTCACGATGAAAACATTATCGTGTCCATTTTTCAGACAATTGTGTATCCCTTTAGCAGAGAGATACATGAAAAGGATATTCGTCAACGTATTGACGATCTCGGCGGCGTAGACGGTGGCATAGTAGTCCTGTTCTAAGAGTCAGCAGATAATCCTAGTTTGGGACCGGGAGGGCTTGGCATACCTCTTCACACCAGTTCAAAGTTGACGTGACAGGTGACCATGCGCCTTCTTGGACGGGCGGATAGGGGATAGAAGGGAGCCAGGAAAGGATCTTAGCAGCCATTTCGTGTACGCTTTTTGAGGGCAGTCAAAGGAAGGAATGAAACCAGTGCTTCCAACGTCGTGCTGAGTTGCGAGATTTGTATACGGAGGCCGAAGGGCTTGCCGAAGGCGCAAAGGGTACAAGAAGATTCGGGCGTTAGAAATGATGGTTTTTAAAAAAGATAGAGACAGAAACCTAATACGACAGTGCTAGGGGGCCGGATGGTTCGGATCGATCTCGCTTGACCGAAGGTTTCAAAAGCATGGAACCTTGTAGCTGCAGTGTGAGAGCATAAAGACGGCGTAGAGATTAAAGAAACAATGCCAAAGATTGAGATAAAGAATGCAGACGTGGCCGGCTGTGCAAGACATGTTTCCAAGGTTGATTTACCTGCACCTGCACCTACAACTGCACCTGCACCTGCAACTGCACCACACCTGAACTGTCATCTGAAACCGTCCAATCACAAGGATGCCAAGATGTCCCGAACGGCACTAACCACTCAACTTTCATCATGCGCTCAACCTCACCAGCACCACAAACTTACACGTGTTTCATCATGTCGATACCCAATGAGGCGTTGCAGAAGGTGAGTCGATCAAGTGATGCTCCTTTGATTATTCAGGCTGACCCGTATCTTTATTCGACATCTAGCTTCTGCAGGAAATCGGCCAGAAAAAGGCCTTCTCTGAGCAGCAGCTTCTCATCGTCAAACAGCAGAAAGCAGCCAAAAACCGAGAGACTCGAATGCTGCAGCTGACAGCGAATGAAGTGGATTCATTGCCCAAGGACACCAAGGTCTATGAAGGTGTAGGGAAAATGTGAGACAAGAGCTTTCCCTAAATACGCACGTGAGCGGAGGAGATCTAACACGTTGGCTACAGGTTCGTGTGCACTCCTATTCCGGATGTGCAAAAGAGACTTGTTACCGAGAGTGCTGCGCTGGAAAAGGAAATGGCAAATCTGGACAAGAAAGAGCACTACCTCCAGCAAACATATGACAACAGCAAGACTAGCCTGGAGCAAGTACTGCGCGCTGGAGGAAGCTGAAGAAGTTGAATGAGAGTCCACCTAGTTGATTGCTTCGAGAAAAGGACATTCCGCAGATATCTAGCCTTGAGCAAGGCGTGCGGCATCTTTCGGCGGGTCTCGGCAGTGACATAAAAGACTACAACGACATTATCCCCAGTGTCTGCTCAGAAAACAACTCTATCAAGAGTTGACCCAGTAAACAATATCGAAATTCACGCTTAGCTCCGCCCGCCTTTCTCCGTCGTGAAGCTTGTGACCCTTGCCCTTGCCTATTCTGCTCAACACGAACAGCATGTATGACATCGAGTTCGACGAGTCGACAGAGTTAAGGATTTGATTTGCTGAGAGCCATTCAAGTATAGACCTTGCGAAATGCTAATCTCACCTCAAGCTCGGGCAAGCGCTATGGTCATGCGGGGTTACATGCCGATTAACCCTTTGCACAATGATATAGCTTTTCCGTTTTGCCATGCAGCAATTATACTTATTCTCAATATTCCCTTGTCTTCGTAGTCTGTGCCATCCAGTCACTATGGAGCAATCTCAGAAGAGAAAGAAGTACATCATTCCTCGACCTCGCAACCTCTACAACTTTTGTGTTGCTTTGTTTGTGGCTTTCGGGAGCCTTTCATATGGTTATGCGTCTTCAATCAGCGCTGCATTCATTGGTACGTATCGCCTACTGCCTATTTTCACGGCCAAGGGGAATTATGGGTAGCAAAAAAATCCAGGCAGACGGCGAGAGGATCAACCTGGCCTAACTAAGCCTTACTATATCTGCCAAAAGGCTTTGTACAATTTCCTGAAAACGCTCATGTCTACTACCCCTGTATGCCCCTCTGACGAGGAACAGCATTCACTGATTCTTCCCAGGTATTCCAGAATGGTACATACACATGGGCCTTGTTCAGGGGTCATCGTACTCAGATTCCATAATTGGGGTGATAAACTGTATATACTCAATTGGAGGTGTATTGGGTTGCATCTACAACATGTGGTCCGCCGAGTACTTTGGAAGAAAGCGATCCATCCAGATGGCTTGCCTTCTAGCCATCGTTGCAGCAGCATTAATGACTGGAAGTGTGAACATTTCAATGTTTGTCGTTAGTCGTCTCATCATGGGGTTCGCCATTGGAATACTTGTCACTTTGGTTCCTTTGTATCAGGTAAGAAAATTGGTGTGGTGAGACTGGAGATATATATGCTAATATCCATAGTCGGAAGTGTCACCTGCCGAGTCCAGAGGACTTATGGTTGGATTGCACGGAGTGTTGATCGGATTGTCCTACTCCTTAACAGGGTTCGTCAGTTACGCGTGCAGCTTCTCCACGAATATATCGTTTCAGTGGCGCTTCCCACTCGCGGTGCAGGCTCTCTGGCCTGGTATTCTTTTCATCGGCATGTTCTTTCTTCCATACTCGCCGCGGTGGCTGCTTGCTCAGGGACGTGAAGAAGAGGCTTGGAACACCACCAGGCGCTTGCACGCGAACAAGAAAGATCCGGAAGACACATACGCCCGGGTAGAGTTTCGACAGATGAAAGAACAAATCAACTTTGAGAGAGAGCATGATAGCGTCGGATTTCTTGCCCAAGCACGGCTGGCATTTTCTCGCCGAAGTTTCCGCAAGCGCCTCGCACTCGGCTTTCTCGTCCAGGCCGGCAACCAGTTTACCGGCGCCTTGGTGGTGAACAACTATCAGACCACTTTCTACAATGGCTTAGGAATCACCGGACGACTTCCTCTCCTCCTTGTTGGGTGTTTCAATTTCGTCACTGTACCTGGGAACCTCCTCAACGGTCTTCTGATCGATCACATTGGACGGCGCAAGTTTGTGATTACAGGATGCGCATCTCTCTGTGTCATTTTGTCCGTGGAAGCTGCACTCACAGCTCGATACGCCGAAACAGGTTCTACGAACAAGGTCGGCTTAGGTTTTGGTGTGGCCTTCATCTTCCTGTTCCCCGTGTTCTACTCGATATGTTTAGACGCGACCATGTACCTTATTCCGGCCGAGATCTTCCCCATGATTATCCGCTCGTTTGGAATAAGCTTTAGCATCATGGGGCAATGGGTCGCTACGACGATCCTGCTTGGAGCAGCGCCGACTGCTTTTGCAAATATCGGGCACAACTTCTGGATAGTCCTGATTGGATGTGGAGCGATTTATGGGACTTTGGTGTACTTTTTCTTGCCAGAGGTATGTTTCTTTCTTTCCATGTTGTCGAGGATATGGGTGCTGATTGACTGCAGACGAAGGGCAAGACGCTCGAAGAGATCAGTATCATCTTCGGCGATCCTGTTGGCTTGACTGATATCGATCCTACGGTCGAGCATTTCAGTGAGAAAGACGAAGAGGAGCGCGTGGAGTACGTCTCTACGGAGAAACATAGCCAACCAGAACAACGTCAAGGCTGAAGGGATACACGTAGCCGCTTAACCGATAGTTAATTATGCTAGAAGTAAATGAAACGTGTCTGTAGTCTGGTCGTCGACGTCCACGTCGTGAACATAGAACCGCGCTGTATTTTCAGCGCTTCCTCATGAATTACTTCGGGGCCTGGCAGTGCGGTTCATGTGCTTTTCACATATCCCCGATTTTCGCCATCCCGATCACTGTATAATTCGCCACTGTTGCCGATGTCGCCGGGCGACAGCAGGGGCTTGATCTAAACGAAAGGTCACAACATGAAAGGGAGTGCTCACACGAGCGCACTGGTTTCAAGAGGCGCTCCCGTGCTCACAACCGCCTGGAGATGGAAAAAGAGCCAACAGATCAGGTGCGCTGGCTGCCGCCGGCGATCGATGAGGCCGGAGACGGCGCTCGTGTTTGAGCTTGCCGCCCCACCTCCCCAATGGGGCCTGACCCAGCCGCACTTCAGATGTCGGGCCAAATTTAGACGTGCCCCTCCTTCGACCTGTCGTTCCCAAGACAGCATAAAGACGTTTGAGGGGGTAGCAGCGCTTGCGAAATGGGGCAAACGGGCGTTAAACTCGCACACTGTTCTGGCGTTCCGCCTCTTATCCTTCGAAATGGATGCTTGTCGAGCGCATGCGCACAGCGTGTCGCACGACTGCACATGCACCAAGACTAGCCCACCAGACGTAGAGCCCCCCAGTCGGCTTCAGCCCCCAGCAGCTGCCTGATGACACTAGCTGAGAGATGATTTTGGCCCCAAACGGTCGCCTGCTCTTTTCCCTCAAATCTCTGGCCATCCGTCCTCTTCTCTTTCTTCTTCCCGCTTTTCCAGCAGGTTCTCTTACGTGACCTTCTCGTCGGGCCCTGTGTCAGCTCGATTCCGGATTCACTCCACCCCGCCACGCCCGCACACTCCGCCTGACATTGAACTTTTATTTTCCCCCTCCCCCACACCGTCCAACACCTGATCGCCTTGTTCCATACCCTGTCAAGTCGCTCCGTCTCCTTCTGATACTTCTGCTCTACCCGAAGTAATCTACCTTTGCACTGCGCTCTATCCATACCGTCACCATGCCGCCGCCCGAGTTCTTCGACGAGGACGATGAGTGGTACCGCTCCGACCGATACGTTAGTGGCGCCCGCCATGTTCGCCCTAACCCGCTTCCTAACCCGCATCGCACGAGCGAGTTTCTGGTGCCCGAAGTTCACTACAGCTCTGGGCACCATCGCACCCGCTCCCAGGGAGCCTCCCCCGCTCCCAACGTCACCATCTATAACACTACTCGAATGGACAATGAGAGTAGCCCCAACGTACACACCGATCAGCGCAGTCCAATGCCGAGCCCCCATATGGAACCTCGCGGTCGCCCGCGTCGAGTAGCCGATGATTGGGCACTCCAAGACGAAGTTGATGAGCTTAGACTTGAAGTCTTGAAGACCAAGCGGGAACGGTCGCGATCCGCGCACCTTCATTATATCCGCGACGAGTCCCCCCCTTATCATCATCATCATCATGGAAGTCCACATCCGGCGCCCCCCGCTGCCGCACCCAATAACGATTATGAGAAGTGGCAGTTGCAGCAGGCGAATGAGCGGCTCAAGCAGCAAGAAGAGGCATTGCAACAGGAGAAGCGTGAGGAGCTGATCAGAGAGAGAATGAAGCTCAAGTTTATGAAGGATAGGCAGGAGCGTGACGAGGAAGAAGCCCGTATTAAAGCAGAAGAAGACCGCCTGAAGAAGGAGTGGGAATTGAAAATGGAGAGGGATGAGCGAAAGCGAAAAGAAATTGAAGCGCGGGCTAAGGAAGAGGAAGAGCGTCATAAGCAGGAGTGGGAGCTCAAATTGGAGAGAGAAGAACGAAAACGGAAGGAGGCCGAGGCCAAGGCCAAGGCCGAGAAAGAACACCTCCAGCATGAGTGGGAGCTGAAGCAGGAAAGGGAGGAGCGAAAGCGCATGGAGAATGCAAAGAAGGCCGAGGAAGAGCGCCAGAGGATCATTGCTGAGAACCTGGCGAAGCTGGAGAGGGAGGAGCGTAAAGTCAAAGAGGAACGTCAAAGAGCAGTCGATGCATTCAACAAGGAGAAGGCCGAAAAGGAAGCCAAAGCCAAGGAGGAGCGCGAACGGCACATTGCCGAGTATGAGCGCAAGAAGTCCGAGGAGACTGAGAAGGCCAAGAAGCAGCGCGAGGAGCTCATCATGCAACTCCGAATCGAAGAGGAGAAGCAGAAGGCCAAGGAGAAAGAAGAGTGGGAGCGATTCTTAGCAAAACAGAAAGCAAAGGATGAAGAGGAGAAGGCTAAGAAGGCGAAGCACGAAGCAGAATTGGAGGAATCGATGCGCAAGCGTCTTGCTCAATTCGGTTTTCAGGAGAACCAGATCCAGGCTATGATCAAGCCTGAGGAGGCAGCAAAACTCCAGCAGCAGCACCACCACCACCAAGGGTTGACCCCGCTCAATCCTCTGCGACTGACACAGCAGCCCACCTATGTCAAAGTGAGCAAGGAGCATCTGGCAATCGATACATTGGTGTACTACGATATCCCGTATGAAATTGACCGCGTAAGTTTTAAAATCTAGCCCCCTAACAGTATCAGTGCTAAATAAAATATAGTCTGACCCTAACTACATCATTATCCTCCGCGAAATGGACTCGAAGGAGACTGAGATTCTCTTCGAACACACCCGCCGCCTGCGCAGCCGGGGCTCTTCTCGTCTTCTCATTGAAGAGCGCGTTGATCACGGAAGGCCCGAATATGCCTGGGTGCGTCGGAAGAAGAACCACTCGGTATCGCCATCTCGTCGCCGCAGCTCTCCGAAGCGGGTTGTCGGTATCAAGGAAATGTTCTATTGAAGATGCGGTGATGTTGTGGTGGCAAATATGTGCAATTCGGCTGAAATTAGTTTGGCGCTAATTGCATAATTTGGTCTGGTGATGGGAAGGGTCTTGAGCAACACTTGGGATGTTGATGGGCGTTGCGGCATGTTTTGACCGTCTGTCCTGGGTTCGATTCTCCATCTCTCTTTACTATATCCTCGCTTCTCATCTCTACTCTACCAGCTGTGGGACGAGGAGTAATGGTTGCTCTACCTAGGGATCTTGATTGAAGACAGATAATGCGGCGTTCTTACTGGGATTTTGCCATGGTTTCTGTGTAGCCACGAACAACTCATACATACAAGTGACTAGATCTTTTCGTCCCCGTTGTTGTCAATGCTGTGACTATGTTGGCATGACTATGTTGGCATGACACGTCGGCATCCATAAAATAAGTGCATATGCTGACACCATCTGCTCGCCGGTGGTATCTGCAACCCCACTTCCGAAGTTGTGTTTCATAGCCAGTCTTGTCTTGCAGTGGCGAATAAGGCGAAGCCACTTTTGAACGTTATTTCATGCGGTGCTTGGATGGATCGGACATGTCGTTTTCGCGCGCTAGTCTCAACGCGGCAAGTTGCTGTGAAAGGTTACTCGCCCCGGAGCTTGGCCCTGCCCACCTCAACGCAAATCACTAGCTGGACACAAATTTAATGACGCCACCTTTTGAACCCTATCTTTCTCCACAACGTTATGGATCAGGTCCCCGGCCTAATATTGCGCACCTCCCGCGCGAGTAAGCAAGCAGGAGCGCCCTGGGACCAACCAACTACTATCTGACGCGCAGGAGATAGCTACCAGAGCCTATATTGCTCCTGCGACAAGCTAGGCATGCCTGCACTTGTGCCTCAGCTCAATAATGCTATTCAACGGATCCTTGATCAAGATCGCGATACTGGCAAAGAAGCTCCTCTCGGCCACAACTTCATTATGCGCCGGTTGAAGCCCAATCCTAACTGCAAGCGCATAAAGTAGAAACCGAAGGAGCTTGCCCAAGAAGCACCCAATGATCGAGTGGCATATACTCGGCACTTTACTGAGTTCCGGCACGCTGTATATGCCTACCCAATGGGGTAATTGCGATGACTTTAATGAGACTGGCTTTAGAATCGGTGCAGGAGGCAGCTAGTGTATCCTCAGCTCTCGCCATCTGATACTAACCACGACTATATCACCTTTGTTGAGTGTATCTCAGCTGGCCCACCGCCTCTGCTCAACCACCAAGTTACCATCTTTATCTAGCAATGGTTCACCAACACCAACCTACCTGACGACTACCTTCTTGGAGTATCATCCTTAGGCTACTTAAATGGTATTCTCTCTATGGAGTGGCTAAGGCACTTTGATAAATGGAGCTCTAGGCGCCAAATTGGCGCGTGGAGGCTGCTGGTCTTTGATGGCTTTGGATCTCACGTCACTAAGGAGTTTTTAGACCACTGTGATGAGAAGAAGACTATCTGCTTTCTACTACCTCCTCATACAAGCCACAATACTCAGCTGTGTTGTGGTAGCTTTCCAGCCCTTCAAGCAGCATCACCAGAATGCTGTTGAGCAGGTTACGCGTACAGGCTGTACAGATTTCAATAAGGTTGAATTCCTCCACGCAACTAACTCTATCCAGGCAGCAACCTCCAAGAAAAGTACTACCCTCTCAGCCCGGGAGAAGTAGGTCTCTGGCCATACAATCCTCAGATAGTCCTCTAGAAACTGCCTCTACCGCCAACACGTACGCCCTCAACAGAGCCACAACACCTACCACAAACGCCATAGACTGTTCGATCTATAGCTCGCTACACACCAAGGCTTCGGAGTATGGTCATAGCAGGGAGAAAAATTAGTGTTAATCGAATTTCAAAGGATATGAGAGCAGCCGAGGCGAACACGCGGCTTCGAACACTAGCAGAGGAGGACCTTCAGCACGTTACTGCAACTGCCAGAGCGCGCCAAAACCACCACAAACAAGACCTACGGCAAGTACAGAAGCATGGCGCAATTACTACTAGGGGAGCTCGAGCAACAGCCTCACAGGTTGCCAAGCAGCTCCCTGAAGAAGGAATCATTCAATCTTGATATATAGTAGATATCAGTGAACTAGCTACAATTTCATCTACTCAAAATCCTGGCATAGCTTGTTTTGGCGGAGCTGTAGAGCTTCAAAATTGATGAGATGTTGCGTTGGGTGGGCAAGGCCAAGCGGAGCTTAGCCTGTGGGGCGAGTATATACTTTGCTCAGAACGCCCACCGTGCGGGTTATGATCGGCAATATGGTGGAACCTCGGCATTTGATGTCAACATCACAAGGCTGGACTAATACCACATGCGCATTTCATCTTCAACTTTCTCCAACTTTAGCCTATAGCAAACCACGGTTCTTTTCTTCTTCTCTTCAGTAAACATGGCAGACGCTCTTTGCGGGCCCTCAAACGCCCTTCAGAATTTCCAAAAGCACACTTCGGTCGACCGCACACTGCAACAAGATCGGCTCACCAGTCGTCAGTCTCCTACGCAGGTCAGGTCCCTTCCTGTGACATTCAACTCTTCGAGTTTCTGACTTGATATGTGTACAGGGCTTCCGATCTTCCCTCGGGCCCAACGTAGGCGCTTTGGACCCCGAATTTGATGCCTTCCAAGCTGGGCATGCAGGGCCGCCACAACCAGCCTTCCAACACTTCCCTCCTCCGCAAGTCTCGCACCATGCACCTCCTCCACATTTTGCGCAGGCTCCGGGAGGTCCGGACTGGGCGTCTGATTTCCAGCGTTTGAATATGGGGCCGTCGCATCCCGCGCAGAGACTACAGCATCACCCACTACAAGCCCCGAATGTAGCATCATCGTGGCATCAGGACTTCCTTAGTCAAAGCCAGTCTTCTGCCATGCAAAACACGTCGTATAACGCTCGTTCGTTTGGAGCCATGTCTGGAGCGGGCATGGGCGCTTATGCGAGACCGACATTTCAAGGCTTTGGAGGGGCGATGGGCATGCCGGTGCAACAAATGGCAAATGGAAAACAGCGGGCGGAGGAAGCAGTGCCCGAGTTCGATGATGCGGCTTTCGAAAGAGCTTTTGAGCAGGCACAGAAGGATATGGTTGGAGATATGGAGGTTGAGGGTGCGGGAATGGAAGAGCAAAGCAACTCGGGCACCATAGCGGAGACTGACCCCGTTCTGCTTCGCATACAGGAGAAGCGACCGCGTAAGTTATTGCTTCACTTGGTAGCCCCAGGCTAATGACACCAGCTGTTTACGAAACGATCAAGCTTCGCAGTGAAATCGAGCTTGGAAGAGTAGCCGAGGCACTGCCTCATCTGCAGGACTTAGAGAACATGGAAAGTCGCGGGATGTTGACTGCAGATGCAAGCGAGGCAAAGTGGTGTGTTGACACCCTGCAAAGGATTGTGAACCGCGAAGCCCCGCAAGAAATCAGCGGCCGTGTGGAAAGTCTGATCAAGGCGATCAACGAGCGCCTAATGTCTTCCTATCCACTTCTTGCCACGGGCGTTCCGATCCGCCAGGAGAACATATGGGACGAGTTGAGGGCGGCAGGCTATACTACGCCAGAGAACCCTGTCCTCGAACGCGTAGACCCGCAGCCAGAGCCACAGAAGGAAGAACTGCCTCAACGGAATGACGACGACGACATGGCAGAAACGGCAGGGCGGTTGCTAGAAAGGGTAGCCGACAACACAAGCGAGAAGTTCCAGAACAGCCAGTTCCTCGAGCTTATGCGGCGCCTTCGCGACCGCGAAGTCCGCGTCGAGGGAGACAAGATGGTCGAAGTCAGTGCCCAGCCTTCCGTTTCCCCTTTACCAGAAGCAGCAGCATCATCCGCACCCCCCGAAATCGATCCAAACATTCTCAATCACGCGGTGCAAGACTTCGGCATGCCGGTAGATTCAGAACAGGAGCCGCCAACTGATGAAAGCTCAGGCCAGTTCAGCTACTACAATGTCCATTCCAGCTACCACCGATGAGCGAATCCCCCTGAGCGAGCAGGATCTAGATATTGGCAGGAATGGAATGCCCTGACCAGCCCCTCTTCCGGTGCTGTTTAGCGATACGTCTCATCTGCACTGAAGACTGACGCCTTCGCTAGGAGCCAACTTCCCCCTTGATGATTAGGTCAGGGTGTGAGGTTGGGTGTCTTTACCAAGACCATTACCAAGATTCTCTTCGTGTCTTGCCTATAAACGGCATGGTCAAGTCACGAAGATGGCAGGCGTAGTGTCGGAGTAGAGATGCTAGTAGGGAGATGAGGCAGAGCTTGCGCATCTACGCTCTGGTGCCCCTCAGCGACGACGTGTATCATGGCGAAGAGATTGGGGTCGACAAACTTCCCCCGACAGACATTCTATGTATTACGTATCAGATTTTGGTGCTATGGCAAGAAGTATTTGTGCACGGTGAAGTTTTTGGTGTTGGAAAAAATTGTCTAATTGGTGTTAAAGTAAGCATTTATAAGCCGGGTAAACTTTACATACATGTCGAGGCCCGGTTCTACGTTCTCAATACTGTGGTTCCGCTCTTCTTGATTGCATTTTGTGCCCCGCCTAAACGTTCAGCCCCTCATTCCATCACGTCATCATTATCCCCGGTGGATCGCCAATTTCCATGGGAACTGGCTTGCGGGAGCCATAACGGCGGGATATAAATGTAACTCCCGAATCCTTCAGGTGGTTATTTCGTCATTTTCGTGCATTCACGGTTCACTCCATTGTCATCCACACCTCACTCAATTGCTTCACTATGGCACCTAAAATCTTTATGTAAATCCTACTTTTACTATCTCCTTCCCCGCTAATTCAATCATCTTACCAAACCATATAGTACTGGAACTACAGGCTACATCGGCGGCGACATCCTCTACGCGCTGTACAACAAGCACCCCGACTACGAATACTCGGCGCTCGTGCGCACAGAGCAAAAAGCCGAGCCGATCAAGAAGGCCTTCCCCAATGTACGGATCGTGATTGGGGATCTGGATAATTCGAAAGTGTTAGAGGAGGAGAGTAAGAAAGCGGATGTGGTTATTCGTATATCTCCCCTTCCCACGTCGCATGACATTTTCTCAACCCCCCTACCCCCCCCAAAACCGTCTAAACACTAACAATGCAATGCACAGACACAGCCGACTCCTCTGACAACGAGCCCGCCGCCAAAGCTATCGCCGCGGGCCTCGCCTCTGGCCACTCAAAAGAGAATCCTGGATTCTGGCTGCACACAGGCGGCTCCGGGATCCTGTGCTGGAAAGACATGAAGTACGACCGCTTGGGAGAGTGGGACGAAAAGCAGTACAACGATTGGAGCGGTGTGCACGACTTGGTCACGTTGCCCGACGAGGCGTTCCATAGGAATGTGGACAAGCTGGTTTTGGATGCTGCAGAGAAGGACGGCGAGAGGGTTAAGGTTGCGATTGTTTGTCCGCCGACTATTTATGGTGCGTTTTCCCCTGTATTCATGAATATGGACATGGGTGAAACTGCTGCTAATAGTTAAATAGGTCGTGGAAGAGGGCCTTCAAACGCCCGCAGCCGCCAAGCCTACGAACTCGCCAAATTCATCCTCAACAACCACGCTATCCCCATCATCGGCTCCGGAAGAGCGCGCTGGAATAACGTCCACATTACCGATCTCTCCTCTCTCTTCGTCCTGCTCACCGAAGCCGCCATAGCCAAAAACATGGATCCTGAACTCTGGGGGGCTGAGAAAGGGTACTTTTTAGCGGAGAATGGTGAGCATATTTGGGCGGATACGGCGAGATTGATGGGGAAGAAGGCGATCGAGTTGGGGTATGTGAAGGAGGGGATTAAGGAGAAGCAGTTAGAGAAGGAGGAGGCGCTCAAGTTGGCCGGGTTTGACGCGGTGAGTTGGGGTTTGAATTCTAGAGGAAAGGCGGAGAGGGCAAGGAGAGTACTGGGGTGGGAGCCGAAGGGGAAGAGTTTGGAGGATAGTGTTGAGGAGATTTTGAAGGATGAGAAGGAGAAGCTGGGCTGAGTAGCGAGGAAGTGGAAGCGAACCAGGGCCCGAATGGCTAGAGGGTAAATCAGCCTCTAGTACTGTACGACATAAAGTCTATTCCAACTTCTCTCTATCGTTCTTCGTCTGCCTCATTGTAGTCAATCGAGATAGTCTTTTCCATCTTTTCAAATAACTTGCATATGCATTTCATCCGGCGACCCCAGCAAATCGTCCTTTCTTGGCTGCCATCCAAATGCATTCTCGAGGTCCACCCCAACGACATGCGCCGGCCATTGTATTAGATGCCAATTCTCCTCTCCCAACGCCATCGCCACAGCCGTAACCATGTTTGCCCCAAGACCCTCCAACCACCACACGTTCCGCACCCTCCCTGAAAGCACGGCGTAGTATGCAACAATCACCAACGCCTCGCGATTCCGTTGCTCAACCAGAGCCATGAACTCTCTCGATATCCGCGCCACCCACACGAAGATGGCGCCTCTGTCCTTCAGGCTGCCGACCGTGGTATCGTCGTATGAATATGGAATAGCCGTAACGGGCGGGTACTTGCTTGTCGGAATCGTCAGCTGCGATACTAGGGCAAAGGTGTCGCGGAGATAGTGCAATGCCTCGGAGAGGTGGTCGAAATGAGGCTCGTAGTCTTGTCCTGGGCGTATCCAAAGGGACTCTATCCGACACAGTATTGCGTCTTCCTCCATTGCTTGTTCGCTGGCTGGGTGGTTCTTTCTCGGCCACCATCTCCGCGAGCAGACTGGCGACATCTTTCCTTGGGTGACCCATTGCCAGCCGGGTATGAGGACCGCCAAGGCGCCGCGAATCCCCCAGAATGTCTTTATGATGGGGCCCATCAGTTTGTCGATTACTATTGGAGATGGCACACGCGTCCCATATGGAATAGATTCCCGGATCTCTTCGGCGTCGAGCGCCGAGGTCCGGAAGAAGTACACGGCGGTAAGAGTTGCGCAGGCGAAAAGAGCCGCTGCATTTTCTTTGGTAACATTCTCAAGTGCGACTCGATAGCCTGCGAGAGCCTTGTTCATCTGTGCGGCTGCGACAGCCAACATTGCCTTCTTCTCCTCTCGGGTTTCATGGAGCCGATTCAGATGTAGCGAGGCGACGGCGAGAACGCAGTGAACGAGATATTGATGATGCGATGCTAGCTCCGGCACGTAAAGCAGCCACGCTGTTTTGCCTGGATCGTCGGTTGCGAGGGTCAGGCTGGAGCTATATTGGTAGTGGTGTAGAACCGATTGGAGTTTTGGGCTCAGATGTTCTCGACACGATTCCCACACATCGTCGAAACGAAAACGCGGGATACTAACGATGTCTTCTAGAGAGAACACTGGAGGCGAATTTGGCTCGACCGATGACCTTGAAGACCTTGGACTTTGGCTCGACCGGAAGACTTGCACTTGGTATGAAGATGGGGTTTGGGGAGTTGTGGTGATCGGCCCACTGGTAGGCTTTGAAATGGTTGAGAGTTGTGAGGAGGGGGCGAGTAGGAGGAAGCTGCAATCTAGTTGTTTCTTTCGGCAATTTGCGCAGGTTGGATGATTTCCATCGCACTATCTCCACGTTAGCAACTACACTAGAAGACGTGACGATTGTCTATGTTCCCAGGCTTCCGGGGAATATTGAAACAGAAAACCCCATGGCTGAATCCTAGACTTTGGTGTAGGGACATACGAGTACTTCATCCTGACACCGCGTATACTGGAGAGATTGCTAGAAGCCAATTCGATATTTGAAGTTGAATTCTGTCTCTACCTTCATGTGTGCACGGTCCCTGTATGACTGCGAAGGGCAGGCTAGGATTCTCGAATGCCCCAGAGCGCTCAAAGGAGCCAACCGGACAAACCACGCCTCAAAATCTGAAATCGAATAACATACCTTTATCCTCCGTTTCTTACACTGCCCACAACCGAGCCTGGTTTTGTTGTGCGCCTTCCTTGTCGCCATATGAGCTGATCTGTGTTTAACACGTTTGAGCAAGCGCGGGCTGAACTGCAGCTTGATGGCACAGCAGAATCCAGGCAGCTTGCAGAATTCACAGTGGGAATCCGATAATTTGAAAGGAGACCTGATCGAAAGCGATACGTCCGATGCTTGACGGGGCGGTGCAGGCAAATGTCGAACCCTAGCGCTAGGCCTAAACTCGGAATTCTCGTTCTTAGAGCCATATCATTGGCTAGATCTAGCCTTACGTACCACTATAGAACAATCGCATTTCAGCTTCTCAATTACCAACCAATGGAATCATAAGGAGAGATTCAAATGGACTATTACAATCGCACGTTGCGCTAAGGTGTCTACGAAGGACAGAAAAGAGCCAAACATAGGTGCTAGCCTAGCTGGGTGTTGATCAAGCAGCATTGAATTCGTGCACGACTCGTCCTCGCTCTCGTAAGAAACTACCAATTTCATCCACTCATCTCCTGTAGTCGTCCGAATCCTTTCCCACGCCTTGAACATCAGAGGGACCGTGGAGACCTAGACAGAGCTAGCCGAGCCCGCCGAGCCACAGGGGAATTAGGTAGCATCAGGCCAGTCGCAGGCCGCTCTGAACGAACAACGCGTACTCTGCGAGTTCGCATACTTCGTATGCCCATTTTGGGCATGTACTGCGGCCCTGACTGTGTGCCATCTATGCGAAAGTCGATAGAGATAGCTGGGTAGCTGTAATATAAGACCCATAGGGCGCTTTCTGCTAAGGTCCACACTCACACCCAGCTCAATCTCATCAACTCCGAGTTTCCTGTCTCTTTGGACATCTTTTTTCGTTCTTCCAGCATCATTTTCTATTCAATTTCAGTATCTCCTCTTTCAGAACTGGCCTTTGAATAATACACAAGGATCTTGAATTCTTGTTCTTCTACCTCCTTGATATACAACAGATCTCTCTAGTTAGATACTGTCCAAGCCGTTATCATGCCTCAGCGCACATCCGATGGGCGCATCGACTTCTACGACTACCAGCCGTCTCTAGTGGCGGCTGCTATCTTCGTCGTCTTCTTCGCCATCAGCACACTCTTCCATGTGATCCAATCCCTCCAAAAGCGTGCTTGGTTCATGACGCCCTTCATCATCGGTGGCCTCTTCGAGACCATAGGCTACATTGCACGCATCAGAAACTCAGACGACCCGTATGCGCGCACGCCGTACATCATCCAAATACTCCTCATCTTGCTCGCACCAGCGCTCTTAGCAGCCTCAATCTACATGGTGTTGGGAAGGATTATTCTGCTCACTGACGGGGAGCAATACTCGCTCATCCGCCGCACCTGGCTCACCAAGATTTTCGTCACGAGTGACGTGCTCAGTTTCCTCGTTCAATGTGCCGGGGGAACCATTATGTCGTCGAATCGCAATAATCCCTCTGGAATCAAGCTCGGACAGAACGTTATCCTCGTCGGACTCTTCGTACAGATCGTCGTCTTCGGCTTTTTCGTCGTCGTCGCCATTGTCTTCCAAATTCGCGCGAGCGCTCACCTCCAAACCCTGCCTGCCACCGTCACCTGGAGGAAACACCTCAATGTCTTATATGGGACTTCGATCCTCATCCTCGTTCGATCCATCTTTAGGGTCATCGAGTATATTATGGGCGATGGGAGTTATCTTTTGACTCATGAGGTGTTTGTGTATGTCTTTGATGCTACGCTTATGTTTGTGGCGATGGCTCTGGTCAATGTGGTGCATCCTGGGGATATTGCGACGCTGTTGAAGGAGAAGAGCCATAGGGGGGGTGGGGGTGAGCTGGGCGAGTTGGAGTCGAGGCGAAAGAGGTCGAAGAAGTCGAGGTCGCGATCCAACTCGCACACTTACGTTTGAGGAGGTTGTGGGCCTAAGGAGGAGCACAATGCTACACATAGAAAAGTCTCGACATAAGATTGGGGGTCAGGATTATCATTTGGAGTTTGGGAGATTGGGGTTTTCTTGCTTCGACTCTTGGATATCGTTGCAGGCGCATTTTGAGGTATAGATGATGATCAAGGTATATGAGATAGCTATATAGACTACCTTCTCTTTGTCGCCATTTTTTTTGGAAAATTTTCACTGTGGTAAGTGTCACGGAAGACCAAGCCCAGACAAATTGAAAGGCACATGCTGCTAATTCCTTTTTTTTCCTCCCACATTTGCTGCTTCAACATACAGACACACATGAGTATTCACAATAAATACGCCTTACGGACAAAATGGTGCCAATTCACCGCAAAGCTATCCGAAATCGGCCCGCCCTATTCATCTCCGATCTCCACCACTGGCCTATTGGAGCCGCAATATCTCTCCGGCCCTCCAATCCTCCACCCCATGCTATTGGTGATATATTAGCCAAGCAGCACTGCCCCAAAGCATTCGTCACCTCTCAGCTCACTGGTGTCAATCTGATACCCCACTACGGCCATGTCCAACAAACACGAGAACCGTAGTACAGGTTCCCACATCCGAGGAGAATGCCCAGGATACATCTAGGTGGATCTTAAAGATGTTGTGAAAGACGGACTGGCATATACAGTAGTAGTTAGCAGGGTGAACTTAATCCTCTTACCCTCTGCCTTGATCTGCATACCCCCAGCCCCCCTTTGATCCCCCACGCATGGAAGAACAGGCAGGAAACTAGTTTAACGCTGTTCGATCCATACAACGCCCTCAAACCACTTATGCCCTAACACCGACGCCGCCTCCACCGTAAACCTTCCTTCAAGATCCAAAGTCACCGATCCAGCTATCATGTCCTTAAACCCTTCACCCCTTCCTCTTCCCATTTTAAAAAGGGATTGTGCCGGGTATTCTCGTCGTGTCTGTCTTCACACATCATATTCAGGACCTTTCGATTCACAGCTTGGTCTTCAGAATCGCCAAGGTCGGTAAGTAGGCCAGCGAGCGATGCCTCAGAGCCAAAGTACGAGACTGCGTGCTGGAGGCAGACGAGCTCTGATAGCACATCGGCTTCACGGGTGCTTGTCAGCGCTTTGAATTTTCATTGGTGTTCTAGTGTCCAGAGAACTGGATGAGGGGAACTCACATCCTGCCCGAAAGAGTGTACATCCGTTGGTCTACTTAATTGGCTTTTGAAGTGTGCTTCTGGACTATGCTAGCTCTCGCTGCCGACGAGGATGCTTTTGATAGATCTTCTATTGGAGAGACAAGCTGCGTCATCGAGGTTGAAAAATTGGACTTCGTTGATGACTACATCGGCACCAGAATGATAGTAGTCCATCAAGTATATTGCCGCGTTTGATATCTGTTCATCCTTAGTTTCAAGTATCTTGTCCACTCTTGAAGTAATATAAACAACGTACCAAGATGGGATGTCAATTGCGGAAATTTGATACCTATGAGTAGACGCTGGAAAAAAAAGCAACCAAGAAATAGCTGTTTGACTCGTGCTCCGCTGTGCAGAGGTGATGTGCAATATAAAGCAAGACGATAAGCGGGAGATGGACAGCATATGAAACTTTCCTGTCGGACGGTGAGTCACATGATGTTTGCTCATATGACTCACTTCCATGTTTGTTGTGACTGCCTTGGCAGGCTCCTGCCGTGCCTGGCAAGACTCTAGATATTTCTTTGGTAGCTCCTCCGTAGAAGCAATACAACACAATTGCCACTCTCTCTATCTACTTCGTCACATGACGACATTTCCTACCAGAACTGCTTAACTGCCACCTAAACTGTCATCTCGGACATGCTCTCCTGGCGTGTACCGTCGACCACTCACCACGCACCGCATGCGCCGCCGTCATCGCTTAATTTGACATGTTGGCGTTCCTGGCAGCGCATGGTCCGTGGTTCAAAGTATCCCAAAGTGGCAAGCGTCCCCGGCCTCCTCGCACCGCACTGGAAGCTCGTCTTGCCCTGTTCCAGCCCTCTTGAGCGCTGCATCCTCCCCACACAACCGCATCCATATCAATTGCCCGCCGCGAGCTGCACGCACGATCGCCTCTCCCGCAGCCCCAAATTGGAGCCCGACCGCCTTGCCCCACCTTGCCCCGCTGTCGCGATGCTCGCCCGCGGCCTCCTCTGTCGCTTCGCGGCCGATGCCCCCAAAACCAAAATACCTACACACGACCTCCCGCAGCTCGCCCGCCTGCTGCAGCGCACCATTCTCTCTCGCCATGGCTTCGCGCCTCCCGCCGTTCATGCCATCGCCCGCGCATATAGGTCGGCGCTCGTACATAACCGCCGCTCGTATGCTACCGCCGCCGCGAAGAAGCCCGCCGCGAAAAGGGCCGCGGCCACCAAACCCACAGCAACCGTGAAAAGGGCCGTGAAGAAGACTGCCGCTTCAAAGACGCCCGCCCGGAGGAAGAAGGCCCCCGCTGCGAAGAGGAAGACAACAGCTGCAAAGAAGAAGCCCGTCCCAAAAAGGAAGCCTGCCGCTAAGAAGAAGCCAGCAACGAAGCCGAAGCCAAGGAGAGCGAAGAAGGTGCTGACACCCGAGGAGAAGGAAAAAGCGCAAATCCGCGAGCTCAAGAAGAAGGTGCTGCGCGAGCCACAACACAATGGTATCGGTGCATGGCATGCTTTCACGAGCGAGGCCATGCGAGCAGCAGAAGGCGGTACCCCGCAGGAGAAACTATCAGCATGTGGTGCTAAGTTTAAAGCATTGACGCCTGCTGAGAGGGAGGTGAGTTGGAGCTATCTACCGTGCACAGGAGCTCTCGCTTTCCCATAGATGCTGACCACAGGATGAATAGCACTATAACCATCTCGCCAACGAGATAACCGCTGCCAAAAAAGCAGAGTACAAAGCCTGGATTGAAAGCCATACCCCCGAAGAGATTCGTATTGCCAACAGAGCCCGTGCTGCCTTGAGACGGAAAATGAAGGCCGCGGGGCAGAAGCCCCCCAAGCACACGTTAAAACTCCATGACGAGAGACATGTGAAAGCCCCAAACACACCTTATATGCGATTCTCCACGGAGCGCCGCGCTTCTGGGGACTTCAAGAACATCAAAGTTACCGAAGCCGGAAAGCTGATTGCCAATGAGTGGAGGGCTCTGAGTGCAAGCGAGAAGCAGGTATGACTTGTACGACCGTTCTCAGGAAGAACTATCGCTTACAACCCCACAGGCGTACACAGATGCCTACCAGGCAGAGAAGCAGGCCATTGCGGAGGCTACATAAGGCCGTTTCTCTGCCACCGTATCTCCTTTTCTATGTGATGAATGGATGGCCAATCCCATTTCTGGCGCAAGTATCCTCGGTTAATGCACACCGCAACCTGGTCTGGTGGGTTTCTTATGTTTTGCCTACAGCTTACGCCTCTGGAGTCCCGAAAGCAGGATCTCGACACGGCTAGCAGGCTACCGGCCGTTTTTCTCGTGAGTACGGAGAATGGATACATCCATGGGCTTATTATGTAATTGCTTGCTTCGTCCGTATACAAATACCTGGTCATCCTTGGTGGCACCGGGGGCTACTTGTGTGTAGCGTATGTATGTGTACAAGTACTATACCGCAGTCTGTGTGTTATCCAACTCAACTCAAGGCAGCGTGTTTACCTTTGGCATGCTGTGAAGCGAGTACTGTGAGTAACAACGCAAGACAAATTTGTGCATAAAAACTTGTTGTTCGAAAGTGTATTACCAGACGCCCATCCATCCGCGCCTTTCCATGCTTAGTCCCAATACCAAAATGCTGAGAAGGTGAGATGCTGAAGTACCACTACTACTGTACACCGAATCATGCTTTGTTTCTAATGCATATAGAAGAACCACAAGGTACATGCATGCATACGGAAAGATCACCTCCACATAACTCCGCTCGCTGCCATAGAGCACCTCGAACTTTCTCCCTCCCCTCCCAAACTTTCTCTAACAGAAAGCCCTGAGTCCAGCTCTGGCTATCAATCCGTCCTTAAGCCTTGAGCCTCCTCTCCTCACACCTCACACATACTGGATCCGTAGAGTCGCCCCTGAGGAAATATCGCCCGTCTTCGAAGGGGCCGGAGCACTCCTATTCATCACATTGTTAGCATACTTCGGTCAAGAAAATTATTGGCCACGCATAGAGGGACTTACCATGCAGCAAAAACATCCCGTATGCCACTCGGCCCCCAGCGCCTTAACTACCGTATCAGTAACCGGCTTCCTACACTTCTTGCACTTGGTACTAAATCGATTCGTATGACACCCGACACACCACGCATACCCCTCCTTCTCAACAAACGGCGTGCTCGAATCAAACGGATCGCCACACTGAGCACAAAAGAAGTGTCCAACATGCCATTCCGCGCCGCATGCTACGACTACCTCCCCTTCAATCGGAGTCTTGCAGGACTTGCACCGTGGAGAGAAGAGCTCGTGGAAGTCGAGATGGCAGTAGAAGCGTTTTGCTTCGTCGCCGTCTTCAGCTTCGAGGCGGAGCATATCGTCTGCTGTTGGGTGAGAAGGGAGGAAAGCGACGTCTTCGCCACGAAGGCGGGCCTGGATCCGGGATACGCGTTCGGCATGTTTGTTGTCGGGCTCGGGGTAGAAGGCTACGCATTCTAAGCGCTCGCCGCAGTGGTGGCATTGGAAGCATTCCGGGTGGAAACGGCAGCCTGCTGCAGACACAATCCGGCCTGCGATGGGGAGCGCGCACTGTGCGCATAGCACACCAGTGCGCACGGGTGCTGGGGTCCAGTGTGTGCGGGAATTTGCCGTGTTGGTTCGGGGAAAAGGCTTGGAAGTGTGGTTCTTGGGGTTGGGGAGCGGACGAGTAGATGTTGCGGGTCCGTTGACGTTGATTGAAGGCGGACCGTTTACATTGATTGACGGCACAGATGGCGTCACCGATATGGATGGGGCGTTGTACTTGGGAGCGCGGTTGGCGGATGATGGCTCGTTGACGGAGATGCTTGGTACGGATGAAGTTACTGATATTGTCGGCGCATTCACGCTTGGATGGCCACGGTTTGGGGCACTGACAGAGATCGACGGAGTCTCTTGGATAGAGATCGTGGGAATGGGAGGCGCTGGAGATGGCTTAGAGCGCGCTGGAGGGGCCTGATAGACATTTATTGTTGGTACGGGTGGCGCGGCGGATTGAGCAGGAGTGTTGACTTTCCTTGATGTGCTAGCGCTTGGAAGGGGCCTTGCTGAAGGTTCCTCGTAGATGCTAATAGCAGGGATTTGTGCCCTGTTGACACGAGCTGGAGCTGAAGGCATTGGATTGGATTTATATTGAGGGGTAGGAGCAGCCTTGCTTGCAGAAATTGGCGCAGGCGATGCGGCCATGGTCTTCTTTGGTGGTTCATTTTGAACGTGGATTGTGGGAACCACAGGTTCAGTTACAGCCTTAGACAGGGGACGTGGGCGAGCTTCTTCCTGTGCTAGCGGTTTTGGTGCTGACTGTGGGAGAGATGAAATTTCCTCCTTCAGCTCGACCTCCTTTGGCTTCCAGTCATTACGAAATGAGACGATAGGTCGGCCAGGACTATCCGAGACGAGAGTCGGCGTAGGCAACTTGGCGCTCCGATCCTTCAGGCGGAATCGAGTGGCAGCGCGAATATCATCGCTTCGAATCTCCTTGCCATCCTTCATCTTTACTTCGGGCTCGTTCTCGATGTCAGGCGTCACTTCTTCCTTCGGTTTGGGAACAGCTGGATTTAAGGTATAGGCGGCATCGCGTGATCGGGTGACGGGATTGTTGTGTATTTCATACCGATCAAACCTCTTCGTGCTTACCACGGGATCCGTCTGAGACCGCACGAGGTTGTTTTCCTTGGTGAACTGAAGCCGACTGAAGGGGTTTCGTCTGACTCCCAAGGGTAGCTTTGCTGGGGGTGGAGGATTGGCAACTGCTGGAGGAGGACCCTCTTCCTCGGGTTCCTCATAGATTTGGTCATCAGGGTTTTTGAAGAGGCTTCCGCTGGCCTTCCTGCGTGCACTGCTGCTTCGCCTCTGGTTCTTCGCGTCGGCTGGGTTTGATGACTTCCTCTGTTGGCCAGCAGGAAATTCTGAGCCGGCACCATGTTCGAAGTTTTCTTTCGTCGGGGATGGGCCAAAGTCTGCATTTGCTGTTACCGACGATCCACTAGCGGTCCGACGGCCCTGCAGACTACTGCTCCTGCTCCCGCCCGTGGAGCTGCCCATCGAGTTCCGCTTCTTCAACTTGGACTGCGAACGTTGTAGATCTTGTTCACCCCGACCTAGACTGCGACTTCTCTGGCTGCTTCCTGTTCCCTCTGTTGTAGGATATGGGTATGGTGCGTCTGGGCTGGCGCCAGGGGCATTCGGATTGCGGTGCTTCCAGACAAGCTCAGCAGCTTCATCTCGCGCAGCCGTATAAAGCCCCTCCTCTTCCTTGAGCGCCAACTCCTCCATGGCAATTCTCACAGCTCTCGCTTCCTCGCGCTCCACCTGACGCTGCGGGTTCTCGCGATACGTGACGCTAGATGTTCGTTCGCGGACCATTGACGATGTTGACATGTTTCGGCCTCGCGGTGGTTGTACGAGCGGTCGACCTGCGCTTCCCGAAAGTATCTCGTCTATGCTCCTATCGGACGTAGTTCTTCGGTGTGATATGGACTCGGGCGCGGGGGCGGGTGTAGGAGCGGGTTGCGGCGGAGCGTCGACGTCAACGCCAGCGTCCTTGAAGGTAGGATGGGAGAATGGAGATACGGCTGGCGAGTTGACGAACTTGGCAGAAGCTCTGCTCGACCATGTATTAAAGTGTGCTGGTGGAGGACGCGAGCCGGTGGGACGAGCGGGACGGTTGCTGCGCAGATCTTGTAGATAGTTTGCTATCGCCCAATTGTCAGCAACTCGACCAGAAATGCGATGCTTCAGGCTCCCGTACTCATCTGCCCCGGTGTCATGAAGACTGGAGCGGGTGACGCAGCACCCTCTCTTTCCTTGGGCTTGTGCATCGGATTGCGAGTATTAATGGGCTTTGTTTACTCCGCTGTAAATGTTAGGCACACGAGCGGTATTGTTTAGTTCACAAAGGCTATTGCAAGTGCAAGTATCTTAGGGAAATGGGAAAACGTGGCGGGATTCAATTACAGTTCAGGTTTTGAGGTGTTGTCGTGGTTGATGAGCTGGCGAAGCGACTCGAATCAGTAGGTTTCTATGGTGACCAGCGCTCTGGATGCCCCCCTGTAAAGCTGTCTAGCCTCAAGTTTCACTACACATCATCACTGATGAAATATTTTTAGTATTGATGCCTCTATAGTCACATTGCTCTATTTCTTCATACTGTACTCGCTGGTCTCAAATCCTAACTTTGTATCATATGGAAAGACGATCTGCCTCAAAATGCATTGTGGTATACATGAGCGGTGTGACATCGTCCTTAGCTGCGCCGACTGCCAACCTGTCCTGCAGTACGTACTATCTCCCAATGGAGATACCGGGTCTATCCGGGACACCAGGCTAAAATGGAACTCTTACAAAGAGCTAGCAAATACATGAACATCGAATGACACCAACTCGCCGAGAGGGGAGCGGCAAGAGCAGATCACAGACAACGAAAGTGGGTATCCTTTTCCATGACATGACCGTCTTCCCCCGAAACAAGATACGCCTTTAATGAAACTGCTTACCGACCGTCGAAAGTATGTCGTTCAGCGCCGTGTGGAGGGCCTACTGCGTCCCATCCCAGGTTGATGCTTTCTAACATCTGGTTCCAGCTGCCTTCAGACATGGGTGGCAGTTCCGCGCCAGCACCCAGTGCAGCCATGTCCCAATCCTGAGTTATTATGAAGCCGTTGCCTATGGAATCCCCTGTCGTCGGCACGCCCGGATGGCTAAACATATTCGCAGCGAATATGTCGTCCGTTGTTGTAAAGAAGTTCGCGTTCGGGTGGGTTGTCGTGGTGTGAGGCAGAGGGATTTGGCTCGACATATTCTTTGGCGAGGCCCGATACTGCAAAGGATCTTGTGGTTGTTGTGCGGGAGAATATGACGTGTGCGAGGTCGAGCCACCCCTAGATTGTGATTGTGAATTCGTCGTTGCAGGACTTGGCTGATCAATAGTTCCATCTGGGGAAGTGTCCATTTCGCTGTCCTCGCTCAGATTGAAGCTTGCAGCACGTGCTCCAATTCCCCCAGGAGCGTATCTACTTGGATCGGCGGATTTGTCTCTGGAAGGAAGCTGCATGTGGTTGCCTGCTTGAGGAGAAATAAAATTTGGGGCAGTAGGTGTGATCTGAGGATTCGAGACGTTGAATTGAGGCCCCGGGGTGTTGCTGGTATATTGCGTGGCGGAATTTTGCGCGACCGGGCCGGGGTTTCCAAACTGATTGATGGGAGCGGTAGCGGACTGGGTTTCGCGGATCTCGAAGATGGGGCTGCATTGCACGTTATCAGCAAGAGTAGCGGCAGTCTAGAGAGGCACATGTTAGCATAAGAAACAGGGAAATGCTTACTCGACGTGACTATTATCAACCTGCGAGTTTTGCAAGTTCAGGTGCTGCAGATGGCTGCTTACCTGTGCACTTGTGTTTGCATTTAGCGGCGCATAGTTCTTCTGTTGAAGACCCAATACACCAGCGCTTTCGAGATCGAGATCGAGCTGAACCAAGAAGGATTCAGTCAGTGGATTCTTTCGGCGGAGAGCCTGCATAGCTTGCAGGAGAAATTGAAGTGACGAATTCATCTGCTGATCCTTCGGCCGGGTTTTGAGGTATTGGACAAATACACGTGCCGCAACATATACGCAGAACGATATAAAAGGATTCATCTACTCCACATTAGTGTTATCCTTATAGTGATTCGTGTTTAGGATCTTACCGCGGCCAGGTCCATGTGGCTGATCATTCTCATGACCGAAGCAATTTCCGCAGCTGCCGTCACGCATCGAATCTTGCTCTCATTCGTGACACTCACAGGCAAGCGATGCTTGTCGGCTTTGAAGATTGCGGCCTGATGAAGACATATGGCTGAAGTGTGTATACTCATGTTCATGAATATAACGTTTGGATCTGGGAGGCCTGATGGCAATCGCAAGGAGTCTGGTAGGCTTAGTGAGGTATTGAGGAGAATCGTCTCGATGCCACGATGGCGCGTCCAAAATCCGCCGTTCAGATTGTTGTCTTGATCGTCCGTCCCAGGTCGATGGAGATGAAGGAGGTTGCGACCGAAGAGCGCCGCCGTTAAGACAATCCCGCCAAACGGTTGGAGATTAGATGCTCCATTTGTACCCATTGCTTGTTCCAAAGACCCGGTAGGCATGGGCTTGCTCTTCTCGAATGCTTCGTCGCTGGATGGAAGATTTGTCAAGATCTACACCATGATTAGCGTCTGGTGCAAATACTGGATGAGATCAATACTCACATCGCGTTCGTCGATGGTCATGGGCCACCCGGTCCCGATACTGGCATATCGATCGATGCAGAATGCCATCCAGAAGGTTCTTCTTCTCTCCTCTCGCTCTGTCCAATCTTTGGGAGGAGGAAGACACTGCTTCACGTCTAGACCAGCCCCGTCCAGTCGATGAAGCTGCATCATTTGAACCAGTCGTGTTGCTCGCCCCGAAGAAAGCCAGGCTCTGGGAAAGTACATCTGCTTGAATTCGTAGGTCGACATCAAGATCCATGTTTGACAGTGCCCAATAGTAATTGTGCCTTCGCCATGCCCTTTCAGTTCGTCCATCTGAGCGTACTTCCGCGCACGTTGATAGAAGTGCTCTTGTAGACCGTCGTACTTGTCGGTGACGGAAGCGGCCAAGGTCCACATTGCGTAGCGCAGACACACGGATGGTCGCATATGCGGTGCTAGGTTCATCGCAGCCATGAAGCGGGGTCTGTGGATTATTGGAAGAGAGGGATGGATCTTGGTGAAATAGAGTTGGTAGCTATTTCGCATGTCAGTAGAGAGCGCGGCTTCACGCCCTACACCTTGCCACTCACAGATCATCCATCACATCTTGAGGTGGTAGGGGTTCGTCCAAACCCAATCCTATCATTTCCCACGGAAAGTCACCCTCTCCAGAGTGCGCATTGCTGGTCGCTTGGAATGCATCGGGAGCTGGCGATATGGATTCTGGGAATGTCACCGGGGCCTTCTCAGCGCCGCCTAGGTAGTCGCCTCCAGGTCGCACCTGCTGTAATGTGCTAGCAACGTATGCAGACGTCGGGTCTTGGCGCGGTGTGTCTTTGCTGTGGTCTGTCGAGTCCTGGCTTTTGAGGAGCGTCTCCACTTGCTCTGTACATGAATCTTGTCAGAATGCTGTCGCTTGAATTTGTGATCCCGGACGTACGCAGTCGAGCCTCCAAAAGCTTCACATAACCCCGCTTGGGTCCGCTCTTCTTGCGCACCTCGTCGTAGGCGCAGTCATGGGCCAGCCGTTTGCATGTCCCGCACGTAGGCCTGGCGCCGTCGCATCGCAGTTTCCTTTTCCGACACAACACGCAGGCGATCCGCTTTGGCTGTTTCGCTGCATCGTCCTTTGATCCTTCCTGGCTGTTGGGGGAGGGTCTAGCATCGTTCGAATCCGCCTGCTGCGACAGGTCATTGAAGAAGCTCTCGTCCGGCGACTCGGAGCCTGCTGAAGGCATGTTCGAGGTGTATTACGGCGATCGTGGGCTTGAAGCAGGTTACGGCGCTGCCCAGCTGTCTATGGAGGCGCCCCACGTAAGCAATCGGGGGTGCGGGCAGTCTGAACACGTCTCAACCACAGCAGGCAGGCACTTTTAGGGCTCTTGATACGAGCGTGGATTGCGTATTCGTCGTAGGTTTTGCGGACGCGGAAGTGATGATGAAAGAAAATAGGGCGTTATGCGACAGTGCCAGAATCAGGCATCCACATCATTCAAGGTTAGGTTACGATAATATGGCGTTGGACATGGCTAGTTAGGGCCAGGTCGGGGCTAGAAGATGCACGCGTCAAAGAGTGTGTTCTGCTCATCGTTGGAGCATGTGGGATGGCGCATAGGGCTGCGCCCTTGTCCAGACAGTCGTTGGTGCGCCTGTCGGGACCGCCGCACAAAATCGGGCGGCCTTTCCGAAGCGTCGGGATAGTCAGTTCAGCTCTAGGGCCAAGAAGCCAATTTTGAACAATGGCAAGCATCCATTAATTAAAACACAACCCACTGCAGCAGCCGGAGCTGAAGACTGCCGTATTTTCACTCCATCACGCTCAAATGTCACAAATTGGTGGGTTGGTTCAAAGGATGTGGCGTCGATATCAGTTGCCAGAAATAGCAATATTTGCGAGTTAGCCCTCGTATATCTAGGCCGAAGATCGCAAAGTGTTAACATCATTTCTGGTTGGACATCGAGAACTATTTTGAGAGGTTGCACATCACGAGGTTTGAATGGTATGAAGGGACTTGGAGAGTATCCGTGAACACCCCCGATACATTGTGGTTCCCCAGGGCCGCAGCGACTGGCGCAAACCATGCATTGCGGTATATGATACAGATCGGATAAGACAGATGCGTTGATAATAGACGAGGTCATTTCGGTCTGCGTTTGCCTTGGTTTCTCGGGCGGTCTTGGACAAGGAATGTGTGCTTGTTCCTCTTCTTTCGTGTTTTGTAGCCTCCTTTCGCCTGTACAGACGTCATTCAGATGCCCCTGAAAACAATAGTATTCTTTACTTACTGGTGTACCCCAAGGACTCACAGGGTGCACATTACCCTTTGATTTACCTCGACCACCACCGTGTGGATGGTCAGCTGTGAAGGGTTAGTCTTGCGCTTTGTGAAGAAGTATCAGCGGTCAAAATTCAGGTACGTACCCGCGTTCATAGCAACACCACGAACTTCTGGCCGTTTCCCAAGCCAGCGGGCGCGTCCAGCTTTGCCGAGTTGCGCGAAATGATTCTGAGGATTGCTAGCAACTCCGATAGTGCAACAAGCATTGGGGCTAATCTTTCGAATCTCGCCGCTCTGCAGACGAATTATAACGCTCGCGATTTCTACCCCTTTGACCTTTTGAACTTCTTCCTTGTTGACAACAATGGCGTATGTGCCCGCACTGCGACAAAAGACTCCACCGCCAGTGGTTTTGGAGCCCACATTGTAGACTGAAGTCCCCAATGGCACCATCTGAATTGGGAGGCAGTTTCCTCGAGATGCAGTCTTCGCAGCGAGCATGCCCGGATCAATGACTCCACCCATACTGTCCATCAGATCTTTTGGAATACCTGTTCGGTAGCTCTGAATCTCGTCTCCTTCCCTCATGCCATCTGCAGCCACAATGTACGATTTCTCGCCAGTCTCGACACGGGTGATGAGCGCCAGATGAGCGCTGCGGTTCGGATCGTACTCTATCCTGTCCACTATATGCTTCCCGGGCAGGTACCGCTTATAGTCCACAATTCTAATCCTCCTCTTGTGGCCGCCTCCTCGATGCCGAACCGTCACGCGTCCACTGTTGTTGCGGCCGCCTAGATGCTGCCCCTTCTTTGCGATGGTGAGCTTTAGAAGGGGCCGCCCCTTCCAGAGGTGGTCATTGACTGGCCGCTTAAGATGTCGTAAACCAGGCGTCCGAGGCTTATACGTCCGCAGGGGGATGAATTGGTCTTTTCGAGAGCGCTGTGCATGTGTGATGGCGGCGTCAACGCCTGGTGGGAGCTCGATGGAGGGAGGTGGGGGTGCTTGTTGCGTGGTGGTGGTGGCATAGCTGCGGGCGGACAACAGAGCCCGCCCCAGGCGAGAGGGCCGAAACTGGCATATCCGGGGCTGCAGCATGTCTTACTGAGGCGTGATGGGAGCCATTGAGTGGTTTGTGAAGATGCGGGGCGAGAATGGGCAGCTCGTCGTTGACGTGCCGTTGGCAACAGGCGTCACAAATTCTCAGGCTTCGGATGCACCCTGGAGAGGCTAGTACCGACACAGACTAGTCCGCCAAGGTGGTTGGGTGCGGTTGCCAGGTCGCGCCTTCCCGACGTGCCCACGGTTCCATCACGACAAGACACTCCTTCGCGCCTCCACTGCACTGCACTGCACTCTTTGCACCCTCCTTTCCTTTCTGCAACAAAATACCACAGCGTGTCTACACTACCGCACCACCTCACGCCTCCCACCGGCATCTCATACGCGTCGAATATCCGTGGTAAGTGTTGTGCGCGCCTTTCTTCACTCGACGCTCCTCGGGGGTCCGTGCCTGCTTCTTGGTCGCGCGAAGTTGGCGCAAGGCGCTTGATGACTAAGGAGCCAAACCGCACCAAAACAAACCCGCCTTCTGCATCCACTTCAATCAACAACCACCTTGGTGCATCACTCGACTCCCTCCTCTCACACTTTCCTGTGCTCACTGGAGCTGGACTTCTTTCCTGTCCCCTTCGCTGAACACCGCTCTTCGTCTCTGAGGGGTTTGTCTCATTTTCCCACGTCACCATCGCTACCGCATCCCATTAGACCGTGTTCTGCTTCTTCAACACTCGCCAGCATCTTCCCCAGTCTGTCGAACAGACGCCTGCATCATTGCCAGTGTATACTGTGCTTCTCTACTGTCAGCGCCCGCCTGCTACACGTTTTCACACGCGCCATTGGACTTGACTGACGACTCTGAACAGTGCATCATAACAACACTTGTATACAACATCACATCTTAATACATACTCGAACCTCCTGGATACGACAATAGCTTTGCACAGTATAAGTACTATTGCCTGCAATGCCTGTCGCTGTATGTTGGCCCCTCTTGCCGCGTCTCATGCCGTCCTCACTCAACGAGGTGGATGGGGCACGGGTTCGTCGACCACAACCCCTGTCTAACATGTTTATATAGGCCCGTTCTCTTAGGCATAGGGCCGTCACCAACGAGAATGATGAGAATGCCGGTACGCAACGTCTGACACGCGCGAAGACGGCGGCATTGAGCTCTACCGATGCCTCGGACGTTCCCAAGAAGACTCTCCAGACGAAGAAGTCAACTGCCAACCTCGGCACCAACGGTACTACACGAAAGCGCGCCGCCCTTGGAGATGTCAGCAATGTTACGAAGGCGGAGCTGGGTGCAACCGGCAAGGACGGCAAAAAGCCACTGGCAACCAAGGGTGGACAGGTATCCAAGGCCGCACATCCCACCAAGGTTCAGAAGCCATCGCGGGTGAACTCGACGCGCTCAGTGCTCGGCCCCAAGGAGAAGAACACCAACTCGTTGGACAACAAGCGTCCGGCATCCGGCTCCGGCATCCCAGGACACGCGTCGAAGAAGCGCAACTTGTCTGCGAATAGCTCCAAGTCGCTAAAGGAAGAAGTTACGGAAGAGCTGGAGAACATTGCTCCGCCACCAGCCAAAGCGAATGTCTTAGTGGAGGTCGAGAACACGAAAGCTGCTGGAGCCAAGCATCAGAGCACCAAAGCTCCAGTCGAAATCTTCCCTGACGAAGTCGAGGAGCCTATTACTGGCGAGACAGTCCCTGATCTCGATAAGGAGGATGTCGATGACCCGCTAATGGTTTCGGAATATGTCGTGGAGATTTTTGAATACCTAAAGGAATTGGAGATTACCACCATGGCCAACCCAGATTACATGGAGAACCAGAGCGAGCTGGAATGGAAGATGCGCGGCATCCTCGTCGACTGGTTACTCGAGGTCCACACTCGATTCCGCCTCCTACCCGAGACCCTTTTTCTCGCGGTCAACATCATCGACCGCTTCCTCTCCGCAAAAATCGTGCAGCTCGATCGCCTGCAGCTCGTCGGTGTCACTGCCATGTTCATCGCGTCCAAGTACGAGGAGGTTCTTTCACCGCACGTTCAGAACTTCCGGCACGTCGCCGACGATGGTTTTACCGAGGAGGAAATCCTGAGCGCTGAGCGTTTCGTCCTTGCCGCCCTCAATTATGATCTCAGCTACCCCAACCCCATGAATTTCCTCCGTCGGATATCGAAGGCCGACAACTACGACATTCAGACGCGTACGCTGGGCAAGTATCTGCTCGAGATCAGCTGCCTGGATCACCGTTTCATTGGACACCCTCCTAGCCAGGTCGCTGCTGCATCCATGTACTTGGCTCGGTTAGTATTGGAGCGTGGTGAATGGGTAAGTTGATTACATTCTATATAACTACTCCACATGCTAATTGCATTAGGATGCCACTATCGCTCACTACGCCGGCTACAGCGAAGAGGAGATCCAACCTGTCCTCCAGCTGATGATTGACTATCTCTCTGGCCCTGTTGTGCACGAAGCATTCTTCAAGAAATATGCTAGCAAGAAGTTCCTAAAGGGTAAGCGTCAGGACACATAGTACTCCTGTTCTCTGCTAACACTATCCAGCATCAATTGTCCTCCGTCGCTGGGCTAAGGAATACGTGGTTCAGTATGGTAATGTTCTGCAAGAGACATCTACCACGAAGCCACAGAAATAAGCCAAATTTAAGAGCAAAGTTTTTTTCGGTTAGGCATCGCCGGCTCTAAGTTCGACATTCACCATTCCTGTCGCCCTCGCCACAACCCACTCGATGTCTGTATATTTTGGAACGCGCGATCTCAATTGCAGCGTTCCAATTGCATCCCATCATCACGTATTCGTGTTTGCATTTTGGCTCTATTACCTCGGACGGCGTTAATAAAATGGGTGCAATTGGTTATCGAGGGCTTGATGTTTCTTGCACTTTTTGTGATTCCTAGCTGATAGGATGGAGTTGGGGGCGTCTTCAACATTCGCGGTGACATATGGAGCTCCTCCTTTCTTCCTTATCTTCCTTTCTGAGACGGCTCTGGATACTCACTCATAGTGCTACGACGTATACCACAAAAGTAACTTCGACGTCTATTGCCTGGGGGTTGTGATGGGTTACGGTAGCCGTTGTTGGGCTAGGTGTATGAGTAGCGTGGGGGATGGTGCGTTGCAATAAGAGCCGTCTATGAGCCATGTCTCGTTTAATGATTTCCTGTGAGCGTCGACTTCTCTGTTTTATATCATTTGAGCGAATTACGAAAACGATCCAGTCTTGCTATACAGGAAATGAGGAATTTTTGTACTACGTGCTATCACCGCTGAAAGAAATAATACGTCTCTTAAGTCGACGTAACATGATAAAGTGCGAGCTCGAGCCATCAAGCCTCGCATTGTTTGACCTCGATTTGAAAAGTAAACAAACACCACCTTCGGCCAAGAAGGTGAACCTCGGCTCCCACAAGATCGAGCTAACCATATCAAGAAGTGACATATCTCAGCGTGACCTCTAAAAGCTCCCTTCTCATTCCTCAGCTACCCATTTCTTTCCCATCGTCCACATGACCCGACTATGAACGAACTTGACCTACATTACCCGCCCGAAAGCTGCCCGTTCTGCACCATCGCCGCCGCATACCCAGCACCCACTTTTCCGTTATGGTCTTCTAAATCCCACCCCTCTTCTTTATTATCGTGTGTACCGGCAGAGATCGAGTGTGAGCCTGAGAAGACTAGTCCTAGTGCGTTTGTGGTTCTCGCGAGTGAGGATGTGGTCGCCTTTTTGGACATCTCACCTATGACGGGGGGACATTTGCTCGTTGCTAGCCGGGAGCATAGGATTAAAGTAGAAGATTTGGGAAGTAAGGAGGGGGGAAGTATAGGTATGTGGGGAATGAGTTGTTGGGGAGAAGGAGGAGAGAAAGGAGAGATGGAGTTTGAGATTGGGCTGATTTGTGTGTTAGGGTTTTGGTTGCCGGTGCTGGCGAGGGTGGTGAGGAAGGTTACCGGGGTGAGTGATTATAATATTGTGCAGAATAATGGTATGTTTTTTTTTTTTCTGTTTTTCTCTTGTGTTCAATGCTAATGGTTTGGGGGAAGAGGGAGTCGCTTTTACTCCTTTGAGCACCTCTTGCTTCTACCATACCTTTATTTCATGCCCTTGGTCGCGTTAGTGTGGATGGTATTCAATATACCATATTATTACACCCCTGTTCATTCTTTCCCTCTTTTTTTTTTCTTTTTCCAATCATTACGCTTCCAGTCACAAAATCTCACTCTTCACACCGTCCGGTTCTTCACTAACCCAATCATAGGAGCAAGAGCCGCCCAAGTTGTTCCACACGTGCACTTCCACATCATACCGCGGCCCGCATCGATGCCGCAGATCAAGAGCAAGAGTTGGACCATGTTTGGCCGGGGTCAAAGAGAAGAGCTTGATGATGATGAGGGTGCGAGATTAGCGGGGGAAATGAGGAGAGTGCTCAGGGAGGAAATGAGGAAGATGAATAGCGGAAGTGGATTGAAACTGTGAAGTGTTGAGGGTGAGAAAACGATGGGGCTGCTCGGTAGATAGAGAGGATAGAGGAGGATGTGTTTTTGTCATTATCAACCAAATAGCCTGGAGTTGAGCTTGGGCCGGTCTGGGAAAGTACTGAAGTGTACCGAAGGGTTTGAAGTACTCGAATTGTTGTTGATACATGTACGATACATGAACATAATGCTGAAGATTGATATACACCTCCTGCCATGCCTGTTTCTACTCGTTCTTCTTTTCTGCTGTTGTCTCTGGTCCTTTCTCCTTTTCTTCCATATCCAACCTCCGGCCCTCAATCGTAAAGTACAGGCTCTTACTCGCACTCTCCAGTGAATTCGCCAGCGCAGCACCTACGCCCTGCAGCATAGCTACCAATTGCGCCCTCAGCCCATCAATACCGCCATCAATGCCACCAACCCATCTCGTCCCTTCAATATCAAACACTTTGCCCTCCACCCTCGCACCCAACAGCATCAACTTCTGCAGTCCAGCCTGAACTAGCGGGTCGTGGTAATCGGGATTTGCCTTCCTCCTCGGCGCCGGAAAATCGGGCGACGGCGAGAGAATCGAGAGCACAGTCTTGAGATACTGCGGCGAGACGGTGGGAAAGGCTATCACAGCTAACGGTCCGGACATGAGGGGTTCGAGCTCCACCTTCAACTTCTTATTCGAGGCAGCCTCGTACGCGCGCCGCGACAGCCCATGCGTGAATACTTCCTCCCCCTCTCCCGTACCCTCCCCAACTCTAGGATCAAAGAACTCGACGACCCTCAATGCACTCGCAAAAATCCCCGTCTGCACAACCTGGATACGGATCCCCTCGGCCAACAAGTCTTTTCCCCCATTCTTCGACTTTGCAGCATCCTGTTTCCGCAGCGCGGACGTGAGTTCTCGTCTTATGCCCATCCATTCTACTGCTTTAATGTTGTTGTGCTGGAAGAGTAGGATCAAGGGCGAGGACTTTAGGAGCGATTGGTATTGGCGGTGGAGTTGTGATTTGCGCACTTCAGGGGGTTTGTGCGAGGGCGGTTGGGTTGGGGGGTACCGTCTAATGGGTGGTGTGGAGCGGAGGGGCGTATCGAAGGGGAAGGCGGGTGTTGTCGTGGTTGTTGCGAGGGAAGCGTAGGTTTGGTGGGTTGTGGGGTGGGAAGGGAGCGCGAGGACCCGAAGGGCGCGTGGGGAGAGACGTATTCGCGGGGGCATGCTGAAAGCAGAGGGTCAGCAATTGAGGTGTTTGGGATTGAGGAGGTGCCTTACATGAACTGTGGTTAGTAGACAATTAGGATGGAGTGAGGTTCGAAATCTTTTGGTCGAAGGTAGAGGGCCCGTGCGCCGCTTTCCACCTCTTTTTGACGTCAACTCTTCTCCAAACTATCAATTGAATACATTTGACGGACTTTCTGCTCCGCCTTCTCTTTAATAAGGAGACGCGTATATTTAGCAGTTAAGTTTCTGAGGTATTTTGAGCTCTGCGGGCCTTTGGGGTCAATGACGGCGCACATATGGCGAGCAACGGGCCGAGCAAAGCTGCCCATAAGAGCATGCAGCAGTTCTAGGTTCCTAGCTGTAAGTTTCTTGTTTCATCCATCTCTGTTGTTTCTCATGTGCTTAAGCTAATCATCATGGCTAGACCGATTCAAGAAACCGGCTATCAAGGTTCTGGACTCCGACCGGAGGAATTACTGCCCACCAAGATGGCGAAGGGGGTCAGTCTCAATTCTGGACCTAAAGAATGCCCTTTGACCTGACTCTTCCCAAAGATGACTCTCATAGACTTCTGATTCAGGGTGGTTTCCTCCGACAAGTACTCATCGCCTCATCCCTCCCACCATTATCATTAATCACATGACAGGCACACTCAGGTGTCTTCCATCTTCTCCCTCTCGGCCTCCGCGTACAAGAAAAACTCGAAAGGTTAATAGAAAAGCACATGGCCACGCTCTCCGCCTCAAAGCTTTCCCTCTCATTCATCACCACTGAAGCGCTTTGGAAGCAAAGCGGGCGCTACTCTTCCAACACCGAACTCCTCCGGCTCAAAGACAGGAAAGAATCCGGCTTCCTACTGTCCCCTACTCATGAAGAAGAGATCACGGCCTTGGTAGCTGGCATGGTGCATTCGTATAAAGACCTACCATTGCGATTGTATCAGATAGGACGGAAGTACCGAGATGAACTACGGCCTCGACAGGGACTTCTTCGTGCAAAAGAATTTCTGATGAAAGATCTGTATACATTTGATTACACCCCTGAAGCCGCTCTCGAGACTTACAAAGAAGTGAGAACAGCATACAACAACCTCTTCTCCGAACTCAAAGTCCCGTATCTTGTCGCAGACGCAGACTCAGGGAGCATGGGCGGAAAGCTGAGCCACGAGTACCATTTTGTATCCCCCAAAGGAGAGGATAACGTCTGGTCGTGTGATACATGCGAGTATGTCGCTAATGAGGAATTGGTGGAGAAACGCCTAGACGAATCTACCCCAAAGAATTTAGGTGAACCACTTGTTTTCACGGGTATTAGCATGGACAGGAGCACCAGAATCGACATCTACGTCCCAAGACCCACGTTCCTGCCCACCGATGCAGCCCCGCCATCATGGAGTGACATTCACACCTTCGTGAACCTACACGCGGTAAAGAAATTAGGGATCGATATCGACACCGGCATCGAGCCTGCTACCCTAGCCTCCCTCCTCCCAAAAACAACACAAAAATTCGCCGTCCACGACCGTGCCATCCAACCCTCTTCAACAATCGAACCTCCATCCAACCTAGACCTCACGCCCACATGTCCCGGCGACACCTGCCCACGCTGTACACGCGGTCACCTCCATGTGCAGAAAGCAATAGAGGTAGCACACACATTCCACCTCGGCACACGATACTCCCTCCCGCTCTCCTTACTCATCGCCACGCCCTCTGACCCGAAGCCACAGCCCCTGCAAATGGGCTGCCACGGCATCGGGGTCTCACGCCTCATCGGTGCCACCGCGTCCCTCCTCTCCGACACGCGCGGGTTGAACTGGCCACGGCTCATTGCGCCATTTGAAGTCGCCATCCTGTCCACCCCTTCAGGGAGCGGCTCCGAGGACGTCTACGACGCGTTGAAAGCGGGCACGGAGAACTCGGTAGTGGATATGGATGTGGATGTGGTCATGGATGATAGGCCGATTAAGAGTCTGGCATGGAAGTTAAGGGATGCGGATTTGATTGGGTATCCGGTTTTGTGTGTGTTGGGACGGGCGTGGAGGGATAGGGGGATGGTGGAGGTACAGTGTAGGAGACTGGGGTTAACGAAAGATGTTGGATTGGGGGAGTTGAGGGGGGAGGTGCTGGGGTTGTTAGAGCAGCTGTGAGGTTCCCGGGCGAGCGTATGGATGTTGAACTTGTATAGTATTTGTACAGAATACGTAGAAGGGTAAGATATACTGAATGCATCAAAAACCGTACATGGATCTGATGGCAAAGCCATGCGTCCGGAACGATTCCAGCACCCCATATCCTGGTATCTCGCGATGCGAAGCTCGTAAAGCAAAGGAAAACGCACTGGAGATCTACTTCCTATTCACCGGTCATCTTTATCTGGCTTCCTCCTCTGCCTAGTCGACTTCTTTCCCGTAACGGCCGCCTCATCCTCATCCTCGTCCTTCCCCTTTCCAAGATCCTGTTCTAGCCCCCATTCCTCCCTATCGTACCAATCCTCGCCATCGCTCATCTCGCCCACATGGGCCTCAGCCTTCGCCCACTTGAACACGTCCTGTCGCATGCGCTCGCCGTGCATCATGCCCATGTATAGATCTGTTGCTACCCGCGAAATCTCCTCCTGCTTGGACACAAAGGCCATGAGCAGCATGCGCGTGTCCTCGGCTTCGGCGGCCGGTAGCCCAAAATCGCGGTGGGGTAACGACTCAGTCGAGAATGTGAACATGGGGTGTATTGGGTTGATGATGCTAGTGGGCGAAGGCGGGGGAGAGGGGGTCGAGGCTGCTTGTGCTCGTGCGCGAGTGGTCATGCGGTGTGCGGTCAGTTGCGAAGCCGTGTCGGAAATGTCGTCTCCAGGCGGGGAGGGTGGTGCTCCGCCGTTCTGCTGCGGCTCTACTGGGTTGTCGCTGTGTGACACTCCGTTCGTTGTTCCATTAGTGGCTGGTTCTGCATTGCCATCTGCTCTCGTGTTGGTGCCATTGCTCGTTGGCGCTGGACCGTCCTCTGCTGTTGTTGGTGGGGCGCCATTGGCCTGCTCTCGATCCTGCATGACTACCTCCGGGGTATCCAACGCGCCTTCTGTTTCCACAGTCGCCGCTGGGAGGATCTCGAGGAGTGGGGCAGGGTGAATATCTCCATTGGTTGCTGCAGGAGGAAGTGTTCCGTTTGCGACTGAATCTAGATGGTGTGCACTGTTACCAACGTCTGCCAGTCCATTCGGCACGTATAAAAGGTCCCCTGAGAACCTGGAGAAGAGCTCCTTTGCGCGGCACAGTGAGACTTTTTCTTTGCGCGAGACTGCGCCTGCTTGGTTGGTCAAGTTCGTAAGGTGCTTGGAGGTGTACGCTACGCTGAACGAGGGGTGCGTGGGCAAATCGGCGGCCGACGTAAGGGGTCCGAGCAAGTCTAGGGAGAACTGTCAGTCCAAAAAGACCTTGGCCACTTGCATTTTGGGTCGCCTACTCTCTAGTCGTATGTCTGCGTAGGGGTTTTCCTCCACGGTGGACAAATCGTCTTCGTCCTCATACTCGTCGCCGGGCTCGACGATGTCGCCGTCCGGGTCGTATCGCGGGGGGTTGCGCTGCAGGATGTATCTATGGTAGCCGGCGTGCTCGATGCGCTGGAGGAGGCGAAATGGTTAGCTTGGACCCTGAAAAGCCGGGCGCGCGCACACACCTTCTTGAAGGGAGGCGCATCCAGCGAAGACTCTGGCCTGCCACTGCGAGTGTACTGCGCCTTGCGCTTCAGGCTCTGCTTGCGAAGGCCGTAGGGCGTGTCGGTTTCCTCGGAATCGGACGCTGTGTGGGTCAGTCAGGGTCGGGCAGGAAAAGCAGACTCCTCTTACAGTCGTCTGGCCGCAAAAGCCTCCGCTTCATGCTGAAGATGGTGTCAATAATCTGCTGCTGCTGTGACCCTGCCATGGCGGCGGCGGCGACGGCTCCTGGTGCCTGTGTAGAAAGCTAGTAGCTGTGTGGGTAGTGGGCGGGTGTGAGAGCGTGGTGAAGAGGCAGGTGGATCGATGAAGCGTGGAGATATTGTAAGCGCGCCTGCTGTAGAGATGCGCAGGCGAGTGCTGACGGCTGTCTGAGGGGTGACGGTGGGAGAGACCAAGCACTGGCGTGGGTGGTGAGTGTGCGCGTGGAGGAGCTCGCTGTGCCTGAGCGGAGACAGAACCGGAGCGGCTTCGCTAGCGCAAGCGTCGGAGGTGAGCAAACCCACTCTAATGACCACCTCCCAGGAAGTTGTATCGGGAAATATGCCGTCCCACGCGCACATTCTCTTGAAAACCCAAGGCCCTTCATACGAACCAAACTCTCCATCCTTTCCCCTGCAGGGGAAAATCAATCCCTGGATAGCACAACGCGGCGTTGCAAGGCCGGCCACAACTCTTGGCGTCGGGGAAACGCAGCGGCCGACATCATTCACCCATCGCGAATCTGCATCGAGCCGCGGGCAGCGTGCATCCTACGGCGTCGCCTCGCTCTATGCACTTTTCGCCTGTGGACCACCGCACCAGATAATCTCTCCGTGCACATTCGACCCCACACCAAGCCGTTACCCCTCCAGCTCCGACACGTCGCCATCTTCATGGAGAGGTAGCTCTCGCACCTAGACATGGATGCGTATCCACCCGAATACGTGCTACACAACCTTCCCTTCATTGTTCTCTCTGGTCTAGGAACTAAGCAGGACCTCGAGCCGCTGCCCAAGGTCCAACATGTGCTGCCAGGCAGGGCCATCACCCCCATCAGCTCCGAGATACCCTCGGTGACGGGCCCGCGCGCAGCCCAACTGCTGCAGGAATTCCTGAGCGCCGATGGGAGTGATGCCCCATGGAGCGGGCGGGGGCTGAATCGAAGAGGCAACATGCCAGGCTTTCGGATACGGACAGTAGGGAGGGTAGGTCAGGCGCCTGACAATGTGCGATGGCAGTAACGGAATGCTCATGTTTCACCAGGACTTCCAATTGCCTCCGAAGAAAGCGGATGCTCCGACCGCCTCTGCCACCACGCCCCCCGGGAGCCCCACCATTGCAGCCGCCACTTCGTGGATCCTGCACTCGCCCATCTCTCCGCTGTCTCCAGGCTCGACCATCTTTCCAGACGGCGTCATGGCGCCGTCGTGGGTCGCGAAACACCAGCACTATATTCCCTCGGTGTTCATATCCTTCTTCGAATTCATCACCGACCCCATCACGAACAGCCTGCACGACAACCAGCTCAAGACTGAAATCAACAAGATCAAGGCGCAAATTCAGAAGTCGGACTACCGCACCAAGTTCGTGGTGGTGCTGCTCAGCAACAAGACGATTTTGGAGTCTCCTGATATTGAGGAGCGCCTGGCGACCATCAGGCGATCCACGGGCCTGGATCCGAAGAATGCTCTTTTTTTCCTGCCTCCAAATACGTCCCTGGTCGAGATCCGTTCCTTTGTGGTTTCTGTGCTTACCACACTGCAGCCTGTGTGTATTGAGTATTACAGAGACCTCACCAAGCATGCACGGAGAAAGAAGGGAAGAGGGACGGTTCCGGCTCCCACCGCGCCGCCAACCAGGGGTACCTCGCAGACATTGTCCCATCCGGGCTGGGGCGTACGCTACGACTTCAAACTCGGCGTCTTTGCAGAATTCCGGCAAGAGATGGATGCTGCTCTGAGGCATTACAGCATTGCTCTGGAAGCTCTGTTCGGGCCCGAAGGAATTTTTGAAACGACCGCTAGCTGGTCGCCTAGATGGGATGAGATACGATTGCTAGCGGATACAATTGCCCTGCGACACATTCGATGCCAGCTGTGGAATAACTCTCCCACTTCCGCCGTACAGTCATGGCTCAGGTACAAGGCTCGAATACGCGACTTGCTCGATCGCCGTGGAAAAGGGACGTCCAACTACGGGTGGGACGCGTGGGAGTCGAGATGGGCTCAGCTAATGGGCCAACTTATCCAGCGAGCGAAATTGCCTGCTTTTGAAATCTCACAGTTGATTCCGGATCCTGAATCCCCTCCGGAGGAAGTGATTTCTATCTACGCTGCACCCGAGAAGCAGTTTCCCATTGGCGAGAGATTGCCACCCTGGGAGCTTTTGCACCACCCCGGATACTGGTTCAAGGTGTCAGCTGATCACGCGAAGCGGCGGTATCTAAGGGCCCGGGACATCCCTGAAGAAGATCGAACGCCTCCTGGGATGTCGCCCGCAACCAAAGTATCAAACAGAAACCTGGCATACGACTATTATCTTGTCCCTGAGCCCCACCAAGAGGTTTCCATGCAGGGTACTAGTGGTGGGTTTGAGCACTGGAAAGACATCGTGGAGAAGTTGAATGCAGCAGTTGTTGAATTCGAAGCGCGAGGACAGCGCAGGAGGGTTGAACAGTTGCAGTTAGAGGTCTCAAGAACATTGCTACATGTGAAGAGGTTCGACGATGCTTTCAAAGTACTGCAGCCACTATGGCAGAGCATGTCCTGGAGGAAAGAAGGATGGTGGAGTCTGGCCTCGGAGGTTCTGTGGGGCTTGCATGAGTGCGCTTTGCGTGTCCGCGATCCCGCGACATATGTGGCTACCGAGTGGGAACTCTATTCTCAACGTCAGTACCTGCATCATATCGTATGAATGTATTGGCTGAGCTGCTCGCTAACGCTCTTTAGTCTTTATTGGGAAGACGCGATATAACCATGACTTGATGAGCTGCTTGAAGGCTTTCCCACAAGAGGGCTCGTCAGGCGAAAAGACAGAGATCATATTAACAACCAAGGATTGCGTCTCGTCTTGTATGTCTCTCTGCTCAGACTAATACACTGGTGCTAACTGTCCAGTGTCCATCACATTTGCCTTCGCGAATGGCGAGGGGAATGTTGGCGAGCCTCTCCATTCGCAGATAGCGATCACTTCGACCGCCAAACCCAATTCCGCTCCTGTCACTTTGTCAACGCTCAAGTTCAAACTCACAGGCTGCCTGAGCGAGATTCAGCTGTCTCACCAAGCGGACGAGTCAACCTCGGGGAGAGACTCGATCATGTTTGAATGCGCTCTTGAGGAGTCGACCCCAGCTACTCGGACTGAGCAAAAGCCTCAGTGGACTGGCAGTTCAGATATGACCATTCACCCAGGACAGACCAAGGTGTACTGTTTCCCTATCATCTTCCGTGAAGCAGGCGACGTCGATGCTATTGCTAGCACTTTTGAGATAAACACTGACAGGTTCGATCTTGTATGTTCGAATCCTAGTCTTGAGGACGATAGTCTACCAACGTGGTGGATCAAATCTGGCTCAAAGCTCAAATCTCGGAGGCTGGGTCGAATTTCTGGAACCTCGGTCAAAGTTCTTCCCAAGCCGCCAAAGATGGAAATACGGCTTCCCAATCTGCACGACCATTACTATACAGACGAACCTATCAATCTTGATATTGAGGTCCTGAACAAAGAGGAAGAGGAAACGGAGGCCACAATCGAAGTTCGTTTGTTGGGAAGATCCATGGATACGTTGACTTACTCCTGGGTTCATCGCGATGCTGCATCACCGATGAAAGAAGCACCCCTCTCTTTCGACGGGGCATCGGAAGTGGACCTCCCAGGCCATGTTGTTGGTCGACTAGCCCAGGGTGCGACAACTAAAGAGACAATACAGCTCAAGGCACCGTCGGAGCCCTCCGATTATGCCTTGGAAGTCAAGGTCCTCTATCACCTCATCAGTGAGCCTGATATTCCTGTGTCAAAGACCATGATTGCAGACCTCGTGTTCAACGGACCTTTCGAGACTAGTTACGACCTCACACCTCGTGTGCACCCTGATCCGTGGCCCAGCTACTTCATGCTGCAAGAAGCAGGAACAAACGATTCGGACACTGCAGCCGCTTTTGGCATCGCTCAAAAATGGCACTTGGGAGCAAAGGTTGCATCCTTCGCCGAAGTTGTGCTTGTCATCAAAGACATGGCTCTCGAAACACACGCGATTCATGGGGGTGCGACTTGCAAAGTTACGAAAGAGTTTGAGCCAGCTGATATCACCATGAATCCTGAAGAGATCTGCGAGCGGTCATTCTGCATTGATTCGACAAAGATTGATATTGAGGAAAGACGTGCAACTGCTCTTGATATGAGCTTGAATATCACTTGGCAAAGATCTGGCGACCCGGAGAATCCATCTGTTACCACGAGCCTGCCCATACCAAGGATACACATCCCAAGCAGCGAACCGCGCGTTCTGGCATCCGCGCTGATCTCGACCAAAGTCCCATCCCTTATACATATGGACTATACACTCGAGAACCCCACTATGCACTTCCTCACGTTCGAGCTGAGTATGGAAGCTAGTGAGGAGTTTGGTTTTAGCGGCCCTAAGCTACGAGTGCTGCACTTGCTGCCTATGAGCAGGCAGACTGCGAGGTTCAATATCTTGCCGTTTGTATCTGGTGCGTGGATAACGCCGCAGATGAAGGTCGTAGATCGATATTTCAATAAGGTGTTGAAAGTGCAGGCTACAGATGGATTGAGGCTGGATAAGAAAGGGGTTTCGGTTTGGGTACATGGGGAGGATGGGGAGGGTCCTGGGGCTCAAGTGGACCAAGAACTGGAAGGCTGAGTTTTTTTAGCGCTGGCATGGTGGTAGATCTTGGGACGAGGGATTTGGGACCATAATGGAATCCACATATTAGATTACTAGAGTATGAATGCGAATGTAGCAGTGTAGGCGAATATTCAAGCGTGAGAGGATACATCTTTTGCCAACGACGTTCCGTCCTCGCCTCCCCCGAGCTTTCGCACCACGGACCTCGGCATCTTGACCTTCCCCAGATTCCCCCAACCGCAAGCTCCGCCGCTAATAACTACCACTAAATACAACTCCGCAGCTCCCAACCACTTCGACTTTAAAACATCTTGTACGCCTCTAACTCTAGCACGCAATTGATTTGTTCATTCTGCGCTCAAACCTTACTTCTCGACAATCTTTTCAATTGTGTTTCTTCGAGAATGCCGGCAGACGCGAAACCGCCCCCGCAGCCGTTGAGCAGGGAGCTTGCGGAGGGATTGAAGGATCCGGGGATGTTTGAGGATATTCAAAAGATCAGGGAAATTGGAGGTGATTCAGTGGGGCTGTGAGTTTACATTGTTTTTGTTAATTGGGAAGAAAAAGGAGATGAGGGAGCTGGAAGCAACAGACATGAGGGTAAAGTTGTGGATGAATGGGATGCTAACTTTGATGTGATAGGAGAGTCAAGGGCTTGGTCATTATTGTCACTGGTATGTATGAGTGATTTTATTGTGGTTTTGTCTCTTTTGCCTACTTTCCTCTGCGTTCTGGGTGAGCCGTAGTGTGGAGGAAGGTATGGGTGTTAGCACTTTTAAGAGCTTTTCAGCTCCTCCCCATCACTAGCTATTCATCACGACGCATTCTTCCCTATATTCTAACATTCAACCCTTTTTCTCAACCCATACTTCACGCTCATCAGCTCAACCCTCAACACTAACGCCCCTCAGGAACGAACTCCCCCCTAGGCATCGGTCGTGCTTCGGCTCATCAATTCGCCCGTAACGGCGCCCGCGCTATCTGTACGTATTTCCGGGGCACAACTTCCGTATCCTTCTGCGTATTCCATATAAGATATATCCCAAGTTGTATCCCAAAGGCCTTGCACTTGCCATTATGGCAGTACCCCACCTTCCCTCACCACATAGAACTACACTGACTCTGCCCTCTCGGATTTAAGTCCTCTGCGATTTCTCCTCCACACACCTAGAAACCCATAAGCGCGAACTCAACGCCCTGTACCCTACTGTAGAAATACACACGCGAACCTTTGACGCGTCCGACGAAACCGCCGTTAAAAACGTCTGCCAAGAAGCCCTCTCCCTGTATGGACGACTGGATATTTTCTTCGCGAATGCGGGCATTTCCTCCGCGAAGGTATTCTGGGAAGAAGACACGGCGGGCTTCATGCAAATGATGAAGGTCAACACGTTATCTGTGTTTCTAGCGGCAAAGTATGCAAGCAGAGCAATGCTGCACACCTCGGCCGAAAAACCGTACCCCTGCGGTTCGATAATCGGGACTGCATCCGTAGCAGGCCTACGGTCCAATGCAGGACCCACCGATTACTCAGCTAGTAAAGCAGCGGTCATAAGTCTGATGCAGACGTGCGCGTACCAGCTCCAGGGCACGGGGATAAGGTGCAATGCCATTTGTCCAGGGTTGATAGAGACGGGTATGACGAAGGCGACGTATGATGCGGCGAGGAAGAGGGGAACCGAGAGGAAGATTGGGCAATTGAATCCGTTGAGGAGGGGTGGACAGCCGGATGAGATTGCACGCGCGGTGCTGTTTTTGGGGAGTGGGGAGAGTAGTTACGTTAATGGGCAGGCGTGGGCGGTGGATGGGGGGTTGAGTGCAGGACATCCGTTTGTGCCGGGGAAGTTGGCTTGAAGGGAGTGGCGGAAGGAAGTCTGGATTGAAATTTCGGGTTTGAATGGATAGCATCGTGATTGGATGGCGGTGGTTAAGGTTAGAAGGCAAATCAAAAGAAACGAATTAGGGTTCAATTGATATATATGTGTACACTTGTCTGCTCTCTTGGACTCTGCGGTCTACTTTATCCAAATCTAGGGGATTCTTAGATGTGGTAGTCGTGGCTGGGCTCGCTCTGGTTGCAGCTTGGCCCTGTGAAGAGGCTCAAAAGCAAAGCCCCCATTGATAACCACGCAGGAGGCACATTCGTTTCTACGAAGGCGTTAAAGAGGCTTGTATGAAATACCGCTCTTGGGCACTGAGCGGGGGAGGCTTGACCTACCGACTAGTGCGAACAATGTTCGGCCTTTTCGGTTCTCAGAGAAGGCTTATTGAAGAAGCAGTCTCCTGGCAACAGAACGTCCTCAGGCTAGCTGTGAATTTAGCTTATCGCCATCGCAGGTCGCTCGGCGTCTACGTGAATCATTTCACAACGACAACTGTTATTTTCATCGCCCTCTTCCTCTTCCCTTTCCCCTTCCTCTCCCTCCCCTTCCCCGATATCCTCCTCCTTTTCCACGAGGCGCCCTGTCCACGCGCTCATATAGCCTCTCATCCGAGACAGGAACATCGGCAAATCGCATGTAGCTCGGAATGCCATTGTCTACCACAGCTAGAATGACATTCCTCGATCCGTGCTGTAGCCTACGATCCATCTGGTGTGTCGGGTTTGGTGGGTCATAAGGCACAGTTGCGAGCAGGTCGTGCAGCTGCGCAGCCGTAGGCATCGATGTCTCGCGCGCATTGATGACAGCAACGCGGAAGTCTGGAGGTCCGCGGTCCGATTTCCTGAACTTTTGAGAGGACTTGTAGATGTCGAACGTTATGCGAAAGGGATTCGAGGGGTCGGGCGGGAGCATAAATGTGGGTGGTGCTCTGCGGTCATGCGTGGGAATAATCTGGAAGAGGCGGTAGATGTCGGCGTAGCTTCTGTATAGCCCAGGTTTGAGGAGCGGTCCGAACTGCAGGGCAGATGCGGTTGCGGCGAGAGGAGAGGACTGGCTCAACCGTCGCCATATCTCGGAGAAAAAGCGTGTCAAATATCCGCCTTGCGTCTTGAGATCTGGCATTTGCAGCTCTGCCCGCTCTTCATCCCAGGCCCCGGTGCGGAACACGATATAGCCCGATCTTTTCAGTCCGGCGTAGACAGTGTACATCTCCAGCGTCAACTTCCCTCCCACCCCGCCCTCGAACCCAATAAAAGCAGCATACGCAGCCTGCAGACTCATCGGAGCCAGCTCTTCGGGCCTCGCATACTCATGGTTTTCTTCGCTGCCTTTATTCAAAGGCCATCGGCAGTCCAGAGTCCCTCTCTCGATCAGAAACAGCGCCTCTTCCGGCAGCAGCCATTGTGTGTTTCCCCTCGCCTTCCCCATGGTCTGGAAGTGCTGCGACTTGACCTTCTCCACATACGCCACGTTGCTCTCAGTATAATATACCCCTATGATGTGACCCTTCAAAGTGTGAGTGCGAGTCCACGAGAGGACCGATTGCATGGCCTGGCGCGAGGCCTCGAGCGTGTCGAGCTGCAGATCTGTGGCATGCGGCTCAAAGTCTTTCTCGCCGCGCTTGGGGAGGGAAAGGGTGCCTGTGTCGTGGACGCTGAATTTATGTTAGCTTCGCGGTTTGGAATTGAGGACAACGGCGGTTTTACGTGAGTTTGTCGAGGAAGCGGAAGTCCTGCGTCTCGTCGCTGAGATCCACGTCTGCGGGCTCAGGGCCCCGGAGGTGCGACAGATCCTCGTCTTCGTCTGCCATGATTATGTTGTCGTTCGTGGTCTTAGTGGGGAGTTCATTGGTGGGATGTGTGAGGTGGGTGAAATTATTGAAGCTCTGACTGTGACCTCGGCAAAACTTGCCCAAAGTTGAGGCAAGCTAAATGCAATAAAGCGTCTCTCAACATGTTCTAAGCTTGTTCTTGCCATTCAATGGTATTCAATTCCCGGTGTTTGCTCTTCATGTCACGATTGATAATGAAGCTAGATCTTAGCCTGCGGGAGAAGGTGTTGGAGCTACCAAGAAGCCTATACAACACCGCATCCCATCAGCGCTACCTCTGTGCTATTCGGGTACATACATATAGTTTCAGCCTACTCCCGTTTTGCCGTTACTCTATTCTGACCTGCTCTTCACTGCGCCATGCATTAACACAGGCTCCCCTCCTTCTTCATCTCCACATGATTCTACTTACACAATTTACTCCCGGCCCACCATACGCCATCTCTCCCACAAATGGCAACCTCGCTCACGTGTAAAATCTCCTCACCTTCTCGTGTTGCGGCTTGCTCTACCTGGGTGAAGCGAGCATATGCAGGTGCTCGTGGAAGCCAATAGCCAGGTCAGTGGAATGATCATACCGTACCTCTTGTTCTTTCCTATTCCAATTCGCCACACATAGTGTGAAAGTGTGTTGCCTTTCGGGTTAGGCTCATTGCAAAACCGAAAATTCGACATTGAGATCTCGAGACTTCAGCATCTTCGGTTTCCAAGAGCTTGGGTGATTCAGATCTGAGCTACTGCACCCTCCAACGCGGGAAATGGGCGATGGGCTACGTCCCAATGTCAGGTCTTCGGAGGTTGTGTCCGAATATCTTCCTTGTGGCCTAACTAGCTCTAGCTCCTCGTGGAATTTCCAACAATACCAAGATGCCTGTGGTCGGAATACGAGAACAAAGTTGCAGATCCAACCCAGGCGGATTGGTCACAAAAGCGCATATAGCTCCGAAGCAGGCGGGGAATGTGTAAGAGTTTGACAAGCTGATAGCTGCTTCTTCGGAGCTGACGTGGGGCCCGGTGGGGAAGCATGAGGCTCTTCAGGAAAAGATATCCAGGGCTGGTTCTTGGGTGGTAAAAAGTGACCTGATTGTCAACCTGACGACGCGTGCGTTATCCGAGGTTTGTTGAAGTATTGCACCGCGATACGACCCTTGAGATCAACGCTTCCCAAGCATATACAAAAACATGACTTTCAACCTCGACAGTCTAAGACGAAAAATGGACTTTTGCAAGCTAGCAACAGGCCATTTGAAGTCAAGATAGGCCTGTGGCGGGAAATAAGACAGCGCAAAGGCTATCGCCAACATCAGCCTTGAATCGTCAAGTTGTCTTTCGGGCTGCAGGAATCCCCCACAAAAGCCATTATTGGGAGATCACCCAGCCAAGGAGGACAAGACTTGCAAGAGCTGCAAGAGCTGGAGTGACTTCCCCCATCAACTCTAGGCCGGAATCGGAGTGACCGAGAAGCCAAACGCCGTTGGCGATAGCGACGTCGTCATGTAACCACATGACTTGACCGCAACCGTACTGAGTACGAGGGAGAGAATGGCATCAGCGGTTTCTCATAACAAGGCATGAAAGAGACACAAGGAAATGTTTCTAGATAGGTGAAGGAGCTTTATCGCGCCCGCTTTACTAGCGTGACTTTCCCTTGCAACACCATGGTCCCCCGCCCTCCAACGGCGGGCTTCCACCGCCAAACCAGTCTGCGGTGGCATGCTGCCGCAAGTAAACTATCGCCCAACACAAATATCCCGCTGCCGGGCTATCGGAGCAGCGAGGTCTGTATTTGCCCGCGCACAATTGGGCGGCCCTCGGCGAAAGTCCGATATCCAGAGGAGTGGGACGAGGGTGACGTACAAGCCCAGACCCTTGGCTTCTGAAGAACACCTGTAGCGTCCCGGGGCTTGCTCCGCAACAGCTGCCGGTCTTGCTAGCGTCTTTCTCTTCACGCTAGACGCGTTGAAGCATTATCTACAACCCGCCCACACGCATCTTCCTAAGCCGTGTGCTACCACTCTATCTTCCTATCAAGCTCACAATCTCTTGCTCGAGATCGCCAGTAAGCTCTGGTCTTAAATATCCTCCGGCTTCCCGGTCCTGTGTACATGGAATTCGTTGTCCAATTCTTCTCACTTCTTCTCAAAGCCATTCTCTGAATCCCAAGAATCCTGTTCTAGGATTCAATCACAATGGCATCCAGCGGCGTCGACTACGCTGTTTCTGAGAAGTATAGAGGAAAAGAAGACGGCATCGTTGACCCAGAAAAACCCGTCTACGAAGTCGATGGGGACCGCCGCCGCGGTTCGGTTACACCATCGGTGAAATCTGTCTACGACTCTACGCATCGCAAGCTCAAGCCACGTCACATTCAGCTTATTGGCATTGGTGGTACAATTGGTACTGCACTGTATGTCCAAATTGGCAGAGGGCTACTCAATGGCGGTCCAGCCAGCTTGTTCTTGGCTTTCACCCTCTGGTAAGTTTCCGACCGGAGGTTTGGGAATTCAGCGTAAAAAATGATGACCATTGTCCAAAAATCTAAACAAACTGTGCAAACGCTGACAACTGCAGGTGCTCGTTCATCTTGGCCGTTACCTTATGTTCGTGAGCCCCAATACGCCAGCCCCAACAGCACCCTCCGATTCTTCGGTCTGCCAGAGCGCTCCTACCACCCAAAGCAGCCCCAATGAGAATTTCACCTACTAAATCAGACTCTAGGTATGGCCGAGATGGTCACTTACCTCCCCATCTCATCTCCCTTCATTCGATTTGCCGGTCGATATGTGGACGATGCTTTCGGGTTTGCAGCAGGCTGGAATTTTTTTATATTCGAAGCCATGCTTGTACCCTTCGAGATCGTGGCTTGCAATGTCATCATTCGCTTCTGGAGCGATGTTGTTCCTGCTGGTGCTATCATCGCGATCGTAATCATCCTCTATGCGTATGTTTATGCGCTCCCTACTTCACCACAACGATCCTGCTAACCCTGTCAGGTTGATTAACTTGATGGCAGTGCAGTGGTATGGAGAAACTGAGTTCTGGGCCGCTTTAGGCAAAGTCCTTCTCATCATTGGGCTCATCATCTTTACCTTTATCGCCATGCTCGGCGGCAACCCGATCAAAGACCGCTACGGCTTCCGTTACTGGAAGAACCCGGGAGCTTTCGCCGAGCTGTACTACACTGGCAGTTTGGGTCGTTTCCTTGGATTCCTGCAGTGCTTGATCCAAGCCGCGTTCGTTATTGCCGGACCAGATTACGTTTCGATGGCCGCAGGTGAAGCCGAAAATCCACGAGCCGTCATGCCGCGCGCCTACAACGCCGTCTTCTACCGCCTGACGACCTTCTTCGTTCTGGGCAGCCTGTGTGTCGGCATCAACGTGCCCTACAATGACCCTACTCTCAAGGCAGCGTTCAAAGACAGCAAGCCCGGTGCGGCCGCATCGCCTTACGTTGTCGCTATGAACCGCCTGCAAATATCCGGCCTTCCGCACATTGTCAACGCCATGGTGTTGGCCTCGGCCTTCTCCGCAGGAAACTCATACGTGTACTGCGCATCGCGGTCTCTCTATGGTCTCGCGCTCGAGGGTAAAGCCCCCAGGTTCTTGACAAAGTGCACCAAGCAGGGTGTACCAGTCTACTGCGTCATCGTCGTGCTGCTCCTAGCTCTACTGTCCTTCCTGCAACTAAGCGAAAACTCTGCCGTCGTGCTGCAGTGGTTCGTCAATCTTGTTACGGCAAGTCAGTTGATTAACTTCAGCGTCATGTGCTTCACGTTCCTGCGCTTCTACAAGGCGTGTCAAGCGCAGGGCATCGACAGAAACATGCTTCCGTACAAGGGCTTCGGACAGCCATTCACAGCATACTATGGGCTTGTTGGAACGTTCATTATGACGTTTGTGGGTGGGTATACAGTGTTCCTAAAGGGCGCGTGGGACGTCCCGACGTTCTTGTTCTCGTAAGTCCACACATCTATCTCCTTTTCCCCGAAGCAATTTTGCTGATCAATATCAGTTACATGATGATTTTCGTCTTCCCAATTCTCTTTATTGGATGGAAACTGTTTAAGAAGACCAAGTTCAAGCGCGCACACGAAATTGATCTCTACCAGGATTTGGAGGAGATTGAGCATTATACGCGGAACTTTGTGCCGACCCCGGACAAGAATGTGTGGGATAAGTGGTTCAATAAGATCTTCAGCTAGATGTTTGATAGAGAATGGCTGAGGCGCGGTCTTGGTGAGTGGAAATAGATACATGTCACTGTCAAAAGAAGATTATCTAGAACGAGGGTAGAGCGCACTTGATACCCCCATACTCAAGCTGCATATGGCTAAACCAAGCAAAGCAGATGCAATCTGTGTCTTTGGAATCATTTTCCAAATCTCTAGTGAAAGTCTTCATGAGGCTAGAATGAGAATTGAGCCTCGTTAATCCAATTCGGAAGTGTTAAATTAAGCACGTCTATCCAATCGTGAATTACACCAGGTCTTCGTAGTCATCTCGCAGCTCATATCTGCACGTGCAACCATCCATAAAAGTTCAAAAGCCGGGTATCTAAACCAAAGCAATCCGCCCATCCCTAACTCCTAACCATGCAGTCAACCCAACCCAATCTAAACCTCCCTAAAACTTGAACCTCCTCGCTAGAAGTTAACATCAGACTCAAAATAGGAAGGTAGGGATATCATCCAGTTTCACATTCTTCCTCTTCTCTCGCTCCTCCTTTTTCCTCTCTTCTTTCTCCCTTTCCGCTTTCCGCTTTGCGAGACGCTCGGTTTGTCCTTTTGGGAGAGAGGTGCGGGGAGGGATGTCGAAGTCGGACAGAAGATCGATGGCTGGGCGTTTGGATTTGGATGTGAATTTGCTGCTTGAGGGCTGGGAGGGTTGGATTGTGGAGGATTTAGTGAGTGGAGCCTCATCAAGGAAGTCCAGGGGCGTTGATCGTATAGGGCGGGGGCCTGTGGTCCTAGATTTTGACGGTAACGCAAGCCTCGCGAATGTGTTTGATGTGGAGGAAGGTTTGGTCCAAGACGGTTGGTATTGGGATGGGCGGCGGGGCGCGTCGAGGTCGTCGCTATCTGATGTTTCTGAAGTTGGTGTTTTCTTCGCTGATGCAAGGCCTTTTGAAGCTGGCTTGTTTGAAATTGACTCCGGGCGGCTTCGTTCCAAAAAGGAAGAAGACGCCAATCTCGCCGAGCTCGCTCGTGACGACGTAGCGAAGTCGTTCTTCACTACATCGTCAATTGCCTTCTTCTGCGCTTTAGCCTGAGCTTTAGCTTTTTGGTGAAATGAGGCTTCGACCGATGGACTGGCTGTTGGAACAACCATACGCGCGATCTCTTTCTTCTCCGCGATGGCCTTTTTTAGCCTCTCATACTCAACAAGCCGCAGGTGTTTGCTAAATAGCTTGGCTGTGTCGAGGAATTCGTCTTCGACCATTCGCCATTCGTCATCGCGGAGGTTAAACCTGTCAACACCCTTTTTCATGAATCTGGGATGTTTGGTTAGGATCTGGATAGAGTGAGGGAGTGAGGGGGCGTACTCTACTTGTGGTGGAGGTAGATCGTATTCGGGTGGCGGTGGTGAGGAAGATGGAGCGCGATTCATGCGCTCGTTTTCTTTGCCATTTGTAGCTGTGGGGAGTTCGGGGAGGCCATCGTCGGATTCAAAGGGATCTGGAAAAGTCAGTGATATTGTACTGCGTGTGATATGAACTTCCTTACCTGCTCGCGCCTTCCGTTTGCGAGAGCTATCCAAGACTGTGCCGGCGAAGAAATCATCTTCATCATCTAGGTCCCGCACAGATCTCTTTCCTGCGGCCTTTGTCGTGGTTTTGACCTGGGTTCTAGTTCCGGAGCCTTTGTTGAGCCAAGGCAGCTGTCGCGGCATGATCGCGACGTGTCCAGCGACGAAGAGGAGTCCAGGCGGTGGTGCTTGGCCGTGTATCTAAGCATAGGTGTCCGCATATTGTGCGATTTCTATGCGCGGCATCCCTACCCAGGCGCGTTCTTTATCGCTGTCACGAAGACGTGTCGTAGGTGAATTATCTGTATCACGTGCGGAGCTTGACTGAAGTTCGTTAGCGTCGTTCGCTTAACGTGCGCCCTATTGTGACCCCGAGGCAACACCACAACCTCCCTCCTGATGATCATCTGAGATGGTGAAGGACACGTTTCACCATTCCATTTCCTTCTGTAATGTTCTCTGTTTCTCCTTTTCATAATAACCCCTCGGGGCGGGTAACGTTTCCTGGTCGACGACGCTGTTTGTCTGTCCACTTGGTTGCTGCGACCACAGCCCTTGAGCTGTACACTACGCATTGCAACTACTACGAAGCCTTCTAGAGCCTTGGTTGAAGATTGAGTCAATTATACCCTCTCTTGTTTGCGTAACGGGTTCTGGAAACCAGGCAAGAGGCTCACGCTGCCTCATCGCTGTACTTTCGTATGCACCTACCGTCAGTAACCCCGTTTTGGTCAAATCGTCACCTGCGTCGCTCCTTTCGTTTCAATGTCTTTATTCCGTAGGCCTGGCGAAGATTCTTCCAGCTCCAGCGATGACAACTCCGACCACAATGAGGACACAAATGCCTTCCAGGACGACCTGGATCTGCTGTCGCGAATCAACACGCTCAGCTCTGCTTCCACGCACACTGGCTCTGGACGACAAACACCGCTCTCTATACGCCCAGACATGTCTAGGAACAACAGCCAGATCCGCGACCTAGTGCTTCATTCCCTCCTCGAGGAAAAGGCGATTCGGGACGCTGCAAAACACCTCGGTAAGGATGTCTCCGATCCAGAAGTTCAAAAGCGTGGCCGCGAAACATATCAAGCGCTGTCCCGGCAATTATCAGGCTCTAACAATGCCGATGAGAGGTTTGCCAGCGATGAGATGCGACCTCATCGCGCCACGGCCCAAGAAGGCATCGAGGCTGCTACACGAAGCTACTTGGCTGGTCTGCCAGCCACTGTAACCGATGCCTCTCTGGCACTTGTTTCTCAAAACACATCAATGCCAGTGTCGGACCTGTTGAATGCTCTTCCGTCCCCCGTCCAATTACTCCTTCAGAATTATCCCGGGCTTCACACCGACCATTATGTAAGAAATTTCATCCAGCTGGATGTCGTCGGCAAAGGAGGTTATGGCAAGGTCTACAAGGTCCAACATAGGCTCGACAATTCTCTGTATGCCGTCAAGCGGATTACGGTGAGTCCAGCGCGGCTACAGAAGATGCATGAGCATAGACCTCAAGAGATGGAGAAATTGCTCGAGGAGGTGCGGGCACTTGCTCGATTCGATCACGGAAACATCGTACGATATCACAATGCTTGGCTGGAGTTTACTGCCAGCCCTGCAGATCTCCCGGTTTCGATGCCGACACCGTCTATTTTCCCAAGTAGCAGACTCATTCAGGACGCCTCATCATCTTCCGCCAGCTTTAGTCGCATGGGTGAGCTGAGCGCTAATTTTAACGACCTATCTTTTGGAGATCAGTTCAGGGAACGAGATCAAGATTATGGAGACATTGTCTTCGAAAACAGCGATACGGTTGCCGGTGCGGAGAAATACGAAGATGAGGCCGATAGCGACTCGTTGCATGTGCTAGACAGAACTCACAGACGAAGCAATCGGCGTGCAAGTCATGCAAGCCAGGCGACCTTTGTCACCATCTCTTCTTCGCGTTCTCGAGTGAGTACTGTTAGGGGCGACAATGGCGAAGACGATGAGGACGTGGAAACCATACCTAGGACCCACGACCCGCATTCGCAGCAACATATGTCTGAATTCACGGAGAGTATGGTTTCGAATAGGTATGAACCGCTCCCCAAACCAACATTTTTTCTATCACTTATGCTAATATTACCTCGCAGCGATGTCCCAACCCATTTAATATCCCCCCGTATAACTGGGCCTGTCCTCACCCTGAACGTACAAATGAGTCTTTACGACACGAGCCTCGCAGCGTTCATCTCCACGGACCAGCCATCCTTCGCAATAAACCCTGAACTGTACCACTGCTTCCACCCCTGCATCAGTCTTGAGCTCCTCACGCACATTCTCTCCGGCGTCGAATATCTACATGCGCAGGGCGTTGTGCACAGGGACCTCAAGCCCGCCAACATCTTCCTCTCACTCTCCACGTCCCGCATTCCACCCTCAGGCTCCATCGATCTCTGCACATGCCACAAGTGCCCTTCCCTCTCAAACGAAACCTCGACTGGGACATTGATACGCACCGCGCAGCACATCACGCCACGTATCGGTGACTTTGGTCTCGTCGCCGCACTCGGAGACCTCTCACCTTCAACCGCCGCAGATTCCAAGCCCGTCGGCACGGAATTCTATCGTCCTCTAAACAGTGGTTCTGTAAGCGAGAAACTGGACGTCTATGCTCTAGGTGTTGTGGCCTTCGAGATGCTGTGCAGATTTGGGACGAGGAGTGAGAGGGTGCATGCGCTGATGAACCTCCGCCGCGGCGAATTTCCACACAACTTTGCAGAGAACTTGGGGAGCTATGGTGGGAGCGTAGAGGGGTTGCTGAGGAGAATGCTGAAGCAGCAGGAGGAGGAGAGGTTGGGGTGTGAAGGGGTTAGAAGGGAGGTCGAGGCGTTGGTTAGAGGGTTGAAACGTTGAGGTATGATGAGGTACGGTCTGATGATGGGGGAAAAAAAGGGGGGTTTAGCATAAGGTACTAATGGAGTTTATAGGATTTGTGATTAAGATAGGCGTCGGGCAATATGAGGAGGGAGCATATCGGGACCATACGAGTCCAAGATACCCAGCATAATTATTCTGTAGGACACTAAGCATGGTGTGGGCAATGAATGGAAACTCGACTTTGGCTACAGGACTACCTTCAAATTCTGCTCGCCTTTTCAAATGTCGTCCACCGGTGCTTGAAGACACGTTCCTATCAAATAGATAAAGAACCACAAGCACGACACATAGTGAGCACAAATAGAGATAAAGGCCATTGAGAAACTGTGTTGTCTTTTCTAATCAGGTCATAAATTCATAATCGTTAAATCCCGTCAAACCAAGTGAAGTAAAAGAGAATAAAAGAACTTCCACCGCTCGCCAAATGGAATGGGGAATGCCACGCCTGTTTATAATCCTTCCTTCTGTTTCATTTCCATTTCCATTTCCACTTCCATCATGCATCCGCCAATTCACCTCTATTCCAGTCCTGAAAGGAGTGGAGTGGACGGGTACAGTACAAGAGGAACACATACAGAAGTTGGGTTTCGGTCCACGCATGGGCCAAAACTCAAGTATAGAGAACGCAGACACACTGACAAGACCACCCCCCATCAAGCTCCCTCCCTCCACCCACCTCTCATCAAAGAAAGAAAGGAAACTATCAAAACCGAATTAAGAAAAAGGGCAGGAGAAAAAGAAACCAACAACATTCCTATCTAATATCTCGCGCCTGGCGCGGAGCCAAGGGGTGGCGGCGGATAGGAGGAAATCGCGCCATAGGGATTCGCATCGGTGTAAGTAGTCGGATAGGGATTTACAGCTACAGGATAGGCATACGGATTAGCGAAACCATTCTGGCCATAGCCAACAAGGGCGTTTTGCTGAGCCTCCTTCTCGCGACGTTCGCGTGCCTTTCTGCGCTTGCGGCGCCGCATCTCGAGCTCTTTGACATCCTTGCGCTTCTCTGTCATTTCCTTCCATTCGGAGAAGGCGGACTTGATGCCGAGCGCTGCGATACCTACGGCCGCCGCATCTTGGAGAAGGTTCTTGGACTTGCGCTTGCGGGCTTCTTCGGGCGACATTTCGCCTTCCGAAACCAGCTTGCGGCGTTTTTCAGAGGCTACCATGGACGAGTACACACCGTGTGCCGCATGAATGGTCGCGACGGTAGCTAACCCGGCAGTAAGGAGTTCCTTACCTCTCATCTTCCTGCGCTTGTGCTCCATGTCCGTCGTGCTTTCCGAGTCGGACTTGTCGTCTCTATCCTTTTCCGATCCTCCGGCGCCGGTCGCTACTCTGCGGTCAGGGTTAGCTCGGGATGCCTCCGAGTAGTTATCCATACTTTGGCTCCGGCTGGAGGCGCGGTGGCGACGGTTCCGGGAAGGTACGTAGCTGTCTTCGCTCGATACGCTGCGCGAGCGGTCCCGCCTGGAGCGCGACATGGAGCGCACGCGGTTGTAGAGGGCCTTTCCGGCTGCGAGAACGGCTCCACCACCCGCAACCTTTGCGAGCGTGTTCATGCCTCCTTCTCGTTCCCCGGATCCATCGCGTCCACGTCCACGAGAGCGAGAGCGTCCAAATATAGACCGAGATCGAGAGCGCCGGCCGTCGGGGGACCTAGAACCATCACGGCCGCGGGACTGGGAGCGAGCGCCGTTGGCAAGGCGATTTGCGAGAAGACCGCCAATCGCTGATTCGGCAACGTGTCGTTTGGCATGCTTGTCCGGGTCTCTGTCGACCAGGCTATCGATACCAGCGGCGCCTATAGCGGCTGTTGCCACGCGTTGGGCTTTCTCGCCGGTCCAGGGGCCGGGCGTATTGCGGTTGCGGAAGGCCTCGACGGCTCCGGCAAGGACGGCAGCTGCGGCAGCTTGCTCCCACTTTCCGGATTTGCGGTGGCCACCTCGACTCCGGCTGCGGTCGCTTGAGCTGTAACGGCGGGATCGACGATCGTCTCGTTCTCCATACCTGTCGCTGTGGTAACCACGGTCGTCTCGTCGATCTCGTCGGTGTCGCGAACGAGAGCGGTCGCGTGATCCCGTGACTGCCCCAATGACACCACCGAGGCCAGCAGCTTCGCCTATCTCTTTGATGTTGTCGACGATGGACTTGCGGCGATGCGGCTTGGGCCGCTCATACTCGTCCGAGTAGTCGTCGTCGTAGTCGCGGCCCCGTCGGGCGCCGCGGTCAGAGCGGGCGTAGGAGTAGTCGTCGCGGTCGTCGTAGTCGCGGTGGGCAGAGCGGGTGCGGCGTGGCTCGTACGTCTCTCGGTACTTGGTCTGTCGGTACTCGGCGCCGGGCGGGGGGAAGTCGCGGGGGATGTCCTCGATGCTGTCCTCGCGGGGTCGGTAGACGAGATCGTGACCGGGGGCGCTCTTGACGCCGCGCTCGATGTAGGTGGTCTCAGCGACATATTCGGGCTCGCGCTCTCGCGTGCGGCGCGCACGGCGCGAGCGGTCGTCGTAGCTGTACTCGGACATTGTGGTGGAGCACTAGCCCTGTGGAAGGGTGGAGGGGTGAAGAAAAGTCGCCTGGAGGGGTTCCTGTATCCGGCAACTGGGGGGTGGTTCGGGTGGTTCGTTCTGCAGCGGGGCCCAGCCATCAGTACATGCACAACAACAACGAGGGGCCGATGCTGGGACAGACATACCGATTACTGCGGATAATCTAGTGGAGTGACTTGGCTGTTGCAACGAAGAAGGAGTTGTGCCGACGAAAGACGGAACAAGGTGTGGAGGGAAAGAAGAGGCGGCTGTCGCAGGCGCACAGGCACAGGTCGTATTTAAGTACCGGCAATGCGGCAAGACGTGGTTCAGCGAGATGCAGAGCAGAGCGATGACTGTCCTGATCGCACAGGCTTGGAGGGTGGCGTAGATATTGGCCTCGAGGGGGTTGAGGCTAGGGTGGTGTGGTCGGCGGCGGGCGCTACGTCATAATTTGGGTGCGCAAGGAGGCGGCAGGGCTCAGCACCAGGTCAGCGCCCAACCATGCGGCGGGAATGCCTGCAGGGACGGTTTGGAGTGCTGAGAACTTGGCTTCAGACGGCCTTCGGTGAGAGCAGCCGGTGAGTTGAGCGTGTGTGCGGAATCTGGTGACCAGAAAGCAGGAAAGCCTGCGCCGGCGCCGTGGGGTGTTGCCTCGCTACAAACGCGCGCACAGCCTTCAGCAGCGCTCTCGTGATTGGCCGGCCCGCTCACCGGCCCCTTCGCGCCCCATTCCCCCCTCATTCTCACTGTCTTCCCACAAAGCATGCAAACTGTTCTCACCGAACGCGAAAGCCACATCTCCTCCTGCTCGGGCCTCTCCACCTGGCCTGACGCCAGGTCGTTTTTTCACCGGGTCGTGTCCGCACCAGGATGCATGCGAAAGGCTTGATAGCATGATGCCAGCGCAGCAGCGAGGGTGCCGGTGGTAGTATGACCAAGCCTCTAGGGCTTCACGTTGCAAGGGTTCTAAGAGTGAGTAATGCTGCACGTGCCGCGGGGTCGAGGCGTATACGTAAGCGAGGAAGTGGGATGATGCTGGTGCTGGAGCGGTAGTGAGATGTCTCCTGTCTGTTGTTCCTCGACCGTCGTCGCAACAGTGGACATGATCGCTCCAATGGCTCGCGAGCCACGGAGCGACATGCCCGGCAGGAGCCTTTGAAGCCCCATTGCAGCCATTTTGGTGTTTTGGTCCAGGTTGTCCTTGCTCATCATATCCTCCACCTCCAAGTGAATGATGCTTATACGTGAACGCAATGGAACAGATCTTGGGCGTATATATATATATATATATATATATCCAAGTACACGGAGTGACGAGCCCCATATTCTACATTACCAGAAAATCGAAGAAAGGAATCTAAGCCCAGCAAACGCATCCCCTGAACGCCCCCTCATCCATCGACTGTCTCCTCCACCGTCTCCTCCCAGCTCCTCTCCGCCCTGCGGATCAACTCCTCATACACGGTCCACGCCAACGCACTGCTAGCCGCCTTCCTCGCGATCCGGATCCCCAGCCCATCAAACAAAGCGCCCACGCCCTCCTCCTTCAGCATCCTCCGTCCCGCCTGCACCATGTTCGCATACTTCCCCGGCATGAGCTGCAATCGCGTCTTGATTGCGTCAAAGGGATTCGTGACGGTCGTTCCCAGCCCCGCGGCCATGACCCCGGATAGGAAGTTGATGCCCAGGGAGGTGCTTGAGCTGAGCTGCTGCCCGCCGCCGGCCTTTTCTTCGACCTGGGTAGCAAGCGCAGACAGCCGGCGCTTCGATTGCTCGTAGAAGAGCACGTACAGCCCCGCGTACGGCGCATCCCTCACGGCCGTGGCCCCGAACCCCGCGAAGAACCCGCGCAGCCCTTCGGTCCGGAAGATGTCCCTCGACGCCGAAAACAGGCTCGTGTACGAATAGAGGTTGCTCTCATACCGCACCTTGAGCACCGTAATCGGCATCATGAGAAACCCTGCCCACGTCCGCGCCACAGCCCCCGTCGCCAGATTCGCCGTGTTGCTGAGCTTGGGAAGCTTGCTCGAATGCCCGTCATTGACTGCGGTTCCGCCGTCTCCTCCAGCGGCCAGTAAGCGAGCCCGTGCAACCTTCTGCCGCAGCGCATTCAGCCCCGAGAAGTAAATCGCAGACCCGCATCCCGTCCTCAGCGTGCTCGGCAACGTGCCTCTCCAGAATTGGCGGATTGGGTTCGGTCCACTGGCTATGAGTTTGATGGTGGCGAGGAGCGTGGTTTGGTGCGCTTGCTGGACGCGGGTCTTCAGTAAGTCGGCAGGCTGGAGGAGCACGGCGGAGAGGATGCCGGAGCTTGCGCCAGCGAGGAAATGGACTGTCCAAAGTAGTCAGTGTTTTGTGTCGGGGTGCAATGCCATTGTGGCGCGAGAGCCTCAGCGTACAGGACGAAGACGAGCGCGATTTGGAGCCATCTGACATTGCCGCGCTGTCAAGGGATGAATTGCTATGCGTTAGAAGGGGAGAAGATGCTCCGCATGGTGGTGAGAGAGCTAAAGGCGAGCAAGCGAGTTTCCACTTCGGCAATAGGTGGTGTGTCGGACATTTTGTGCTGATGACGTTTCGACCACCGTGAGATCCCGAGTGGTCGGCGAGTCGGAGTCGGGGGTCGGCCTGCCGAGGCTGCTATCATTGGGGCGGCATGGCTTCAACCCAGGGACCCTCACACTCACGAGATGGAAGAGGAAACTTGGGATAATTCGTTATTGCGTGTGAATTCTATATCAATGGGTTTTGTTAGTGGCGCCACAGTCCACCACCGTTGCCCTAAATAACAATCCTGATCCGCCAACACCTTCCCAAGCTCACAATTTCATCCATGATTACCCTAAATTCGCCACCCTAACAAACGTGCGAGTCCAAACGTTTTGTCTTGCGCGTACGCCTTGAATAGCCTCGAGAGCCCTGAAACACCCCGTGCATGTGTTAAAAAGCCGTGAGCGGAACCCAAAGAAACAAAGAAAGAAGGAATTAGAAGCGAGCTATGCAAGGTTGGTATACCTAAACGCCCATGTACTCGAAATGCAAAATGCCTTCTCTTGTGCCGTGTCTCTCCTCACACGCTGACATAGCCCCCTTCAAAGCTGCCCAATGCGTCATCCCACCCCTTCCCTACCTCGCCCAGTCCAGGACCGCGCGAATCGATAGCCATGCCCTCCCCTTCACCGCGCTCAACCCATTCTTTCTCGTTGATGTCGCGCCAGATGCGTTGAAAGTAGAGCCGCAAGGATCTCAAGCCGCGCAGATAGCCGCTGTCCACGCCGTTGGGATCCGTGGGCGGACAGGGAGCGTTCTCGGGTAATGCGTCTTCCGCCGTAACGCAGTTTGCAAAGTCGACAATCTTGATCTTGATCTCGGGATGCTTCTTTCTTGGCCTGGGGGTAAAGGTAGCTCCAGCAGGATGTGGAGAGACAGTAGCAGACTCGTCTTCGCCGCTGGAAGTAGATCCACCTTGGGGGGGGGATGGCGGTTCCTTCCCCTTCTCCTTCCCCTTCTCCTTCTCTCCGTCGCCGCGATCGTACAGCATCAGTAGACTACTAGCATAGAAGCGGTATCCAGGCAATTTCCTAATCATGTTCTCTAGCGAGCTAATCTTCTCGAGAATGATAGGGATGTGTCGATTGGCCGCTTGGTACCCATTTCCGTCCCAAAAGAACCGCTTTAACGCGTCCTGGAACTCTTTCCCAGCTTTCAGGTCACGGCCAAAATATTTGTCTTCAAAGACGTAACTTTGTGTCTTGACGTTCCAGATTTGCATACCGCATACCCTCACTCCGAGCTCCCGGCTAGTCGTCATTGTACATTTCCGGCGTTGAGAGCGCTGCTTTTTCTCGTCCGCTTCAATGCCATACTGACGTGTCCCCATTTTGAGGTCGAGAACACAGGGCTTGGCCATTCCGGCTGTGAGATCTTCGAGGAGGAGAAAATGCTGGACACGTTCATCGGGCTGTTGCTGAGCCTGTTCCGGATTGACGGGCTCTTGAGAAACGGGGGGCGATGTGGCCTTCGACCTTGGAGTTACAGGAGCCGGCAGCATTGTGCCCGCGGATGCAGTTTCTGAATGTTGTTGATTTATAGCTTCATGGCTGCCATTCTCCCGTGTAAGTTTCTCATCTTCATCCATGGCAAACACCTCCTCTTCAGCATCGCCTCCATATCCTTCTTCCTCATAGAACTCTAGATTGCCTCTGCGGTTCGAGTCTACCCCACAAGGTCTACGAGTGAGACCACCGCCCGAGTGACGTCGTCGGGAAATTTTGGACTGAGAAGATGCATGCAGTGCGTCTTGGTTGACATGTTTGGCACCTTCGGGCAGGCTTTGACCTGTATGAGAAGAGCTTGCGTGGCGATGAGCTTCGGCCCGGAGAACTTGCTTACGCGTAGATTCCTCGTGTTGAGGCACATGCAGCTCGGATACATCCGTGCTATTCCTCCGCAGATAGGGTACAGAGCTCGTAATGCTTTGCGTTTCTGTCCTCAGCGCCCGCGAAGGGATGCCGTGATGATGCGAATGCCGGTGGCGATGGTGAATCGGCGGAGGCGCGAACACTTGGCGTAACACTTCTTCCTGTAGCTTGGTGTTGATGGTGGTGACACCCCAGCTAGAATGATGTTGCATCGTGGGTCGCGCAGGGCTAGTCTCCGATATCAATCCAATGTCACTTTGATTTCTCCGATAAAATCCTGGGGGCAAGGAAGAATTACTCATCCAGGGGTCTGGGGTTGCAGAGCGAGGTGGTACTCGAAACAGATTGGCAGGAATGATATGCCGGTTGTTCTCAAAGACGACTTGCGGAATAGATGTGCTCTGCTGAGAGTGGCTAACCAGTCTAGGACGGTCCTCATTTGCTTTGCCATTGCTTGGAGCCCCTGGATCCTGCCTAGAAGACGGTTCGGCATTGGACTGGGATGCGGATTCCGTGTTACCACTATCCACCTTCCCTTTATCCTTCAGTGTCCTCTTGCGCCTTGGCCCTTTGCGATAGGTTACGTTGAGAACGCCGATGTACCTACAATGACAGTATTACGTTAGCGAACCGTTCTACTTACGTGCAAAATACTCGGAGCGGGCGGAGGAATCTTTGCTGAAATTTCAGCTTGGAAACAACCTAACAGTTGAAGAAGAAGAAAAATTCGTACCTTGGCAAGAAGCCCAGCAACTCGGGGTGATTCCGCTCTACCGTCTCATAGAACTCATTTTCTCGGTTGTTAAGCTGCTTGCAGACCGCTCTCCTAGAGAAGCGGTACACTGTTGTGTGACCGCCCACTTGATGGTCAAATGGTTTGAGCTCGACTGCCCCAAGAGGAGCAGGTGGCTGCGGGGCGGGAGCGGCCTTCTTCACCTTCTTGCGAGGAGTTGCAGTGGGGGTGGACCCTAGGTCATCAGTCGCACTAGATTCATCGCCACGAAGAGAGTGAGACGACTCTACCAGCGATTCACAATCAGACTCGGCTGAAGTGGTCGCTTCGATGGTCGACGAAAACAACGACTCGTTTTCGTTTTCCGACACAGCAACTGACGTTGGCATATCACCATGTAGCAATTGATTTGTATCTTGGGACTGTAGAGAAATTTCTACTTCTTGAGGTGTCTTTACAGTCTCTTCCACGTCCCAGCCTTTGGGCCCCTTGCCGGCACTGTTTGACTTCCGTTTCCGAATGCTCTTAACCTCTGTTTTTCGAAGCACTTCCCCTGGAGGGGTCTGTTCTGGCGACTTCAATCCACGGTGGGGGAAGTAGAGAGCCGACGAAATTTGTTCTCTCTCAGACTCTTCCTCTTCGGAACCCGGTGAACGCTCTTCGCTTTCATCTTGTGCGGATTGGAAATCATCAGCAGCTTCCTGCGATTGGGATGCATGTTTTGTGTTTAAGACATATCCGCGTAGTTTTTCCGCAGCAGCGGTAGGGAGGCTTCGTGAGAACGAGGATCCTCGCTCAGCACCTGGGGTGAGATTGTGGTAGTTCCGTATATCTTCTAGTAGGCGTAAGGGAATCTCGTGCTTGCGGGCGGGGTCAATCATGGGTTCGGGGCTTTGCACCGTTGCAGATTCGTCTTTAGGGGTTGATGCAGAATCAAAGTATGAGTCCATCGTGCCATTCTGCGGAGATTGCACAGTCGATGACGAGGAGCGGGAAAGACCTGGCCTCTGATTGTAACCAACACCCCCATCACTAGATCCTGCCTTCGCCCCGCCTTCCTCTTGATGAAATGGATGTGCCTTGTCCGTAAAACGCCGTTCCTTTGTGCGGCCTTCTCGTCTCTTTCCTTCTTCTGCTACATCATTTTCCTTGAATACCCGCAGATAATGACTTGCTTTACGACTTCTCGCCGCTGTGAGTTGCTCGGTTTTTGGTAGAGTAGCCTCGATCTTCTTGTCCACATGCGATCCCTCTCGCGCTCGGGTGGCACCATGGCCATGGCCATGGCCATGGCCAAGGACTGCTTTGCCTTCCCTCCACAGTCTGTTCTTGACCCTTTTCTCGCTTTCGGCCAGCGTATCGAGGAACGGCCTTGAACTGGGCTGGACATCAAGGTGCTTGGGGGTGGAGGGTCGGTGTACGGGCGAATCGACGGGGCTCATGAACGGGGGGGGACTCTGGTGGATGCTGCCCAATTCCATGCCGGAATCGTCGTATCTGCTTGGGTTGAAGTGTGTCTCCAGAAGACTTTGGTGGACTTTGAGGGCGGACGGGACGTATGCCGGGTGGTGCTGGCGGGGAAGGGGATGCTCTATCAGTCTCCGAGCGGGAGACATTGGCATTGCCATGTCTGCGAGACCATGGTCTGATGCATCGTCGATTATGTCTGGCGTGCGTATGGCGGTCTGGGGAGAAGACGCGGGGCTGTCGGAGTGATAGGTTGTTGCGAATATGCTTTCCCTCTCTGAAAGCTGGGGTGGGTCCGCTGCCGAGGCCTTCCAGATGTGATCAGCAAGCGGTGCGGTTTTCGAGCGCCCTGTTTGGGAGAGGCTCTTTGGCGGCGTCACCTTCTCGCGGGGGAGCGCGGAGGGTTGGAGTGCTGGAGCACCATGGCCGGGGTCGTGCGTGGCATTTGACCTCACCGATGGGGTGGGTGAGGTAATTTTCTGGGCGTTCGAGGGCGGTGACATGGAGTCGACATTGGTCAGGCCGTCTGGGAAGAGGGCTTGCGAGTGCGTGGCGGCGTGTGTGGCAGATATTATTGCCGGAGAGCGATTGGGGGTTGTGGCGGCCGGGGAAACGGTTTGGGCGTCGAAACAACGGGCGACGGGGGACGGCCAAGACGGCGCTGTTAACGTGTGCGAGACGGGAGATCTGACGGGTGCAAAGGGCGAGGGCGCAGATTGAGCGGGCTCCAGGGGCAGCAGGACGAGGACCGTCGAGTACCTATGAAGCGATCACGTTGCAGCGCCGGTTGGGCCGAGCGGATGGCGATGGTGGCGCAAATATGCTTTGCGTTCCTCACGCAAGGGCCAATGACGTGCCCCTCGGCGCGCACACTGCGACAGCGGTGTTGAAATGGATAAGGACAATGTGCAGGAGTTTGCGGCGCCGGGCGATGACAATGTTTGTTACGGAAGGGCGGAGACAGCAATTGCGTCTGCCTTCTGAGTCTGGCGTCGCCGTTACCAAGGGCCCGCCTGTAATTCACCGTTGGTAGTTGGGCGGCCGATGTCACGTCTTTGTTGAGCAAGGGCGTCCGTGCGCGGCATATTCTATTGACCTCTGAATGAACATTGTAACCAACCACGGCTGGGCTTGCAATCAGTTGCGCAGGCTTTTGACAAGCCAACGAAGGGCGTCGTCACCATGGCTAGTTATAAACCTTAATATGTACAGAATCGTCATAGGGTATATTGCCATGATTCAAAACTGGGCAAGACGAGATTCACGTCTGCCTTCAAGGACTGTCTCCAAACTCCTCACCTCTCTCCGCTGTCGCCAGTTCCATCATCAAGGTTGTCCATGCCATCCACGTCTAAACTTTGCTGGTATATGCATACTCGGCAGGGGCTTGAGAATGCTGTCCAATAGATCGAAGAGCGTGGACCACGTTCTCCCACCACGATAGACAAGGGCCACATCGTACCACAATGAAGAATGTCCTAATGTACCACGGACTGCGGAACCTCATCCCATCGATCAAAATATCGCCTGGGCAGGCCAAATCAACCGCCCTATATGAGAAGACCGGGGAAGTGGTCAGCGTTCGCCTGCATTGCGGTATTCTTGTTGAGTATCCAGGAGCTGTACGGTCCGGCTTTATTATTGGCCAGCAACCAGCAACTAGCAACCAGCAACCAGCTGTTGGCTTTTGTGGAGATTGTGTGCCAGTTGGAGCGATCCTGGCATGTGAATTTAGAGTAGGGGACTCTATAACAATGGATGGTTTGCGGGCGATTTCCTCAAGTCATAGAATCCAAGTTTCGCAAGAAATGATCCGTAAAGTCTAAATCACCATTAGGGCCAATGTCATCTATAGATGTACGGAAGTCAAGCAGAGGAGGTTCCACGTTCTGTCTCGAAGTTCTGAGAGCTGGCAGCAGCAATTCCTGTGATCCCTTCTCCGAGCCATTCACGGTCGTATGTCTGAAAGAAACTTTGGAATTCCTGTCCTTCAGCGGAATCCGTTCGGCAGAAGGTGTTGGGCTTTTGGCGCCATTCTCGTGGCCAGCAGGCTCCTCTCCTTCATTGGAGAGTACCGCAAACCTCAGACTACTTCGCTGCGGCCTTGCTGACTTCTTCTTTACAGTACTGAAGGAAAAGGGGGATGCTGAGGTGAACAGATCCTGGGTACTCATTGGCGGTCCGTGAAGGGCACTCTCTTCGGTGAAGGGGTGTCTCTTATTCAGCTCCGCGTTGAAGGTATGGAAAGGAGTGATGACCGGGCTTGGCTCGCGCTGGTCGGGCCGCGGTGTATCGTCTTGAGGATGCCAACCTGCGCGAGGGGTGTCAAACGATACTGAAGGGAATGTTCCTTCCTGGAACTCCATTTGGGCAAGCACGAGGGCAGCCTGGGTAGAGTGGTTGGGTGATAGATGGCTAGATCTTCGACTGCCCTGGTCTTCCTCACCGACGTGGTCTCCGTCCACCGCCGTTTCGTTCGCCATCAAATCGCAACCGTCAGGGCGGTGTGCCGGTGCCCCTTCTAGAAGAGTGTGGTCGACATCTTCGACATGGTCGTCTTCATGGGAAACTGGGTCTGGTTGGGCCGCATGTAAGGCCCCATAGCCGTCTTTTGCAACGCCTGGTGATGAACTAAATGCGACTAGGCGTGGATTTGCTCCATCTTTTGTCTTTGCCCTTTCGGTTTTCCTGTACACAAAGCCAGTCGACGAGACAAGAGCGGGAGAAGCCACAAGGTCATGATTGATCGGCTCTTTCGACGTCATTCGATTCGATTTTCGTCTCGGCAAGCCTATATTTAAGGGGGTCGGAGTTTCTTGTGCACACCGTACCGCGGAGCGCTGCATGTTCTCCATCATAAGAGAGGTGCCTCCGTTTCCGGTTTGGGGAGAGGCCTGTTCTATGACCTGCCTTGCAAGCTGTTTTGCTGAATGGTAGCCTTCGACTATTGAGGAATCAGCCTGTTGAAGGTGCAAAGTGACTACGCTATCAATATTTATATCTGGTACTCGAGTATTTGAAAGTGTTGAAGGAGACACGGCCTGTTGATCTCCCGCTAGAGTTGCGCTTTCCACGGTATGACTGGACTGCATTGTGTCGCTAGCTTGGGTTCGAATAGGGTAGAGTGGGTATCTTTGCTGGGTACATTGGGCTGGGTTGGAAGAGTCCGCAGCGGCGGAAGCCTTCATTGATGAAGGCGTGACCATAGAAGGAAAGACACTCGATTTGTACTCTGTGTTCAACACGGGTGGTTTCGTCGATACTAGCGAGGGTAGAGCGGCATCCTGTTCATCACCCTGATCTACCGGATGTTGTGTGGTCGCAGTTGTAGCCACGCCAACAGAAACTCTTTCCGGTGGGAGGCGTGTTAACCCTAGCGAGTTGTCGTTGGAAGTTCTCTGAACAGGGGCGTTGAAGTACCCAATGACACCAGAATGTTCATCCGTGGTAGCCTCCCGCTCTTCCGTTTCCTGAGTGTTTCTTGAGTGTCCGTTGTTTTCGTCCTTTCCTGTAGGCAATCTCCGTGCTGGGCTTTTGTCTGTGCCCCTCGCTGCCTTAGATAGAGCCTTCTTCCTGTCTGTATTCCTCGTTCCCGTGCTCTTGCTCTGAGCGAAGTGTCCATCTATTCTGCCTGTTCGCGCGCCCGTTCTCGTGTGATTATTGGTCTTTGAAGTCGTGGTCCTTTTTCCTATTTTATTCCTCCAAGGGTTCTCCCACTTATCGAAGGGTCCTCGTAGGCGGGCGGAAAGAATAAGCGGCCTCGTTCCGCTGAGATACAAGGTCGAAATGGCTTCGATTTTCCTTCGTTTAGTCGCTCGTTGTTCGGGATTGTGGTGCTCGTCGGGCAAGTCCTCCAGCAGATCATTAGGTGCTGATTCAATGCTGTCGAAGTCCAAACCAGTCCTCAGATGGCTAGGTAGAAGTTGGGGCATGACTCTGAGCAGGCTGGTGCATGCAATAAGATGCTGCGAGGGAGCGTTGAACCGGCCCTGTATTTTTGGGGTATCTCCCCTAGCAAACGAGCCAGAGGCACGCCTTAGTCTTGAGATCTTGATCCCTGGCTTCTGCGGTTCGGTTCTGTGGTAATGTGCCGTCGGGGCCGGTGTCGCATGTTCAGGTCGTGCTGGTCGATGCCTTCCGCGCTGGCAATCGATCTTGGGTTGGGTCGTGGGGAAAATTCGAGCTGGCAGTCAGCAAGGGTTTGCACAATAATGTGCAGTGAGAAAATTCAGACAGTCTTCGCCTCCTTCCATGGCCGCGGGGTGACGGCGAGTGTTTGGTCCTCCGTAAGGCTGAGCGTTGCTTTGGAGACGGCAGCTATCGATGGCACGTGATCCTCCCACCATCGCAGGGTCCCTGCCACTATGCCGGGTCTACCATCCATGTGTATTGATACATCCAGGTTCGCACGCGTTGATTGCTACACCACCAACCATTGAGTCGCCCAAGGCTCCTATTATGCACTTACACCCCGTATAGTCTCTATATGGACGCGTCTTCGAACGAAATTAGAACCCAAAACAGCAGTCGCGAAGCCCCAAACACACAACACTGCCCACAGCCATGAGCCAGCCCTGGCTCGAAGACCTCTCTGAGGAGTGGGTTCCCCAAGTGCCCTCTCCAGCAGCCGCACAAACTACGAACAGCCCTCCCGCGACGCAAACTTCGCAGATTGAACCGCCTAAACCTCACAGCCGCCTGCCCCGCCTGCGGAACTCTTCTGGATCTTTCTCAGAAATACAAGTGCGCCAGATCGCGAAAGACGTTCGACTCCCAAGAAGAAGCGCTCTCGCCGAACGAAGCCTCAGCGACAACAATGTCCCCGTAAACACATCTCAGGACGCGTCCGATCTTGCGCAATCAAGGCAGGTCTCTAAGGCCTATTCAGTCGCATCCCTTGATTCTGTGATATACAATGGCACAGTGGAGCATAAGTCTGTCATAAAATCCCCCGCAAAGGACCAACCGATGCACAATACACCAGAATGGAGGAGGAGGTTGCTGAAGGGCGAGAGAGGATACGCAGACCAGAAGGACCTTTTCAGCCCCATGGGTCTGGAAAACATCTTCCAGAAGCCGGTCGGAGGTCCTTCAGCAGAGCCAAAGCAGCCAAAGCGCAACCTTGGCCTGCTCAAAGGGTTGAGCATGCCTTCAAGCCCCCCGCCTTGGCCGGCGAAGGATCAAGATGAGGACGGAACACTCGCGTCACATGAGCAGACGAACGCGCCGCACGATGAGGATACAGAAGATAAGATCGAATATGCGGGCTTTCAGGATCATCGAGATACACAAAACGACTCATCGCGCTTGCAAGGTGCTGAATCTTTCTCGACCAACGCTCCGGGAGGCGCGCGGACTGTAAGCGGACAGATAGAGTTTGAGAATGAGAATTTCAGTCCGGTCTATCTCACAACGAACCTCAAGATTGGCGCTACCGCCAGTCCTATCCCGGATTTTAGGGGCTCAGAACTCGCTCATAGATTGCGACAGATCGGAACTCCTCCGCCTAGGCACAGCCATCAACATGCTTCTCAGCCTGCTGCGGAGGACAATTCGATCAACCAAACTCAGGGGGATTCCTCGTTTGCAAGGCTTCAGGATGATTCACTCCCTGAGGATCTTCCAGCTGGGACACCAGATCTTGCAGATGTTGGGCGATTCGTAGAACTGCGAAGAGGTGGATACTCACGAGATGGCTCTTTTCGAACTCGGCCACTCAGCCCATCTCCTCGGCGGAAAGAACTCACACGTAGTATGCTTGGAGACGACACAACCCCGGGAAACAGCTCACGCGTTGAAGCACGAACAGGGGATGACACCGATTTGGCAGACACACAGCCCAGCGCACCTAGCCCTCCAAGCCCAACAACTCCACACAAACATCAGCAGCAAAACTATCTGAGTCCGGAACGAGCGCAAAACTCTGGAAGTCCTTTGAAACTCTTCGCCGCTCACGACACCTTCACAAGCAACCGATTGCAGCGGAGGTTGAGCCAGCTTGAATACAAGTCTGAAAAGACTGTTTCAAACAGTGTACAAGGGAACAAAACGGGGTCGACCAAAGTGACTGAAAAGGCACGGCTAACCTCTGTTGACGAGGTGAGCATGCAAAAACAAGCCCCAAATGCCGCAATTACCTCACCGACAGAGGAATCTCAGAGAATCGGAACTTTCGGTCGAGGTCAACTCAACCAATACCAATTCTCTGGAGACTTCTCTACTTTTTCCTCTCAAGCATCAGACGGCTTAGAGAGTGCTCCGGACGAGTCTCCTTCTATGGATATTGCACCACCAGGCAGTCGACAACCTATTCGTTTCCACGACGGATCACCTGAATCACGACAGTCGTCCAAGGGTAAGCGGCAAGGCCTAACTCGCGTTTCCAATCCATTTCGAGGGGTTAGTCAATCAAGACCTTACTCTACACGGAAAGTGTCCGCCTCAACATTACAGCCAGCGCCAGAGGTTCAGCATGAGTATGCTGAAGGAAAGCGAGGCCCGACATCGCCATTCAAGAACCCAACACCCAAGCGCCGAAGAACATTGCATTCAGTGGATGATGAAGAGGATGGGGATGTGTTCAGTGATGCTGGACTACAGTCCATCAAAGACTCTCATATTGCTATGCAATATGTTATCGGACGGAAACGACAGGACGCCCGCCACAATCAATCCAACAATATGGCAGATCCAGAAGTTCTAGCCCAGCGACATATCCTGAGACCCCGAAATCCAACTCCTAGTCAGAGAAGGATAGACGAACTCCACGCCGAGATCATGGAAGCGACAGAAGCCTTCATATTATCATCACCAAAGCTCAACATCATCCGAGAGCAGATCGACTCACCCATCGGCTCCAATGCACCCTCCCCAGAGGCTAGAGCCGCTGTGGTTGCTAGCGAGGTGGCAGCATTCACAATGAAGCGGGCAGCCATGAGGGACGAGAGCCGCAAGCGATCAGTCACGACGCAAGACTTCTTGGACGAAGCTGTGAAAATCATGGATTACATACGGGCTAAAGGTCGACCTAATAGTGGACTTGGAAGTCTCGAAGAATCGGAGTCAGAAACTCCATTTGCGCAGGATCAGAACCATCTTCCTTCAACGCCGCTTACTTTCTCCAGACCACCGAGCAGGGAGGGCCGTATGTCAGCTTGGAAGGAACCAAATAAGCGCGAGCTGGACCCCAATGTGATGAGCCATTTGCGTAAATTCCAAGACAAAGATTCTGACGGGTTCATGGGATCCTCCTTCCGATCATTACGATTTTCGCAAATGCGTGGACCAGCCTCTCCAGAAGACAACAGCATCGTCGTTGAACAAGGTAATATTCGGATCACGGACAACTTAGACCGACACAACAACATGCATGCTAGTGGCGATGATCGTACCGATTCACATCTGAGGACAGGTCGTACGCATCCATCCACGGGATCTTCGATGGGCCAGACTATAGCAACGAGCGCATCTCGACGATCAGACCACGTAGCGACTCTAGCACCAGAGGCGGTTGCACACCTGATCCCAGAGCAAATCGCCGGCATGAGCTTCGACCGCGAGAAGAACATGTGGGTGCGACAGAAGAGTCCATCCAGGGAGCATCACCCGAATGAAGACCACAGCACCAATGATAGCGAGGACGATCCATTTGGCAACATTCCAGATCTCACTGTAGACGAAACAGCAGAGGTTTTGATGCACAATGAGTCCCCTTCGCGGCCAAAGCCTACTGCCGAAACCTTTATCGAAGAGACAGAATATGAGGACAAGATACGTCCCGTGACCCGAGACGGCAATGCTACAGCCCCGACGGAGGCTAGCTCGGTTCCTTCCAAAAATTCAAACTTTGCCTGGAGCTTTCCCAAGACTGAAACCCGAGCGACTTCTTGGAGCGATCAAGGCACACACAATGGAGGCACCCAGAAGATTCAACCTCCATCGACGACTTACGCCATTCCCGAGTCAGATGAGGATGATGTGGAACACGAAATCAAGTACTTTGAGGGCCGTGACGCATCTAAGCAAAGTGTACAAAAGACTAGAGTCCGAGATATCACCATATCGATCGCGGAGCACGACTTTGCAAAGGTGGACGAGCAGCAGAAACACATCAACACCCCGCTGAGGAATAATCAGCCGAGTTGGGGATATCCGAGCGGTCGCCCAGGTTCTCATACAAAGAAAACGGCCTGGCATCAAGTGAAGAGCGCACAGACACTTCCAAGACTGCGAAGACCGGCAATGGAAAAAGATGGCGAGTTGTCGATTCTAGAAGATCTCCCATCGAGAAACTACCGCATGCAATTGTCCATGAATGTCTCCGCGCCTGTATTGGGGGCTGGGCAGCATGAGGCACTGATGCCTGCTCCTTCTTCGCCAGTCAAGGGAGATGTTACATTCATGCTAAGCGACTTGCCTGAGTTCACTCTTCATCAGGTGGATGAGTGCGAACTTCCTAATAGAGTAGTTGTGAAGCATGATGGAACCCGATTTTCGAAGGCACTTGAGGATCGCTACGCACAGGGAACTGCGGAACTGGTAAAGGCGTTACAGGACGTTGAGCCAGACGAGCCGTATTGGGAAGATCTCCGCGAAGTAGACCTTCACAACAAGAACCTCACCAATTTGCATCGCCTTGATGAGTTCTGCTACCGACTGGAGGACCTCGACGTATCTAATAACGACATTAGTCAAGTAAAGGGAATTCCACAAACCGTACGGCGACTCAAAGCGGCGAATAACTGCCTAACCGAACTCACCTCTTGGACAACATTTATGAACCTGCAGCACCTAGATATTTCAAACAATGATATCGACAGCTTGGACGGTCTTAGTGAGCTTGTTCATCTGCGGACTCTGAAGGTGGACGGCAACAAAGTGAGATCGCTGGATGGCATTTTGGGTCTCGATGGGCTTATGGAACTGAGTGCCGGACGAAACGACATTGAGGCTGTGGACTTTGCAAGGGCAAACTTGTATGTCTCCCATAAACGACACGTCATTTTCAATGCTAATGTGAACCTAGGAGATCTCTTACGGACATAGATCTACGCAGTAATCGTCTGTTGGAAGTCCGAAATCTGCATCGTCTACCGCAGCTTCAACATCTCAATCTCGGTACGTTAAAGATGTTCTACCTTGACCTTTCCAACTGACATATCTAGATGATAATGAAATCAACGAGTTCCCAACATTCGACAGTCCATCTGGGCGGTGTACTTCGCTCCGTTCTTTACGCCTCTGCAGGAACAGGGCGACCTCGCTCGATGTTGATGGCTACTTCCCCAGGTTGGAATCTCTCTATGTTGACGGCAATTCGCTCGTGGAGATACCTGGCTTAGAGTATCTGAAATATCTGAGGACGTTCTCAGCAAGGGAACAGGAGCTAGAGACCGATTCAGACACCGAAACTTGCATCGGGAATCTAGTGAAGAACCTGGAGATCCGAAATCTTTACATTTCCCTAAACCCCACACGTAGCCTAGAGATCCCGCAGCACTTGTTGAGTCTCCAGCGATTGGAGCTTGCCTCCATGGGCTTGAACGAATTGCCAGACAACTTTGGACAGCTAGCGCCGAATCTCCGATCCATCAACCTCAACTTTAACTCCCTGAAAGACCTCCGGCCGCTGCTCAACATCAAGAGACTGAATGAGCTGCTCGTAGCTGGGAACAAGCTTGCTCGTCTGCGAATGAATACGGATGTTCTAGGAAGACTCACCACTCTAGCTAAGCTAGACTTGCGCGACAACCCTCTTACGCTGCGCTTCTACGCTCCCGCTTCTGAAAACCGGGTTATGTCGCTCAGACAGAAACCCTCCGAGGAAGCCGCTTCAGACCGCTTCGTCCTTCCCAACGGAGATCCAGAGGCAGATCAACAACATCTTTCGCGATTAGACTACGAGACGAGGTTGAGGCGGCGCGTCCAAGAGGTCATGCTAGTTAATACCTGCAAGAACCTGCAAGAACTTGATGGTTTGCCTTTCGACAAAGCGCGGGTTCTAGTGAAGGACGACATCTGGGAGCGTCTATTGTTCTTAGGCGTGATCCGGCGCAGGCCATCGGAGGAGGCCGATGTAAACATTGACTAAGGGATGAGGAAGTACGGGCTAGTCCAGAGGCAGAACACATTATTTTCTTCGTTGCACTGGGGGCAGGCATTTATGGCTGGTTGGCGTCTTGCATGTTTCAATGGCGGGTCGTACGTTTTGTGTCACATGGAGTTGGGCTTGCTTTTTTGGATTATCGGTATTGAGCTTTTTGTATTATAAAACGCGCAACAGCGCAGGTGGGGGTTGGAAGGAGGGTAATGCTTCACGAACTGACTGTATTAATAATGAGAGGCGATTTCTGCATACAAATGGTTTGTACTGGGCGAGGTCACTTTAGGGAGGAGGGTTCGACCCGCAGACACCAAAGTCTTCCTGGCGGATGCATCCGGACTTGGGGAGATTTTTCTTCTCTTTGTGGACCTGCGTCACTGTTTTAATTGTTTGCTTGAGGTAACAGCATGATCATCCCATGCAAAACAAATTGAAAGGCGTTCATTTGCCCCACCACGCCTACGTTGAAACGGTCTCGATCTCGCTAAAAGCATGGGTGCACATCGAGTGGCATGACCGATGACCTCAAGATGCTTTATTAAGCTTCCTTCGTACCACCATACACTCCTCTATCACAAAACATGGCATCCACATCAACCACCGAGGAGGAGCGGGCAGTTGACCTTTCTGGCAAAGCTGTCGCGAGCGCACAAGCAGGCGACTTAGCGGACGCAGCCCGGTTTTTGCGAGAGGCGACTAGCATCGCACCTGATCATCCAAAAGTCAAAGCGGGATGGCTGGCGCTGAAAGAAGAGGAGGGCAAGTCTGAATTGTTGGCTATTTGTGGGGTTTGGGTCAAGAGCCGGAATGAGGAGGATGGGGAGAAGGCGTTGAGGCTGGTGAAAGGGCGAAGCTTGAGCAAGGAGGATGCGGAACAGGCGATGAAGATCCTGTATGAGTTCAAGGGCGAGGATGATGTTCTGGATCACGTTACTGGGGAGCTTTTGATGAATCTAGGTGCGCAGACGTCCTTAGCGAAAGAAGTTCATGAGAGGCCGACGCAGATCTATTACGAGTTGTTTGAGCGCGGAGATGACAGTATCGATGGTTTATTGAAGGTCTTGCTCAATCGGTCGGTATGGACGTCGGACGAAACGTTTGTCCAGGCGCATCGGGATACGTTCATGCTGAGTCTGGCCATGATGATGGAGGAGGCGCTGGACCATCCAGAGCGCGCCATGAAGGGCATAGCTACACTCCTAGCTGCGCATGCAGAGCATCTCAAGGGCATAGTCGATGCAGATAGCTTCGACGTTATCCTCACATCTCTAGACATCCGCCTTCCAGCAAGCCTTCGAAGCCAGGCCACGGTTGCCACGGTCAAGCTCTTCGAACTCGCGCCCGAGACGGCACAAAACCTCATCTCCAAATTCGTCACATCTCGCTTCCAACGCTCGACAGCGGACGGCCTAGTCATAGCATTCTCCGCTGCAGCTGCCATCTTCCCTATCGCAGTCACTGCCGCTGCAGCGCTGTTCCTCACCGAAGGCTTTGTCAGCACACTCGCGCCCATGGTCCAGAGCAAGAAGAGCCAGAAGCTAGAACAAGCTGCCCTCGAACTCATCAGCTCTGCTTGCATTGACAAGAACTGCCGCGAAGCTGTGAATCTCCACTGCAGAGAATGGCTCGAGGAGATTGTGGGCACGTCAACAGACAAGAGGCGCGCAAACCTTGCTGCTCTCATTTTAGTGAAACTCGGAGATGAGCAGCCTTCCAACGGTCCTCAGATTGTGGTTCCAGGGGCAGTCGGTCAGGATGATTTGATATCTCGCTTCAAGTCGATGGTTGTGTCCACTGATACCTCGTCCAAGCCTGACTCCGTTGAAGCACTCGCATATGCATCTCTTCAGCCCAAAGTCCGAGAACAATTGGCTAGTGATACCGAATTCCTCAAACGCCTCGTCGAGACGATGCGCTACCCGGACGCTCAGAAGAATGTCCTCTTTGGCGGACTCACAATCTTCGTAAACTTAACCGCCTACCTCCCGATCCAGTCCGAAGAGGAAAAGAAGATCGCACAGCTGAAGGCCTACGCAAACACACAGAAGCCCACCGATCCTAATCCTCTCCTCGATGAAAAGCACGTCGCCGTACGCGGCAAGCGAGTCCTCGAGAGCGGCATTGTACCTCTCCTCGTCTCAGTCGCCAAAAGAGGCTCCCCAGTCGTCCTCAGCCAAACCCTACAAATCCTGCACTCCCTAAGCCATGAGAAGGCCAACCGCGGCACCCTCGCCCAACAGGGCGCCGTAAAACTGCTCATCCAAATCTGGGACCACATATCCACCCTAGAATCCACCAACACGGGAACCTCCGCTTTCCCTCCAGCTGCAAAACCCAGCGCCGCCCAAGCGCTCGCCCGAATCCTTATCAGCATTAACCCCAGCCACGTGTTCAGCACTGGCGCCGCGCTTCCATCAACCTCTGCCATCCGCCCCCTCCTCTCGTTGCTAACTCCAAGCGAGACATCGACCTGGCAACTCTACGCCTTCGAGTCCCTCCTCGCGCTCACGAATCTCGCGTCCCTCGACACAGACACGCAGAACCATATCATCCGGACCAGCTTCGACATCGTCTGCGACGACCTCCTGCTCTCCTCGAACGAGCTCGTGCGCCGCGCAGCCACAGAACTCCTCTGCAATCTCATGGCATCACCGGCGGGACTAGAGAAATTCGCAGACGGGAGTCCAAGAGCAGCCCAGCGGCTGCACATCCTCCTTGTTATGACGGACGTCCAAGACGGCCCTACGAGGTCCGCGGCCGGCGGCGCGCTGGCTATGCTTCTCTCGTTTGATTTGGGTGTTAAGGAAGTGTTGAAACAGGAGAAGGGTGTAGATTTCTTGCTTGAGCTATGTAGGGATGAGAATGAGGATATACGACTCAGAGGCGTGGTATGTGTGAGGAGCGTGGTGGAGATTGGTGCTGAGGGGATTGAGAGAGTGAAGGCGAGTGGCGGTGTGGGGGTCTTGAAGGGGGTGCTGAAGGAGGCCAGACGACAGGAGGTGTTGGTACTAGGAGTCGAGACGCTAAAAATTTTGCTCGGGCAGTAGGTAGAGGGTAGAGGGTGTCTTGGGAAATTAGACTGCATTGGGAATATGGAGTTTATGGTTTGGTTTAAAAAGTATTTTGCTGCATGTACTGTATCAATTACACTCCTCATACTCAAACGCGATGTCCCTACTTCCACAGCTACCACTAACGCTGCGATGGCTGTCGTTCGTTTCACCGCTCGAGAGCACTGCTTCAACAAGTGGAGCGAAGAAGTGCAACGGATAACTCTTCGGAACATCGGAGATCTTCTGTTTTTGTCTTTTCCCTGACGTGTACCTTTCCAGCGACGCTGATATCCAAGCACACCTCATAGACCTGGACGAGAGGAGAGAGCAGTTGATGTCTTCGCCATTACTGCCAAAACACTCGACCCACTTTCACCTCCAGGGCAGAAGCTGAGCAGACTTCAACTCAGCAGGCAGGCCTTCTGGGTTAAGTGGAAAGAGCTTTATCTGGAGGAGCAAAGGTGTGTGAAGGTGTGGGATGAGAGAAACCCCTTGTTGCTAGAACAAGGGCTGCCCAAGCGGGAGATGAGACGCAAGCTTCGGAAACCAAGAAGCAAACTGATCAACCAGAGACGAAGGCTTCAGGAACACATAAACCTGCTGATCAATCAGAAACAACAACATCGGGAGCACGAAAACTAGTTGATCAGCCAGAGAGGCAAGCGTCGGGAAAACAAAAGTAAGCTTCGAGAGGAGAGGGTTCCGAGCGAGATAGACAAGACTTTAGAGGGATGAACAGTCGACTCCAAAAACAATGCCAACGAAAGCTACAGGGACATACGGTCACCCCAGAGGATATGGTGCAGGATGGAATGGTGGCTACTGTGAGGAATCGCGTGGTGGAGGCTACAGAGGATGGTCTGGATATCGCTGATAGATGGGTCTGCTAAAATACTGTGATATTCTCCTCTAATTCTCATGCATGGTTACTTCAAGCAGTGCGTCCGTCGCATGTATGATGTTCCAGTGTGGTGCTGGATGAAGGAAGTTACCAGCGACGTTCAAGATTGTGAAGGTTCGCTTTGTCACATCTTAATAACGTCCCTCCCTGCGTGGCGAGACACTCTGTGTGCCGAGACAAATAAGGGTACTTTGACTTTCAGCAACTGCAAAATCTATACGCACAACAAATACGGCTATAGTTCTATGAAAAAAATCTGTCGTAGTTAATTCTAAATGTCAATAATCCACTCCTCCCCAAAAACTACGTTTGCATCATCGTCTCCAAGTCTGATTTGTACAGCGCCTTCCTTCGTAGCGTAACAGACTTCCCTCCCCACAACGCCAACCTCAACTCCTTACCGCTCCAAATTTTTGTAGAATGACCTTGTCCAAGCCCCAGAACCTCCCTCTAGTATTAGGAAGTCATTATCAGCCCTATGCGCGCTGCGAGGCGCAATTTCATGCAGTGCCGCCATGTCGATTGGTACCTCCAGCAGAACCGATTCAGCCTAATGCGAGATGACCCCGCACTTCTTACGTCATACATCTGCAGGTATTTTACTGTAAGATATGTGGCTCTGCGGATTGCACAAGGCTCGGAATATGATTAAATCCGACTTAGGATTGGGAGCAGTGCTAAGACACGGCCCGGGCGCTTGTTTAGTCAGCCAACGCGTCTCAGCGTCTCAACCGCTCGCCACAGCCATCGTACGATTTCGAGATGCAGTCCAACGCACAGTGATACGTACTTTTGTAACATAGAGACATGCCATCCACGTCACACTCAAGCTGCGAAACACGCTGTGGTCCCTTCCGCTGACCGAACCAAAGACCTGCTCAAGCCACCACGTCCTCATGCATCTCGAGCCTACCGGCGCCGATTCCTAGACCAAGCAGCAGCCGAGATCTAGTCTCGGCTCGTTGAAAGGGAATACGAGGAGATAGGAAGGAGATAAGATAAGATAGAGTGCAGTGGCCCTAGAAATCGAAGCCTTTGACTCCGCAAGTAGGTTGAGTGTCACTGGCAGAACGCCATTGTTGCAAGCACATACGAAGGTGGAAGGCTCGACATGTTTTGGTCATACAGCTGTTGTACGGTCAAACAACCAACAGCCCCTTACATGAGCACTGCAATCTCTAGGGCCGTAGAGACGAGCCGGGATGGTAGCCATGCATGGCAAGACCCTACACTATCCAGGAGCTGCATACAGCACTCTTCTCTTCAGCCATATCTACAAACTATCGCCTCCTTAACAAGCTCCTGGCAGGAGCGGTTCGGCCGTCCTCCCTGCTAGCGTCACCAAGCTGTTCATCTCATCAGTTTGGTGTCTTGCAAAATCGCCTTCGGCTAGCTTCACATGTCAGCCTAACAGCTCTACCTGCCCCACACTGTGGCTATGCTGTCGCCCGCGGTCAGCTGAGCTTGTTCAGCCTTCCTTTATATGCCTAGCGTCCTGGCCGCTCGCTTATCGAATACGTTACGACAATATTAATAAATACTGGACGTATTTTTCGACTACTTTGAAGCTTCAAGCGACTAAAAAGAATCAAGAGAGATTAAGGATCCTTCAGCCGCCATAATAAACAGAAAAATAGCTTTCGTACAAAGATGTTGCATTTTGATGAGGAAAGGTGCTATGGAAGCTCAAAATCCGATAATATCGTGGATTTTTCAGCATAAGATTATTGTCGGTATACCCGCCCGTGAAATGGGAAGGTACTATAGACGCTGTTAATCGACTGCCCGTGGGTTTCGCAGAACGCTAATCCACGGCGGTGCAAGAGCGCAGGGTACGGTTGAAAGAGTATGAATTGCTTGTGACCACGAATCTTCTACGTAGCAAGGGCTAGCAGCGACGTCGAAGTCCTCTGCTAGCTTGCCAATTGTAGGTTTTGATTCTCGGGTTCGTCCTCCTTCTAAATTGCCGGGGCCGTATATTTATGCCTGTGCGGATCTCGCTTAATCCACACAGTCCCCCTTCTGAGTCATTGTTATCTATAGAGCAATCCACCGTAATACCAACAATTATCATCAAATACGATTATTTATTGTTTACTAAACGACAATTTTATTTTTGGCCACCCTATCCCAAGCGAGCCGCCATCCCCAAAACTCACCAAAAAGTGTAACGATTCGAGCAATCGTTCCATCACGTGACTGAACCGCTTCCTGCCCGACCCCGATACAGTTCCTATTCCTATCCGAACCGGTAGGACTCCGGCTCCCGACCTGCTCCCTACTCAACTCCGATACAGGCTCTATTCATATCCGAACCTGTATTACCTCGGCTCCTGATGCAACTCCGATACAGGTCCTTATCCGAACCTGTAGTACCTCGGCTCCGTTATCTCTCATCTCTCGTGTATATAAGCCAGTCGTTTCGTTAGTTAGATCAGGTAGCTTTTGAATATCCTTAGTGATTCGCACCCGAATCCGATCGTTCTGATATCCTGCGCTGTTACAAAAAGCGCAAATTTTGATCTTCAATATCTTCACAAATACTTCAAAAAAAATCACAAAACATTAAATATAAGTTATTCGATAAATATAATTCAATATACAGGAGTCTTAGATTAGTAGATATTCTAGTTATGTTGGTATTACGGTGGATTGCACGGTATATAACAATGACTCAGAAGGAGGACTGGGTGGATTAAGCGAGGTCCGCACAGGCATAAATATACGGCCCCGGCAATTTAGAAGGAGGACACACCCGAGAATCAAAACCTACAATTGGCAAGCTAGCAGAGGACTTCGACGTCGCTGCTAGCCCTTGCTACGTAGAAGATTCGTGGTCGCAAGCAATTCATACTCTTTCTACCGTACCCTGCGCTCTTGCACCGCCGTGGACTAGCGTTCTGCGAAACCCACGGGCAGTCGATTAACAGCGTCTATAGGACCTTCCCACTTCACGGGCGGGTATACCGACAAGTTAACTAGATATTAGATATAGATACCCTTTTTGGCCCCAACCTTTGATTATCTTTAAAATCTTTAAAATCTTAATATATTATAATTTATATATAGGAGAGGCTGCAATTCAAATTTTTTTAGCTTCTTATTCGGTATTTGTGAAGATATTTAAAGTTGAAATCTTGACTTTTTGGTGAGTTTTGGAGGGTGGCGGCTCGCTTGGGGTGGCGGCTCGCTTATGTTTGTAATTTGCCGAAAATTGAAACTACCACATTCGACTCACAGCATACTTACACTGTCTCGCATTCAGATACGTTTCTTTGGTATGGCATCGCAGCCTTTCTATCTAGATGCTCGCTAACCTCGATAGTTAGGACTGATATGCTGGACGGCCGAGCGAGTTGTCCAGCTCGTCTCTTGAGTTCGGCTCCTGCGGTTTGAACCCGGCCGAACCAATTCCTACCGATCAGCCTGTGCCCGACCCTATGCGAAACAATGCGTCTTTTGCGATGGAGCAATAATACTGAGTTTAGCCTCACCGAAGATCTGGCGGACGACGAGGCAATCCCTCCCTATGCGATCCTGTCGCATACGTGGCTCGAAGATACGCAGGAACCCACCTTTGAAGACCTCACGAATGGCACTGGCAGGAAAAAGCTTGGATATAAGAAGATCCAGTTCTGCGGAGGACAAGCTAAACAAGATAACCTACAATATTTCTGGGTGGATACCTGTTGCACTAACAAAGAAAACCATGCTGAACTCTCGCTAGCTATCAACTCCATGTTTCGCTGGTACCGCAACTCGACTCGATGCTACGTCTATTTGTTGGATGTCTCTAGCTCACCTTTGGACACCAGCCCGGAGTGCAATCCGCGGGAATCGAATCTCCAGAAAGCCAGATGGTTTACTTGGGTTTGGAGTCAGCAGAGGTGGACGAACGCATCGATCATGCTAGCAGGGAGGACGGCCGACCCGCTCCGGCCACACCCTTGCGCTGGAGGCGCTAGTTTGTAGATATGGCTGAAGAGAAGAGTGCTGTATGCAGCTCCTGGATAGCGTAGAGTCTTGCTAAGCATGGCCACCACCACAACTTTGCTAGTACTCACGACCCTTAGCGGTCGAACTGAAGCACATCTCTACGGCCCTAGTGTTTACAGTGCCTGTGTAAGGAGCCACTGGTTGTTTAACCGTACGACAGCTGTATCACCAAAACATGCAGAGCCTTTCCACCTTTGTATGCGCTTGCAACGACGGCGTTTCGCCAGTAACGCTTGGTTAAACCCGCTTGCTGAAGCGCAGGCTTTGATTTCTAGGCTCGCCGCGCTCTATCTTATCTTATATCCTTCCCGTCACACCGTATTCCCCTCCAACGAGCTGATGCTAGAGCTCGCTGCGGCTTAGTCTAGGAAGCATGAGGACATAGGTCTTCGTTTGGCCAACGGAGGGGAGAACGGCGAGGGCGACATAATGGTATGTCTCTAGGTTACAAAGTAGTTATTGCTGTGCGTTGGACCGCGTCTCGAAATGTACAACAAAATAGCAGGTTTCAACGCTAGGAAACGCGTTGGCAGCACCAACGGGCGCCACATATCTTATGAGGTAAGACGTGCGGAGTCATCGCGCATTAGCCCGGATTGGTGGTTCGCTTCCGCTGGAGGTACCTATTGACAGGGTGGCGCTGCATGAAATTGCGCCCCGCAGCGCTCATAGGGCTAACAATGACTTTCTAGTATTAGAGGGAGGTTATAAGGGTAGGATAAAACTATTCTACAAAAATTCAGAATAAAGAAGGCTTAAGGTTGGCACTGTAGGGAGGGAAGCCTGTTATGCCACAACATAAGTCGCTGTACAAATCAGGCGCGGAGGCGACAATACGAACGTAATTTTTGGGTAGGAGGGATTATAGACGTTCAGAATTCGCCACAGCAGGTTATTTTTGTAGAAACATAGCAATATCCATTGTGTGCATAAGCTTCCCAGTTGCTGAAAGTCAAAGTACCCTCGTTTGTCTCGCCACACAGTGTGTCTCTACGCAGTGTTAATGGACTTACGAAGCCATTGCCTTCAACCCCTCAAAATTCTCCTTAGTCCTTATCCTCCGAGTCCGCAACCATTCACTCATCACTATTTCATTTGCATCTTGCATGTGCAGTCATATGTTCGCCATACTGGAAGTCGGATGCACACTGCGCACGAGGGCCTACGAGGAATATTACAGGGGTTTCGTCATAATGTGTCCTGATCATTACAAAGGGACAACGGAGAGCACGATCAGTTGCTTCGTCTTGAAGCTAGATACGGATTGCTGGATAGGGAGAGTACCCTCGTAGGTGGGAACATGCCAGATTGAGTGTGCATCACTTTGTAATTTTCCGTCTTGGTATCTACTTTCTCTTGGCTCAATGTCTCTCCATCATCATTTTCCTCTCCACTCTTTTTATCTTATCTTCCTTCCGTCTCTTACTGCTAAAGCTCATTTTTCCATCAATAAATCTCCGGGGTACCCGCCGCTAGACCCTGAAATTATGTTTCGGTTGAGATTTGCACGCGTCACTATATGGGATCGGCCCTAATCGATATTGCAATAACGATGTACAGCACTACAAACACAGAACATATAAATATGACGTCCCATATCAACGCTCATATATTACTTACCGTGAACTACCTCCCACGTTCCTTCTCATTCCCACAATCCTTCCCATCCCTCATTTCCGTCTCTGTCCCAGGCCATCCACCTCAATCATGCATCTCGATTCGCTCCTCTTAGCACTCCTCACATGCGCACCCACCACCCTCGCTGCACCCACATCGACCCAGCCTTACTCAACATGGATGGCATCCTCCTTCCTCAGCAAAAAGCCCGCGATAAATCAACACTACGTCTCCAGCGTGCTCAACGAAGGGATTCAAAAAGCCGCCACCCTCTACAAAAACGCCACTCTTCTCTCCTACACATCCAACGCTATATCTTCCCTGATCGCGCCCAACGGAACACTAATAGGCTGGGACCCCCTATACTACTCGCTCGACGACTTGCGTGTTGGAAACAACATCCTCTACTTCTGGGACTCGGAGGGCCGGAAAAGCGAGAAATACAAGACCGCCGCGACCGCGCTGCGAAAGCAACTAGACAGATACCCGCGAACTGCCTCCGGCGGTTTCTGGCACCGCAATCCCGCATACAAGAACCAGATGTGGCTCGACGGGATATACATGGCGTCCCCATTCTACGCTACCTACACGAGCTACTTTGAGCCGACGAATACGACGGCCTGGAATGATATAGCGCTGCAGTTTGACCTCATCGAGGCGCATACGCGAAATAAGACGACAAATTTGCTGTACCATGGGTATGATGAATCGAAGAAGGCGGTTTGGGCGGATCCGGTTACGGGGGCGAGTCCGCATGTTTGGGATCGGGCTGTAGGGTGGTACTTCATGGCGCTGGTGGAAGTGCTACAGGTTTATCCTCAGAGCAACGCCGGGTATGCGAGGCTGAAAGGATATTTGACGACGCTAGCGGAGGGAGTGCAAAAGGCGCAGGATACGACTGGCGGGTGGTGGTTGGTCATGGACGAGCCGTACCCGGGGATGAAGGGAAATTATATTGAAAGCAGTGCGACAGCCATGTTTACTTACGCGTATTTGAAGGGTGTGAGGACCGGGTTGTTGGATGAGAAGTATAGGGATACGGCGAGCAAGGCGTATGATCTCATGATTGAGAAGTTTGTCAAGGTCGAGACGAATGGGACGCTGAGTTGGGAGGGGACGGTGGAGGTTGGAAGCTTGAATGGAGATGCGAGCTATGAGTATTATATTGGCGTGGGACTGAGCGAGAACGATGGGAAGGGCGCTGGGCCTTTTATGTTTGCTGCCACGGAGATGGAGATGTGGAAGGCGTCGTGAGTGCTGATGTATGGTAAAAAGTTATAATTCTGTTAGAAGGAGGGGAGCTACATACAGGTCGTAATAATATTACCCATAGAGAACCCCATTTTCAACCAAACTCCAGTCTCAAACCCTACATTGAGAGATTTTCTGCCCAATTGTCTCGCGCAATGCTCCAACCCAAGTATTCCGTGTTTCATGTTTTGCATCATCTCCTTACTCTCTAAGCTCAGAGCAGAGTTCCTACAGCGGCAGAGACGAACAACATGGCCAGCATACCCAGCCCCGCCTTCGATACACCCTGCATGCCCAGATATGCGGGCGCTGCACCAGTCGACGACGCGGGTTTAGCCGTGCTACCCTGCGTTCCCGTCGTACTCGGATTTCTCGTCGAAGCCGCACTCGGCGTCCCTGTAGCCGTGGCCGTATTATTGCCGTTGCAGACGATCAATTGGGGCTTCACACCTCCATCCTGGAGACACTTGTTGATATCCGCGACGCTCTGGCCGACCACAAGGCAGTACAGTGCGCAGTCACTGGCGTACTTCTGGACCGGCGCGCTCTTGCAGCAGTTGCCTAGGATGTCGGAGTAGTTCGATGGCAGACCCTCGGTGCTGGCGACGGCGCAGAAGACGTCGGTCGTGGGGTATTGGTTGTAGTTCGCGTTGGCACATGTGCCGGTCGGGTTCGCGGCGACTGAGGAAGACACGAGGGACATTTTGGAATTCTGGGAGGTGGAATGGTTAGCTTGCGGTTGAAGGGATTTGTGAGGCTGGCTCACGTGAAATTCTTCGTGTGGAGTGGGCTGCGGTTTGGGATCGAGTACGTCACGAAAGTGGTTGTGCCGTGGAATTAGTTATGTAGATGTAAGTTTGTGAGGTTAGTGGTTTGGCAATGGGGCGAGTGAAGCAAATATAGGTAGTGTAGTGAGTGGCCTGAGTTTTGTTGCACTGTCAGTGCTGGTAGCAAGTCTCTCGCTCAGCTCACAAGGTTCTTTTGCTTGAGGCGGTGGTTCGTCGTGGCTCCACATGGTTGCCCAGGCGATCCGTTTAATGTAATTCGCGTGCCACATTATTTTAGTGCACTACAAATCACGGCGTGCTCTGGAACATAAAAATTCCGACACCGCCCCTCACCTTGAGTTTGATACAAGGTACATTGATAGAAGTGAAGAACTTGAGACGAGGTGTTGACGTCTTCGGTGGTGCGTAACAATTCGAATGTCTAAGCCTAAAGGAGGAACGGGTTCTTTCTCAGCCCATGCTTCAGCTCAATATCAGAGCACATTTCCATCAACCGCAAAGCCCCAACATTACTATTATACATACACACTATCGCTCCCGGAGAAAGATAAAGAAGAGTGTCAGCAGGTTCATCGAATATTGTAAAGGTCCTCCTCCTGGCGGATACAGAAGGACCTAGCAGGGTAAAGTTGATCCTCTTGCCCTGTTTCTGGATTTGCTTGACCATATGACGCTCCTCGAACGCAACAAGATGTACTAGATTGGATTTTTGTCGAATTTTTCGAGGGCGTTGTCCCGCGTTATGAATTTCATATCTTTGCTTTCTTCTCTCTTGTCTTTCGTACCCTCATTCATGCAGCTCGTGTCTCGGCCTCCCATCCAACTCCTGCCTGTGCTTCACCATATCTGTATCCTTTTCATATACTATCTCTGGCGCTTGAGGTAGCTGCACTTTCCGTTGTTTACGTTTGCGCAGGAACACCCACATAAACGCGACGATACCTGCGACGACGGCTGCACATGCAATGCCTATCCCCGCGCCTGCACCTGCAGAAAGCTTGTCTGGAGACGAAGGCTGCTCGGGTTTAGATTGTGGCGAGATAGATCCGGTGTTGGTAGGCGGACTCGATGAAGTCGCAGACTTCAGGGTGGCAGACGACATGAGTGTGACTGCAGGAATCATCGCCGAACTCCCAATCGAACTCGTCGCTGAACTCGTAATCGAACTCGAAGCTGAACTACTTATCGGACTCGTAGCAGCCAAAATAGCGGAAGAATCGACCTTCCACCACGTTGCTGATACCGTGGAATTGCCTTCCGAGGCAGCCTTCACTTCGCCCGTAGTGGGATTGACAAAGTATCCGGTACCATTGTCGCAACATTGGGTACCGTCCACGGCGCAGCAGAAGACGTTGTTGCCACAGTCTGTCAGCGATAGACCTGCTGCAGTCTGCCCTATCAACCACATTGCACGGTCAGCCCAATTTTTCAAAGTAATAGATGTAGAAGCAGGCTATTACCCGGACAGAGAGTCGAGCAACCGCTCCAATTCGCGTTATCACAGTATTGTCTGCTGATTGTCCCGCCGCCATCGACGCAGAGCAAATTGGATCCGCATTTCTCAAAGTCAAGACAGCAGTTGTGGGTTCCGTTTCCGCACGAGAGCAGTTCGGGTCCAGTGTAGTATTTCGAATTTCGTGCAAGGATACCTGTGCACCCTATGTTCAGTAGATTACTCGAAGGTCATTGTGAAGCTGGCATACCATCGTGGGAGTAACAGTCGGCGTTCACAACTGGTGTAAAAACCGTCCGCAGGACCAGAAACCAGGCAACCGGCCGAACCATGGTGATTTACTGTTTGAGCGACACAATACGCTCAGAAAGTGTAGGGCTGTACAGCTAGATGGTGTTCACAGGGAGGAGGCTGAGCTGGGGGGGTTGGGGGCATCCGATTTTATAGGTAGAAATACCGTTTCCGACCCCATCAATAAGGAGACGATCCGCATCAATTCAAAACTTGCTGACATTACCAAGGATTGACTTCGCTAACTCAAGAATGGATGGATAGAATTGAAAGAAATCTATAGCAAAGTTATAGGGTTAGTAAAGGCAAGTTTGACGGCATGCTAATTGTCAAGATCCGATGGGCGGTTGTAATATATGCTAATGCGTACTTACCTTGAGCTCAACTCTTCCCTCCCTCGCATCTCGACATATACCCATCCGATTCTAACAATTTGCACGCCGTTGGGCTCGCATTTACTATCTCTACAATTTGCAATAGATTTCTTTTAATTTTATCCCTCAATTGTAAAGATACATAGTTTGGTTTTGTACTTACCCAATTTATGCGGATTGCCTCCCTATCGCTGACCGTTCCACAAACGTGTCAGCAACAGTCTATCGACACGAGCTCGACAGCCTCGTGCTTTAATGTCCTGCATATATTTATTCCACCAGCATCTATAAAGGTAACGACATAACCAACTAAAGGGCATCAAATACAAATAAACCATGTTAAAACAGACGGCTCACAAGGTTACAGCGTATTATTCTTCGGAAGCGTTAATTAAGCTCTACTTAGGGGGTAATGGAGATTGGGGCTGTTACACAGACTCTCGTATCACGGAGTAAAGGCAAATACAAGTGGCAAAAAACCCCTGTATTTAGCTCTCGACGGGGCCACGATAAGACTGAACAAATCCTGTTTGTTGACCAACATGCTGCCAACGGAGCGCTGTTACTCTCAGCATCCAGTCTCTACACACACTCTCTCTCCCACTCTATCTTCTCCACTGTTTGATTAGAACAGATAGAAGGGATATGGGCTTAGTAAAATTTAGAGCAAAGAATATATCTAGAGATGTGTGCACTTCTTTAAATATCGTGTACTGTATATCAAAGCCACTACACTACTTTCTATCTCCATTATCCTTCCTCTCTAGCCAATCGCCTGTTCTTGTACCATTTCGAAATTCTCTGTCTACAACGCCTCAATTTTGATATGATGTCTCTTTCATCCACTGTTGGTTTCACAGGGCTATTGCAATAGCAATGGGGGTTCTCAAAGGGGGTAATAAATCGTTGTGTCTGTCTCTATCTGAGGTGAGGCTCAGGAGGTTGTATCATCCCTTTGCCGCCAAGCACCGCTAGTGTCTCATGTGATAAACACGTGATCACAACATCACCACGTGATCACCATGTTCTATATATATTCCAACATCCACTAACATTAAACTCAAAAAAAGGGGCAAAAAGGAACAAACGACCGGCCGTGCTGACTGTGTTATTCGGATTAGAATTTCCCCCTTTGCGTGCTAGCCCTAATTCCTGTATTGTTAGCTGCAGGGCGCCACCCCAAGCAACTAGCTGTTATTCATTTCAACTGTAGATGCATTTTTTTATGGTAGGATTTGTAAACTGATCAGGATTTGTAGAGGGTAGGTGAGAGTGAGAAGTTTTGAAGTGAGTCACGTGAGGTGTCGAAGCGAAGATAGAATATTGCCGATGCCGCTATCAAAGGATATGTAAACGGATTGCGAATTGCTTCAGTTCAGATGAGCATGTGCTCAGGTGAGAAGTTATACTCCTCTTGCCTTCTACAACCTCTTGAGTATGATTTGGTTACTCCAATTCTATTGCATATTGTTTTCTTTTTTCAATTTGCCCTCACTTTTACGCTTCTCTTGTTTCGTCGTCGTGTCAGGCTTTGGTATAACAGTGTGCATATTTTGCTTGCCAGGGTGATGGGTGACATTTCCCCTTACCTACGACGCACCTTGCAAGAATTTGGATTTGAGACCAAAAGAAATCAAGGGTCAGATGACATACTCGTAGATCAGCCTCGGTCGATTATCATTGAATATATATTCTGGAAGCTGGGGATCTATGAGTGGCGTAGATACTCCGGGGTCCGTTACGGGATGGCAAGAAGAAGAGAGATCTAAGGCTATAGATGGTTGAAATACATATCTGAGACGTTTACTACAGCGCCCCGTAGTGTCTTGTATATCGTCTCCTGTTCATATATTTTGTAGTTGTAGATATTTCCTTTCGTGTTTTCTTTGCGAGGAGATTCCGTTCCTTGATACCACCTTTTCGGCATATTTGAGTACACACACAAAAGTATAGTCAACTGCAAAGGTGCGATCCGATCTAAAGGTTGCAGGAGATGTGATTGCTATGAAGCTCGTCGGCCAATCAGCGCCCCCGAAGCGAAGCGTTGGACGATATAACACTAACCAAATGGAGTTAAGTAGCCAATATTGGCGGGGTCAGAAACTGCCGCGACGGAGTTTCGTTTCGGGGCAACTCTTCGTCCTCAAAACTCTTATATTCCTCTCCCCCCTCTTCTCTTTCTTCTCTACCTCTCTACCTTTCAATCTACTCTCCATAACATCCTTTACCTCCACAATCCATTCTCACCTTGCCAACATGTCTGCCCCCGCCCACAAGTTCAAGGTCGCTGACATCAGTCTCGCGGCGTTCGGTCGTCGTGAGATTGAACTGGCCGAGAATGAGATGCCCGGTCTGATGGCCACCCGCGAGAAGTACGCTGAAGAGCAGCCATTGAAGGGTGCCCGCATTGCTGGCTGTCTGCACATGAGTACGTTGCCTCAAGAACGGTCCTGAAACACATCTAACACAATCACAGCTATCCAGACCGCTGTTCTGATTGAGACCCTCAAGTCCCTCGGCGCCGAGCTGACCTGGACGAGCTGCAACATCTTCTCCACCCAGGACCACGCCGCAGCTGCCATTGCTGCCACCGGTGTCCCCGTTTTCGCCTGGAAGGGCGAGACCGAGGAGGAGTATCAATGGTGCCTCGAGCAGCAGCTCACCGCCTTTAAGGATGGCAAGACCCTGAACCTGATTCTCGACGATGGTGGCGACCTGACCTCGCTCGTCCACAAGAAGTACCCCGAAATGCTCAAGGACTGCTACGGCGTGTCTGAGGAGACCACCACCGGCGTCCACCACCTGTATCGCATGCTCAAGAACAAGGGCCTGCTCGTCCCAGCCATCAACGTCAACGACTCGGTCACCAAGTCTAAGTTTGACAACCTGTACGGCTGCCGTGAATCCCTCGTTGACGGCATCAAGCGTGCTACCGACGTCATGATCGCTGGTAAGGTCGCCGTTGTTGCTGGTTTCGGTGATGTCGGTAAGGGTTGTGCCCAGGCTCTCCATAGCATGGGTGCCCGCGTCATTGTCACCGAGATCGATCCCATCAATGCTCTCCAGGCCGCCGTTTCTGGCTTCCAGGTCATCACCATGGAGGATGCTGCTCCCCAGGGCCAGATCTTTGTCACCACCACCGGCTGCCGTGACATTCTCACTGCCAGGCACTTCGAGGCTATGCCTAACGATGCCATTGTCTGCAGTGAGTTTTTCTATCATATCCTTGAAACCACATCTGACATGTCTAGACATCGGTCACTTCGATATCGAAATCGATGTTGCATGGCTCAAGGCCAACGCCAAGTCTGTCCAAAACATCAAGCCCCAAGTCGATCGCTACCTCATGAAGAGCGGCCGCCACATCATCCTCCTCGCCGAGGGCCGTCTCGTCAATCTGGGATGCGCCACCGGCCACTCCTCCTTTGTCATGTCCTGCTCTTTCACCAACCAGGTGCTTGCCCAGATCATGCTGTTCAAGGCCAATGACAAGGCCTTCGGCGACAAGTACATCGAGTTCGGCAAGACCGGCAAGCTCGATGTGGGTGTCTACGTCCTGCCCAAGATCCTTGACGAGCAGGTCGCATACCTCCATCTCGCCCACGTCAACGCCAAGCTGTCCAAGCTCTCTGACGTCCAGGCCGAGTACCTTGGTCTTCCCATCGAGGGCCCGTATAAGCCCGACATTTACCGTTACTAGATCTCTTTCATATTTCTTATAGGTTCTGGAAAGTTTCAACACACGACGTTATGAATTGAACTGGGATGATACCACTTCGAAAAGTTGATTTGTCTTCAACGGCATAGTCAGGGAGTATGTCTTTATTCCAAAGAGACGGGGTTTTTGGTTTTCGATAATGGTTCAAAAGGCGTTTGTTCACTGCATCTATCACCCTACTTGGCCCTTCAACCCTGGTCAAGGATATAGAGGTGATTTTCTGTGTAAGAATGTGGCTGTGAGGCGGTGAGTGGACGTTCAACGTCCAGATGGAGGCTTGAAAGCTTATAGAGTAATGGCTCATCGTTCGTACACGATGGGCTGCGAATGAAGACGGTGGTGGGTTCCACACCCACGCGCTGCGAGTCGAATATTAAGAATTTTCGTCATCGACTGATTGTCCTAGAAACCTTAACTGCCCAGAACATCCGCCTTCCACCTCAACAAAACCTTGTTTTCCTTCCCGCACGTACCCGTTTCCAGTGTCATGCTCTCTCCGTTTCTTACTCACACCTGTATGCCCACACATAAACTGCTTCCGTAGCATCTCGTCTACATTGATATGTATGCCATGTACGCAGCCAGCCCACACCTCCTACCACCACCTACATACATATCACATTCCACAGTATACTCTACTCCCGACGTTATCCAATTTCAGTCTCCTTGCTCAATCAGTCAGTGACATGCTAATGCAATCCGCACGTCTGCACGCTGCAAACCTACTTAAAAGCCAGAGCGTTGTACACCGAGCCGCATCCCCGTTGCGTTATCCGGTATGTTACGGCATAGCCAGCGGGATACATTGGACCCACTATGTGGTCGCTGCGGTGCGCAGGATGTGTTTCAGCATCCTGGCTTGGGGGTGCGCCACGCGAGGGCACGTACTGGACGGGTGTTGACATGGCGACGGACGGATGATGATACAGCCAGGAGTCGTGGTCGAGAAGAAGTTGCCGTGGTCGAGACTACGGCGTCGTGGTCAAGACAATGCTGCACGATTAGCAAATCTCGAGAAAAAATACATGGAGACAAGTAAAGCACCATGGATTGCACAATCACAACATTACATGTAGGGCACGTCCCCCAATTGATATTATAACCCCAATATGCTACTGTAGTCTACACAATATGTGCTCTTTCCACACCTGACACCACGCCAATACTCTCCTCCCCACCTACACTGCAGAAAACGCGCACCTCAAGTGCCGCCCGTATGCCTGCCAATGCTCGCTTGTTACAGATATCTGACATCTACCCTGCTCGGCGTAGAAGGCTACTAAGAACTAGGGTAGGGAGGTATCAAGACGGAAGAGAATTCGAGAAGAAACAACAAGAAAGACCCGCTCAACCTAAAACCGTGCTTTTCCAAAAATATCGGCGAAGATATGACATGAATAACATGGTGGGAGGTTGTATTGATGCCATTTGAGATGTGAATCGGAAAAAGGGTAGTCGAGAAGAGAAACGCCGTCAGAGAAACACAGGGAAACGGTGCGAGCGTTGCATCAACGCAGTCCGATGACGCTCTGTTCAATAGTTAGTATCGTGTCGAAATTACTAGGAGTTTGTGCAGTACCATCTCAAGTGTCCAGACTCTCCTGATCCAAACCTTTAGCTTGCCTTCCACGCCTTTTACGTTTTCCAATTCAACGCCCTCCCACCAGCATCGTCGAGCGGGCTTCCTCCAGAATAGGAGCAGCTTCTGGGCCATTCCAACAGCATTGCTGTTTGCGAGATCATTACCCTTGATGTCAGTTCGGAGCCGTGCTAGCGCAATGCTGCAGATTACTGCCTTGTTGGGTTCCCCAGCTCGGTGACCCCACTTGTCGTCGTGATTGAATCCGCTGATGTCATCAGGTTAGCATACAGCCAACAGAATAATTAACGACGTGAATACATACCCAGCCGTCAACATTTCGATGAGATGCTGCTCTGTGGTCCCCGGTTCTTCGCTCTTTCGTAACCCCGAAAATATGCCATTCTGCCTCAACAACGCTTCCCCGGCAGCTCTTTTGACTTCTATCATCTCCGGCTGAGAAATATCGCGGTACGGCGGGATGGCGTAGAAATCGAGATCCTCGCGCAGGACAATGATCCCAGCCCGATCCTGCAGCATGTCCCTTGCGGAGCCGTGCATAGGCTCGATCGGGACAGCTTCGGCGGGATGGTCTGGGGTTGCGGTTGGGGAGGGGGGTGACACGGGGATCGTCTGGGCTACATTGCGGAAGAATTCCAACATGTATTGCAGGGAATTCGGGTCATACTGGGCAAAATAGATATTGTCAGATAGATATAATGCGTGATGGGAGAGGTAGCAGTCGATCATTTGGATAGAGTTCATACGGGTGTTGGGAGCTGAGGGGAAGGGAGATCTGTGGTACCAACATCGACTGGATAGACGTCACCATCATGGTATGAGTTCATGTGACCATCTGGGAGGAGCCCATTAGGAAACAGAGATAGCAATACGAATTCGGGCAGCGTCAGGAGCTCGTCTCTAGAGAGCGTGAATCGGGTTCCCCTGGAATCAAGATCAGTCATGCACGTTTTCCTCGAGCGATATCGCTAGCTTACCTGAGTTCCAACGTAATGTTCTCATCGGACCCGCCTAGGGTGTTTATGGGTGGCCCGCCACTCTGCTGTGAGACCTGGGTGAGGATGCTCGCGGGACCTCCTGCGGATGCCATCACGTAGGTGAACGAGTCGAGCGGGCTGAATCCTTCACTGTACGGCGGCGGTGGTTCTCCGTCGTCGATGTCCTTGCTGCTGGAGCCGTCTTTGGTGTCGCGTGGGAGGGCAGCCTTGGTTTCAGCGACAGCGGCAGCGGTGGAGGACGACTCGGAGAAATAGCGGGGCGCCGGTGCAAAAGCAGGTGGGGATTCGCTCTGTGCAGCAGTGTTGCAGGCTTTGTCGGACTGTTCGGCAGGGTCGTCGGGCGGGAAGTAGAGCGAGGAGAAGGGAGGGGGATTCGGTGATTCGCCGGCGGTGGTCAGCACGGTGTGGGCAGCGGAGGGCACTGTGACGGTGTAGGGCGGGCGGGAGTCGTCGTGGTCGCTGGAATGGGAGGTCAAAGGAGTGACTACGGACAAGCCGTTTGCGCTGGAAGCCTGCGTCTGCGACAAGGTGACGGTTGTGTGGTGGAGACGTGCTGGGAGACGCTGCTGGAGGGCAGGGAGACTAGGGCGCTAGCAGCTCAGGTCAATTGCGAGGAGACGTAGGCGGATCACGAGCAGGCCGCACGCATTGGGGAGACGGATGTGAGGCCGGGGATTCGAAGATGCGTGTATGTTGCGGTGGGTGTGTGGTGGCCGGCGTGTGATGAAGTCGCTGAAGTCAGTTGCACGCTTGCCCAAGACAAGGATCCTCGTCCAGGAGCTGTCTAGCGTAGACCCTAGCGCCAATGCCGTCGCTATCACTCCATCACCACACATCATTCCCATCTGATTAGTGAATTCACGGGGATGGCACTGCTCATTGGGTGCGTGAAGACCAGAGGTGTTGCTGCAGGCACGCGGATGTATTGGATGGAGAGGCGCTGTCCGCTCCACGTACTTCTAGCTAACCCTCCCAGTCCGCGGCTCAGTGCTTCTGCACGACGCCCGCATCATTTGCTTGCGCTGTGATCCTCCGCTTGTAATCCTTGACCGTGCCATCAAAGTGTTCAATCGTACCGTGGTCACACACCCACAAACTCTTGCAGACGTTCTGCAGCATGGTGACGTCGTGGCTGACCATAAGAACACCGCCCTGAAACTTCTGCAGGGCCTCCGAGAGCGCGTCCATGGCCTCAATATCCAAGTGATTGGAAGGCTCGTCGAGAACAAGAATGTGTGGGTTCGTCAGGGACAAACACGCAAAGGCCACACGCGACTTCTGGCCTCCCGACAATAGCTCCATCTTCTGCAGGCCCGTCATTCCCGTAATACCGAACGCGCCAAGGTGCCGACGGTACTCCTCGTCCGACTTCCCTGGGAACTGCTTGGCCATGAAACCTACCGCGCTCGCATTCAGATCTAGCGCGTCGACGTGATGCTGTGCAAAGAACCCGATCCGAAGGCGGGGGTTCTGCGTTATCAACCCCGACGTAGGCGACAGTGCGCCAATGAGTAGCTTTAGTGCTGTTGTCTTACCTGCACCGTTGGGTCCTACAATGCCAATACGCGAATCGAGTTGCACGTCGAGATCGACATTCTTGAGCAGGATGTTGTCCTTGGTATAACCAAAGGTCACGCCGCTCATCTGAATGATCGGAGGAGACATCTTTTCCACTTCTGGGAATTTGAAGTGTACCGTGTACTCGGCTTCTGGTGTCTGCAGTATTGGCATTTTCTCCAGTTTCTTGATCCGGGACTGGGCTTCAGATGACTTCGCAGCATTGTACCTAAATTTATCGATGAAGGCTGTCCAATACGTCAGCCACAATTTGGGGAGATCGTCGTGCATGTACAAACCTTGCAGATGCGCGCGTTGGACCATCTGATTGTCGTATTCTCGCTTGGCTGTCTTTCGGCGTTCCTCCTTCGTTGCGTAGAAGGAATCTATTCATGTTAGTAGTTGTCTGGCTTCGCAACTTGCGGGACAGCTCACCAAAGTTAGCACCCTTGTAGTAATCAAGACGCTCCGAGTGCTGGTGGATAATATCTGTTGCCACTTCGTTCAGGAAAGCTCTGTCGTGGGAGACGACCAGGAGAGTGCTTGGGTAGCCCTGCAGGTAGTTGGCCAAGAAGGTAATGGACGGCACGTCCAACATGTTGGACGGTTCGTCAAGAAGTAATAAGTCAGGTTCACAGAACAGTGCTCTAGCCAACGCCAATCTCATTCTCCAACCACCAGAAAACGTCTTGGTCGCAAATTGCTGTCGCTCAGGCGAGAATCCTAGACCCGCGAGAATGCTGGCAGCTCGAGGTTCGGCCTTGTCGGACTCCATCTCAGAGAGCTTGGAGTGAATGTCACTAAGGGTGACGTCCAGCCCTTCACGCCGCTGATCTAGTCTCTGCGCATCCGCAGATGTGTCCGCCATGGTGGATCGCTCGATTTCGAGGTCGGCTAGCTCCTTGGAGATTTTCTGTAGACTATGAAACTAAGTTCCGAGGGATTAAATTGAGGAGCTTACCTCTTGTTCTTTCAGAAGATGTTTACGCCACACGTCTGCATCCAAGACTGCTTGCAGAGCAGGCGTATCGTCACCAGTGATCTAGCCTTTCATCAGCATCCAGATGCCTCAAATAGTCAGAACCAACCAACCTCCTGCTCGACGTGGAGGATCGAAATATGGGTAGGAATGTTGATCTCTCGCCGACTCAGAGCCCGCAGCAAAGTGGATTTACCAATACCGTTCTGACCCACAAGACCATACCGCCGGCCGTAAGCCAAAGTCAGGTTACCGTCTGTGATAATCCTGAGTCCGGAAATGGAGATGTCAAAATTCTCAATCTTGATGTCCTTGCTCTTTGTACTAGAGTCTGCGCCCAATTGTAGGGGGTTGACCGCCATGTAGAATTCTTCATAGCTCTGTGTCTCGTCGGGCACGTTGATGAGTTTGGATGCTTCATATTCGACATTCTTGAAGACTTTGCGGTCCTGTTTGGCGCGCAGCTTGCGTTCTGCCTTCTCGAGTTTCTTTCGATCCACTCTTGATTCCACTTTTCTCGTATTTGCAGATTCGAGATCAACACCTCCGCCAGTCAGACCAAGGGTAGAGGATATGTTCTTATGTGAGCCCACGTGGACTGCTTGATCAAGCCTCCTGGCTGAAGGAGCAATCTGCCGCCGTTCTTGATTGCCGTTTGCTGCACTGAGGCGGGAGATAAACTTGTCAACGAGATTCTGCACAACTGTCTCGTTCTCGCTGGAAAGATCACCTGAGGCGGACAGGAGGAGTGCGGTCACGGCGGCGGCGGCCTCCTCAAGGGGGGACAGGCCGGTGGAGTCCGACTCGGATGTGAATGTATTGGAGGCATGGGTCAGGTACCCAACTGAGTAGTCAGACAGGATGGGGTCGATGTTAGGGATCTGAGCTCTGATTTCAGCTTCCATGATTGCGGCAGGTGTGCGCAACGCCGTCCCACGCTGCTGCTGTCGGTTGAGTGAATTTTCTTAGTGTGTGGCGCCGCAAATCGGCTCCGAGATGGTAAGAACACCGCTTGCCGCCAATGCAGTCTCTCTATGTAGCTGCGCGCGGCGCGGTACGGTGTGTGCTTGGCCGTTACTTTGTCACGGGAGTGCCACGGCCGCAAGCAAAGATGCAAAGGGGGATCTCTATGATTATGTCCAAGGTAGCGGTTGCGGCTCGGAGGGTTGGGATGGACAGCCAATCAGCGTATCTCATCGATCAAACACCACACAGAGCATCACATCGCAGAGGCTGAGACTGGAAAAACGCGCTAGAACGCCCATTTGCTCAGGACGGACAAGCGCTGATCGATTGACTTCAAGGATTCCCGGCATCTCGCAGTGTCGACCGCTCTTGTGCACATCACTCGTAGCCTCATCTAGCTCGGAACAGCCCAACCGGCCTCTGTGCCGCCGAGGCTGCCAAAAAGGATTAATACCTGCTGCATCTTATCCTCGTAATGACGAGCACAAACGCCTCCGCGGGTTGCTGCCACGCCCGGTGGCTATCGATCAGGTCCAAATAGTACACTGGCAGGCGTTTCGACAAGCTGCCAGCCTTGGCCCTGGTACTGTCTTTGTACACAATTCTCCAGATCGCTTACCACGCCGACCGCGTGCTCTGGGGCTTTTCGCTATCGCGAGCCTGCTTTGCTCTGGCCTTCCGAGTCCCGACAAGTCCCCCTCCCCCCTTGTCACGCTCTCCGCCATCTTTGGGGCTGACGTGCTCGTCGTTTCGGACGACCAGGAGCCCCAGGACGTGGCGACTGGAAATGCTGTCCCAATTCCGCTATTGGTGGCGGACGGGCATTCTGAATCATATTCTGGGCCTCTGCAATCCCTCGAATTGCCTGCGCCGCCCAAGGTGTTTGAAGATGATTGCAGCATTACTAACCCCCGAATCCCATAGATGGCTAAAGGGCAGAAGGAAGACAGCAGTTCGGCGGCAAATGCAAAACACACGCGTTTGCGAGCCATGGCCCCACGGTTGTGACCACTGACCGGCTGATACTGCGGCCATGATCAACAAACAATCTCCACCCAATTGCAGGGACTCGCGCGCAGGCCTCGCGAATCACACCTTGCGTGACAAGCAACCGGCCGGCGACATCGTGGTAGACTATTTTGGGTGCAGCTGGCAGCGCGAGGGGTCTGGTCCTGTTCGCAGAGACTAGCTCCTGACGCCTTGATTGTTGTTGTTGTTGCTCTGCGCCGTCATGGCCAGCAGCGTCGTAGCTTGCCCGAGTACCACGGCAGCTGGGGGCGTGTCTGCGAGGGCGACGCCGATGCAGAGGCCGCGCAGCAGAGCGCGCTGGAGCGGGCAATTGCACAGCGAGCGTGTCAATGAACGATGAATGCAGGCTGACCCCGTGACCGTGGTAATGTTTTGACATTCCACCGTCAAACTAATTCATCGGCGTCCCATCTCGCTAAGGCCAGGCCGGGAAGCCCTGCGATGCAGATCCCAGAAAGCAAGCCAGCCAGCAACGGATTTCTTCTGCTCTCCCTTCGCTTCTTCCTCCTTCACCTCTGCCTCCGTCCAACTACGGGTGCCCTCCACCCTCCTCACTTGCTCTGTGGTGCAGCTTGTGTTCTGAGCAGCCGACCGCGCCCCTCCTTACCCGTCCCTCACTCCATGGTCAACCCTCTCCTCGACATGCCATAATGCCCACCGCGTTGTCACGAGAGCCCAGTCGAGTGAGCCTTCCCCGGCGGCTTGGTCTATAATCGAGAATGAAAACTGTTCCATCGGTAACTACCTCTATTTCTTCCATCTGCGAGCCTGCGGGTCGCATCCTCACCACACGCCCTTGCATTGTTTCGACGCCGCCGTCTCTGCACCCGAGAGCGGCGGCGGCTTGCTTCTCTCGTCAAATATAGCTCGCATTCACGTCCCACAGAGTGCTATGACTGACTCATTATCGGGATATAGCTTTGTGCAACTGCCACTGTCGTTGGTGTATCTGCTGTTGGCCTGTCTTTTGGTCGCGAGCATCCCCTCGACCGCCCTAACAAGAGAAAAGCAGCCCCAGCGCGAGACCTCAATCGCAGGCCAATGTCTGCTGTCGTACAGACCTCTGTAGCGACAAACGCCCCCCACGCCTTCAGTTCCCCTATACCGTCCTCCACCTCCTCTCGCGTCCCTGTTGCGACTCGACTCAATCACGATGGACGGCACCAACGTCGGATTGTAAGGAAAATAACCAGCGTCGACACCTCTCTGCACCCGCCTACTGTTAACGGCTATACTACACCTAGCGATTTTGATGTTGATGAGATTGACTTTACGACGCGTGTACCAACAAGGAGAGCATCGTGGATAAAACGCTTGTCAATAACAATGTCGAATTCGCAGCACTCGAGCCGAAACTCGAGTCCGGGCCCAATGTCTCCGTCCGTGTCTTGCTCCAATGGTTCAATGGCCTTCTCCCACGATGGCTCGACTGCTCCCATAGTCGGCAAACGATCGCCCTCTCCGCTACCCCCAAACAAGCTCGTAAAACGGTCATCGTCGGTACGTGTGTCTCGGGAGCCACTCATTCAAGGCTCTGGATCCCGCCTGCCTTCGCTCCGCCGTCCAGCAACCAGTCACCAGAGATCGGCCACACTCCATCAGCACACTGCGCTAATGGACATGCCTCTCGAGGAGCAACCACTGCCGTCGAGATCTGACACTGATGTGGAATACGCCCAATTCTTCAGAGCAAAGGTGGCCAAGGAGAAGACGCTGTCAAAGCGAAGAGGCTCTGTAGCCAATGTAAAAAGCTTGAAGAGAATATTCCCAGATGAGAAGCACAAGCCGACGTTACTGCTCGCAAAATCCGTTTCGGCAGGAGTTGATGAGCCTGATGAAATGTCCAGTGAAGACGGCGAAAGCGTGTTCTTTGTAAGTAGACCCGGCACGCCCATGGGCATCACTGCCGTCATCGAAACCACAACCGACGCTTCCAACGCAGTCGAGAGCAAACCGTACCGTGGTCGACAGTCTGTGGACGCCACTGACGATACCGCACGGCCCCGGCGCTCTTTCTCCATTACCGACTTCCTCTCGACAAGCACTGCCAAGAAGGAACGGATCTCGAAATTATCTGGCGCGAAGCTGGCTCGCAAGTCAAGTCAAAGAGTGAGCTCTGCACCCCTTCCTTCGATGGGCAAAAGGCCCATTAGCACTGCACACGGAGAATCGACCACGGCTTCAGCGCGGCGCGATTTGACGGAACCCGCTCTTGTTCGACGCGAAATTTCCACGTCCAGCGGACCCTTCTCAACAGGCAGCCCTCAAAATGGATTACTTGGTGGTTCTTCTTCATCGTCATCACCATTGCCTGCATTATCATCGCAGCGTCCTGGTATAACGGCAGAACACACCCCGGCGTCAATGCATCAAAGCGACGTTAAGCCGGCCACCCCGGTAAGCACCAATCACGTACCGCCATCACCGACCCTACCTCACACGGGAGGGCGACCGTCCCGTCATTCTGTTGCTCCGTCAGAACAGGCATCTACATTGGTCGGATCGGATAACGAGGCTCGTGGTGTGGGATCTGGCGACGAGGACGACGCAGACGTCCAAAGTGAGACGGTGTTTGATTCGCTGCGCACTGGCGCAACCAGAAGCACTTCAGGTGCTCGTGGTCCTCGCATTGAGACAATATTTGACGAGTCTCCCCCGTCAAAGGTTAAAGTCACCGCTTTACGAGACTTACTTCCCAAAGGAACCTTCCGGGAGCAGACCATCGATGGGGCTCCCGGACAACAAAGCATAGCCGAAGAAGAGGAGAGCATATCAACCCCGGTGCGAACAGTTGTGCCAGAGCGATCCATCCACGAGTCACCGAGCCTAACACGAGGGCTGTCCGCTCCTCTGTTCCCCAACTTGATATCATCCTCGCCCCCGGACATGCCAAAACCGCTCTCGCTTGGAACTCTAGAATGGGACTCTCGGACTGATGACGACGACGATAGCAGTCGCTGGTCAGTCGACGAGGAAGAGGAGGAAGACTCGTGGGGTGATTTGCCTACCCGCGCGCCAGCCACGATGATGGCCACGCCCGTGCCGCTTGGGCGCCACAACCCGCGACTGCTCGCTTCTGGATCTAGTCCGAAGCCACATTCTCCACAACATCTCGTCATTGACCATTGCGATAGGGACGCGCGAAGTAGCATATTTGATTGGTCAGAACAGCAACCCGCCGATAAAAGCGCGGGCAATCGTACGCCGCCACGTCCTCGGACTGTACATGGGAAAAAGGACGCAGACCGCAGAGGGAGTCGCTCAGTCGGTCGTCGCGCGCCCAGTGGGTTGCACGCTCGCAGTCAAAGTGTGCCAGTTGTCCCAGATGCTGCTGGCAAACGTAGCACGGTGGTCACCAACAAATTCGGCACTTGGGGCGTGGGAAGTAAAGGGGTAACCGAAGACTGGAACGATGATTTTGACTTTTCGGATCTACACGAGCGGCCCGCCGCAGAAGGCGCAGCTGAATCACAACGGATTGACAGCGGTACAGCCATGGTTGTACCCAAAAATATTCAAGAGCAACAGAGCAACGTTCTCGCAAACATTGGCCTCTTGCGAGAATGGGGCCTGCTCATTGAGGAACTCAAAGAGCAGAGGATGCGAGCCATCGCGCTCGACATCCTCGAAGGTCCACACGCAGGCATGTGGGAAGAGGTGGATGCCATGATAGACCTCGCAGATCAGGAGGCGGAACACGACGGTGTTCATCGCCTATCGCCGCCCTCATCTCCCGGATTTGACGAGGACGCTTTTGATGACGTGTCGGGCTCCAGTCCCAATCACGGTCGGGGCAGGCACACGTCGGGGTTAGCGAGCGAAGCGCTTGGCAGGAATCACGCCGCACCTGTCTCTCAGCCCAACCGACCGAGGAGAAAGTCAATACTTCCCCCGAACGGTGACATTTTTGGACCGCAATCGTCGCCCGTCCCTTTCTCAGCTCGACATGGATCACCTATTATCGCATCAGATCCAAGGCCTATCATCACACGGCCTCGCAAGGACTCGGAAGCGAAAGCGCGTTTCGTAATAGAATCGCTACAGAAGAAAAGGAGCACACACGAGCCAGTCACCGAATCACAGCCGACTCCCACGACGAAAAAAGTTCCGTTCGATACTGCGACGCTCCGACGCATCGTTCCCTACGTAAACACGTTGACGCGGAAAGTGAAGGATGCATTGAGAGAAGCAGAAGGGCTCTACTCGAGTCCCAGTACGAGCCCTAGAGACCCACATTTCAGCAGGATGTTTTCTCCAACCGACAACGACATAGCCACGCAAATGAAACTAATGACGGTCATGTAGATTCAAAAGCTACGATGTACGGAGAATTGTGAGGGTACTGGTCTTTCCTTGAGTAGTGCTTTGGTTACGACAAACAACAAAAGTTCTGGCAGGCCAAAAGTTCCTTCTGGGGTCTATTTTTCTCTTCTGGATTAGCGTTCGAGCGGTCAACTCGAGGACTTTGCCTTCATCCACGTGTATTTTTTTTTTATTGCTGCATCGGTTACCTGGATCGTTTCCTGCATTTGGGTCGGATTTTGCGTCTCCTGTTCTTGTTAGTATCGACCTTGCGCATCCGTTGTGCCTCTCGCGATTGGTTGTTGGGTGCAACAACATTTTCTCTTGTTGAAGCAGGTGCATACGGCGTTTCGGCTGGCGGGTGAGATTATTGCGACTTGGAAAAAGCCAGGGCTCGGATTGCGCGAGCCTAACGGAGCTTTGCGGTCATGTACAAAATGGGTTTGTCTCATTTGAATGGATGGTTCTTACTAGACGGCCCTCAAACCATTGCATTGCAGCTTGCAGTTTCCTCAGGCCATGAAATCAGAAAGCTTGGATATTGTTAATTGCTGACCCAATTGCTGTGTGCGTGTTGAGACGTTGAGAAATTTTCTTCCCGTCCCATGTCGATAGGCTCGATGCTATTATACCGGCCCCCAAGGGCCTTCCTGGGTTTGTGGAAGGGAGTGCCCTGATGGAGGCGTTGGCCGTGATACACGGGCTCGGGGCAAAGTCTTCCCTCTGTAGGGTGCGGATATCCGTGCTGCTTATGGCGGCGGTTCGCATTTATTGCTGTTCTGGAAAAGCAACGAGGTAGGTGAGACGTGGAACATTCATATGGAAAATGGAAGTGTTTCGTGACAATTGCCGTCACCAGATGTCGACATGTTTAACCCCAGAGTTTGATGCATGCACTCCGCAATCGCACCTCCAGCATTTGCCAACCCTTCCCCAATACAACATGCTCGGCTATCGGGCAAGGCGCGTGCAAACGGCCGCGTTCCCAAGATATGGCCCAGACCACCGGTTCGGCATCGCCACCTCTGTCAATGCGGCCGTTGAAACGATGCGCGTTTGGCTTTCGCAGGCAGCTCTTCGATGACGCAGTGCAGGAGCGGCAGACGTTCAAGGAAGGAATGCAAGGCAATTCACCTGCGTACGCGCCTTAGAGACACACGGATTCCAATCCAGCAACGGCCCTATAACCACACGATTATAAAAATCGTCTCGTATATTGTCACGTCGGCACGATCCTCCCCGGCTTGGATTGAACCTTGGGCTCCCTGGGAACACATCCTCTAACCGTCAATTTGTACCTGCATCGCTTTTTTTCGCGTCCCCTGTCTTCCCCGCTCGTCTCCAGCCGCCGCCGTATATTCAATATGGTCTGGTTGAAAAGCACGCTGGCCGCGACCCTTTTCTATATTGCAGGCGTCAGTGCTCAGAGCTCGACAACTGCGGCTGCATGCTCGAGCACCATTGCACCTCGGCACGCGCCGTCAGTCGCCCCCGGATACAGTGTCCAGGTCGTAGCTTCGGGGCTGAGGGATCCAAGGGCCATTCTCTTTGATTCGAGCGGGCATTTACTAGTGGTGCAGCAGGGGTATGGAATTTCTGCTCTTAACCTGACGGACGATGGGCGGGCGTGCATAAGGGCCGGGAAACCCATAGACATTATCGTTGATAAGGCGGTGAGTTGTGATCCATTATCACAATTGTGACTCCAGACTTGACATACATATGTACATATCTCTAACGCTGGAGACAGTTCAACCATGGAATCGAGCTGTCGGCCGACGGGAACACTCTCTATGCTTCCTCTCCCTCGGCCGTGTACTCTTGGGACTACAACGCCAATGAAGCCAGAAACACCTCTGGGCCGCGCGAGCTCATCGGCCAGATGGGCGCCGCGGATGGCCATGTTACGAGAACACTACTACTCTCAAAACAGGCCCAAGGAATGCTTCTGGTCAGCAGGGGTAGCATGTCCAATCTAGATTCCGCCGCACTAGATATCTCGACTGGCGTGTCGACAATCAAGGCTTTCAACATTTCAAATGTGACGTCGACGCCCTACAGCTTCGCCCAAGATGGCCTGCTGCTAGGCTGGGGCCTCCGGAACTCTGTTGGCGTTGCCGAAGATCCTGCTACGGGGGGTATTTACTCGGTTGAAAACAGTGTCGACGATTTCGTCCGCGAAGGACAGAATAAACACCAGAATAACCCCGGTGAAGAGATGAACTTCCACGGGTATCTGAATGGCACTCGGACCGACGAGCAAGGTGGGAACTATGGATACCCATCATGCTACGCTGCGTGGGATGTGTCTTCCATACCTCAGAACGAGGGAATAGAGGTCGGAACACAGTTTGCCATTGGGTATCAAAACTCCACGCTCAATGATACCTTCTGTCGTGAAAACCGAATAGCGCCTCGTCTTACATTTCCTGCTCACACTGCACCTCTAGATATAAAATTCAACAGCAATGGATCTACAGCGTGGGTCACCTTCCACGGCTCATGGTACCATAACCCTTCTCCCAATATCCTACTCTTTGCTAACTAGTACTCACAGGAACCGCGACAGCCCCATCGGCTACAAACTCAGCGCCATTCCCTTCACCTCCGGCAGCCCCACCGTGCCCTCCACATCCAACACATCCACTATCGACGTCCTCACCAACCCGGACCTCTCGAAATGCCCCGACGAATGCATCCGCCCCGTAGGCCTAGCCTGGGATACCCAAGGCCGACTCTTCATGAGCTCCGATGCCACGGGCGAGATCTTCGTTGTGGTTAGGAATGACGGGGGGAGTGTGAATGACGCGAGTTCTACCAGTGGATTACCACCTACGAGCACTGGGTCGACGCCTGCAGGGAGCTCGACAGCGGCGGCGGCGGTAGTGGGTGCGTTTGGAGGCGGTCGGGGGAGTGTTGCCAACGTCGTGGCTGTAGTGGCGTTTGTTATGGCGTTGCCGTTAGCGTGAGAGGGTTGAAATATTAAATAGATGTAATTGTAATCTCGAAAAACTTTTCGTTACGCTCATAATCTTTACACTTGAGCCAAACTGTTGATCAATGGAGATAGCAATCCAGAAGCAATAGCAGCTTAAAAAAACAGCTAACCTCTCCAAGGGAAAGCCACCAGCAAACTGCACTGTGAAATCTAAAAGCCCCCTTGCAAGTACACATATGCCTCATGCTCTCCCTTTCAAAGCCCTGCTTGTCGCCTCATCCGCCAACTACTACCCACTCCTCTATACAAAGCTTTCTAACGATTCAGGCTTCATCATCTCAGGAAGCACCCTACATTTCACCATGCTACTGCTTCTTTAACATGTCCCTATCTGGCAGATGCAGCAGTGTATAATTTAGTTCCCTTCATAACAAGAGCTGGCTGTTCCACGTACTGTACTGAAGACGCTCAGCGCGGACGATGGAGATTGTTAAGTATTAGATAGATAGGCTAAACTGAGCAAAGTAAAAGAGATATATGCAAGTCAGTGCCATGGGACGAGTATGCAAAGAGGCCGGAAAACTTCCTCAGACAGAGAAACCAAAGTTGCTGCCAGGAGTAAGCATGTGCGAATCAAAGTCTTCCGTAATCCAGTGCCGAGAATGAGGTGTTTTCCCTATCCAAGAGCTAGCAAATCTGTTGCCAAAGTATTTTTATGGGTTATTTGCATAAATATCCAGACGATTGGTGTGTAGGCTATAAATGAAAAGCTGGAATGAATAAATGTAGGAAGCGAAAAGGACTAATGAGTAACCCCGTGTTATATGGACATGGCCAACGCCAAAATTTAACAAACTGATGGGAAAATGTCCGACGAGCACATAGAGAAAAGGGGGCCCCCTAAATGGAGCACGCCAAGATGCCGTATGAATGTTAAGTGACAATACACTGACAGCGTAGAGCTGTACGAAAAGACGCTGATGGTGGTAATGGCTGCAGGCATGGTCTTAAAAAAAGGCTCATTCAGCGGCGTCGTGGTTTTCGTTGTCGAACTCCGGGCCGCTGTCGACAGCCCATAGAAGGAAGGGGAAAGAAGGCAATAAGAAGTCAAAAAACCAACCCAGCGCTAACCAGATCTACTCTGCCTTACACTGTGCTCTAGGAAAGAAATCCCGAATATGGAGAGTCTCGATGTGGTGACCTGCCTGTCAGTGCTTGAGTGTGTTGCAGTTTTGTCGTCTCCACAGCGAAACCCCACTTTCATCTCCCACACCGCTCCAAGCCTGATGCCCATTCAAGGCCGAGTCGAAGCGAGTTAGATGTTTCGTGCTAGATTTCCGAAGAATTTGCCTTACATGATGATCCGGGGGCCTCCAATGCTTAAAAAAGACGCGGTAATTGAAGGAATCGATGATCTGTAATTTAAAGGGGAAATGAGGGACGTGAGACATGGTTGATGGCGCAGTGTCAACCTAGGTATGAACATTGTGAACTTTTTTTTGGATTTGAGATCTTTCTTATCCATCGCTCTATTCCAGGCTTCCAAAAATGGCCCCCGCTCCCGGAAAGCAAGTAGAATCAGCATGTTTGCTATGCTGGCCAGATCCCAATACTCCCATCTTCCGCTCCAGCTTCCGGGAAACTCCAGGTGCTGTGTTTCGTACTATATGTCTCTTTTACAGGAGGAACAAGTTCGACATGTCATTGCATTACTCCTCAATCGTCTTAACACACTCCCATCCTCCGCTCAATCTCTCTTTCCACAGGCTGACACGGTTGTCGCCGGTACTGACAGCCAGCACGTTTCCGCTCAGACTCCAGCTCACGCGCCAGGCGACCGCTTCGACGTTGAGAGTTGTAGACTTCCAGTCCCCTGAATGTTATTAGCGACATTATGTGCACTGGTACCTAATGAACTTACGGAGATCCGAAGAGGTCCAGATCCGGACCGTCTTGTCCTGAGAAGCGGATGCGATATATGATTTGGAAAGTACGGTAGGCGACCAGGCGACGTCGCGCACCCAGTCGGTATGTCCGGGGAGAGTTGTGAGTTGGTTGTATGCACCCTGGTCAGGCGAGTACTCCCACAGTTTCACCTGACAATCGCTGCCTCCTGTCACAAATCGCCTCGCTGCACCAGGGCTGTTCCCACTCGCACCCATCATCTGCCCTGGTGCCACAGATGGAGCCCATGACACACTGTTCACGCCCGATCCACAGGCCTGGAATACCTGGTGTGACCAGTTGTTGTCCTTGAATTCGAGAACAGAGACGTTGCCGTCGGAGGAAGCGCAGGCAAGGAGGCAGCCGACCTCGTGGGGAGCCCAAGCGACGAGGTTAACGCTGGCGTTGTGGAGAGCAACTTCGTAGATCTTTTGCCATTGGTTGGCGGATTCCTTCCAGATGAAGACTTTGCCGTCGTAAGAGGAGGAGGCGAGTATGTTTCCGTACTTGGGGTGAGCCTATTCGAAATCTGTCAGCACCCATCCACGCCATGGCTGTGAGAGAATAAGAGATTGGGGCTTACCCATGCTACACACCACACTGCTCCCTCATGTCTATGTCCACATCGTTAGCAGGAAGAAGACAGCAGGGGGGCAACATACCCCTTCAGAGTCTCAACCAGCCTATGCGTTTCACCCTCGACCTCGAATATCTTGATCGTCTTGTCGGACGAGCATGTTGCTAACCGTCGGCCATAGTAGTCTAGTACCGCATCGTGCTGCTCGTCGTTAGCCTCAATCGAGAGGAGGTCAACGACACCGTTCAGCGCCATCTTTCAAGTCTGCAGGAACGTGCAGTTTCGAAGGTGTCGGTGGGCGTGGTGGTGGAGGTGAAGGACATACAATCATGCCGTCGTGGCCGGAATTCGTTATTACGTTTGCCTGGAAAGCGCGTTAGCGGGTGAAGTTCGGGAAAGCGCGTGTGGCCGGGGGGTGCCTGCCATTGTAGTTTTGTGAGGGTGCTGAGGGAGGAAAGCTTTTGTGAGAGGTTGCTGGAGAAGGCGCAATGTGGAATACACTGGCGGACGGACATGGAGCTTAGGTGCGCTGCGGTGGCCTCTGTTCGTGCAGGGGTAGGAGCCACGATGAGATTAGATTAGATCTTTCCAGGCGCTTAGTAATCGAACCACCACTTCGTCCTTCGCATCTGCCGGATGACATTGCTTACATTCGCCCTCGTCAAATATGTCGTCGAAGATCCAATTCATTGTGTCCACTGGTAACACCTCGAAAGAGACGAGGAAAGCTCAGCGCAAGATCGCCCGATCCCATGTCACAACTCAACGATATCACCAGAAGCGGAAGCAGGAAGTTGAAGCCTATAAGCTCAAAAATCAAACTCCCGTGTCTATTCCTGTTGATAAACCTTCATTAGAGTCTACTAAGGACTCTGTGGCGCCAGCTAATCATGCTGTGGATTCGAAGGAGAATTCGTCTTCCATGTCAGGCACTACCACTGAACTATATCCCCAACTACTCGCTATTCGGAATCCGTCCGAATTGATGCAATATACCACCGAGATATCCAACCTCAGCAGCATATACGAAATAGAAACCGAGGAATTCCCAAAACACTTGCTGCAGATTCCGTATCCTTTGTCATCTCATGGCTCGCCTTTCGACGACCCGTTCGTCCTGATGCCTCCTGAGCTATCTCCGCGTATATCAAAGCATTTGTTCTACTGTGAGCACATGATTCTACTATTTCTCGGGCGGGAACCTGGCTTACACCTTCTGTGTTTAGATGTCAATGTACTAATGCCGAAAATGCATCCAAGCTACTTTGCGAACCATGTCCGAAGGAGGTTTCGCTGCTCGACCTTAGCACAAGCTGACGAGCTCTCCCTGAGCGGCATGTCGGCTTTCTCAGCCACTTCTCGTGCTATGATATCCGGTGACCTGGTGAAGGGTCGGGAGCCTTGTGGTTTCCATGATTCTGTTTATGACAGATTCTACTTCAAAGGAAGGACGATCAAGCTTGTTACTGATCGACTGGCAAAGGTGGATGAGGCTGTCTCTGATACCACTATAGCTGGTATCTGCGATCTAATATATATTGAGGTCAGTCTTGCCGTAGCAGCGTAGGCTTATGGATATTGATGTTATATACAGACTTTGACTGGGGGCCTTGTTGAAGCTACGACCCATATGAACGGACTGCGACGTCTGGCAGCGCTTCGACAGAAGAACAATAGTCCAATGCCTTTCTCCCTCGCCGCTAGGATTTTTTCGTCAGTATTCAACAAATCTGATTCCTATGACACTCTTGCTAATCTAGCTCAGAGCCGCGGTAAAACTTGCTACCCTAACCAACACTCCACCACTAATACCTTTTACACTCAAACTCAGCATTTCGCTACCCATCCCAAGCATCTCACATGTCCTCCCTAATCTGGGGGCTAGACTCATCAGCGAGTGGCCTCTAATCTCTCATACGGCCAATCAAGATTTCGTCTACACGCTCTACGACATGGCCAGCATGACTCGGCACACCGAGGCCATATATGAGGGATTATTTCCATTCACCGAGGACGATTCTTACTACGAATACATAAACATTCAAAACCTTTCTGTTGAACATCGCCTACTTACCTATCTTCCTTGCAACCAGCGCGAAGAATGTGTACGGCTGGCATGTATTCTCTTCGTCAATACCTGCTTAGCCCGTGGATTTCCCATCTCGGCTGCTATTTTACAGAACATTGTCGCCGTTTTGCGGGATGCTTTGAAACGTTCTCTGGCATCAAAAGACTGGGACTCACATGAAGACGTATTGTTCTGGATTCTTTTCATTGGAGCTTACTGCACTGAGAAGGACGCCGAAGATGCTATTTTAGTCAAGGCTCTTGGGGATGTGATATCGCACCTCGATCTGTACTCGTGTGAGGATGCCAGAGCCCTGTTATCGTCATTCTTCTACGTTGAGAGGATCTATGGGGAGAGATTGAGGGATATATGGGAGACGATGTAAGAGGAGCAGAGTTTGGTACACCATTTACGGGCCAATCGCTCAAGTTACTCTATCCTCCCCCGGCATCCGACGGTCATTCAAGCATTGAACACCTTCTCTAAGACCTTTTCACTCGTCTCCCAAAGCTTCTTCATGTTCGTCTCATCCTTTGAAAGCGCACTCGGCTCCTTCCACCCACCCCATGGCATCAAGAAGCTCCCCTTGTACTTTTCTACCTCCTCTCTCGGCTCCGGATGCGCCGCCGCAAAAAGCGGCGTGATCCCTCCCTCAGCCGGACTCAAAGCTTGGTTGAACATCTCACTATCCTTGCCTAAGAATGTAGCCGCGCCAGCCGTGGCAACTGAGCCGGGACACAGACTTAACGATAGAATGGGGGCATTTTGTGCGTCCAGGCGATGTTGCAGTTCCTTGGCGAACAGGATGTTCGCGGCTTTGCTATAGCCGTACCGTATGAAATTGGCGGGCATGTCGCCCTCACCCGGAGCCTGGAAACTGGAGTTGAAGGCGGAGAGAGAGTCGAAAGTAGCCGTTGGAGGGCATTCATAGTGCGCGGTGGACGAGACGGTTACGATGCGTACGTCTGTTTTCGGGAGCTGGGCTGTCTTGATGAGCAGTGGAAGTAGGGTGGTTGTCAACAGAAACGTCCCCAAATGGTTCGTTCCAAACGTTGGCGAAATCCCATATTCATCTACTTCGTCGGCCTTCGCTCGACTAAGCACGCCTGCGTTGTTGACTAATAAATCTAGTCTCTCTTCCTCCTCGACAAACTTCAGCGCGACACGCTTCACCTCCTTGAAGTCCGCGAGGTCAAAGACAAGCGGTCTCAGCAGACTTGCATCCGAGGATGGGGAGGCGGCAGCCATGGCTTCGATACCTGAGATGGCCTTCTCGAGACTGCGGGCTCCGATGAAGACTTTTGCGCCTTTGAGGAAGAGCGGATAGGCTACGTTCCAGCCGATGCCGTCAGGGGAGTTGGCGCCGGTCACGATGGCGGTCTTGCCGGCAAGGGAGGGGAGGACGTTGATGTCCCATTTCTCGGGGCGGACGAATTCGAAGTAATCGACCGCTTTGGAGGGTGAATTCGACGGCGGAAGGTTGGTTTTTGAGGCACTTGTGGGTGATGAAGAAGACATTGATCGATTTTACTTCAGTGTCTGACAGACTGGCCAAAGAGAAGAGCGCAACGGAATCGTGATATCTGAACCGCTTTTACCGAAATCCAAACCATCTTTATACCCTCTCTGATCCCCTCAAGCCATTCATTTCAAAGCAACCACGATATTTCCATTCATTTCAAAGCAACCATGATATTTCCACCTCCATCTCCGTTTTTCGTCCGTAGCACATAAAACCACAGAGAATGTTCTCAAGCATCCAAGTGCTGCCAAGCTTCTTAATATCCGTTTTGGGAAATTGAGAGGAGCGGAGCGCGTGTCCAATTAGTCAAGCTCCAGTCTCAGAAGAACATTGCTTTGACTCTGCCTATGTGACACGGGGTCAAGTTTTTATTTTTTATTTATTTAGAACTCGTGTAGTGCGATGTAAGAGTTTGCGATAGCACAGGAATCAGAGGTTCGATTAGAACACAGGCTGGCATTTCCAAATGTATGCATACTTGAATACATCTAAACCACCCTTATCTCCACTAAACCCACACCCTGTCCGTCAGTCCCGGTTCTCCTTGTCCCTCTACTTTATTCCTCTCCTCCTGCCTAGCTTCAAACTTCTCCACAACCTGCCTCTCCCTGCTCACACCACCCGTAGCCACCGCCGCCAAATAACTCCCGAAGATAACCTGGCCTTTGACCTCTTGTCTCGCGACCTTGCCATCTTTCCCCTTCTTAGCATCCTTCCCAATCCACACATTACCTAGGAAACACGCCGCCACGATGCTGAGTCCCATAAACGGCAAGATGGAAACGAACGACCACATCACCGCCTTGGCTGCTGCATTCTGCACCTGGTCCTTGACCGCAGGCGGCAGCCCATTTAAGATCGTAAGACTAGGCGGTGCGTTTCCTTGAAAAGACGCCCCTGATGTGCCGGTGTGGATGGAGCTCAGATACATATTATACTTGTTAGTAAATACCGCACTCATCATCGAAATCCCAATCGTTTCACCCAGCGGAATCATAAACGACAACAGAGTCTGGCTCGCCGCAATACGGCTTGGCCAGATCCCTGCCGAATGTAGCACCACTGGCATGAACCGCAGCCCCGTCCCCGCGCCGGCTAGAGCCAACATCCCATTCACGAGCGGGCCTTTCCGAGTAGACACCGCCCAAGTGAGTAGCGACAAGCCGAGCCCTTCAATAACAGAGCCCCACATCAGTGGGTAGAAGGTCTGTGTTGGCCAGACGTTGCAGAGGAACATGGCGGTGTACACGCCTACACCGAGACCGGGCGTGTAATAGAGGAGCTGGACACCAGCTCGCGACGCGCTGTATCCCTCTGCTAGCTCCCAGTAGATGGAGATGAAGTAGAAGGCCGAGACGAGCGAGACGCCGGTTGCGAAGTTTATGGTCATGACGAGAGTCATGTCTTTTTTCCTGAAGAGTGTAGATGGGATCATGGCGATTTGTCGCGGGAAGAGGCGCGTTGTGAAGCGGCCGGGTGCGAGGAGGTACTCGTGGACGAAGAAAGCTACGGTGAGGATACCTCCAATAGCTAGGGGGGCAATGACTGCGCTAGACGACCACTTGTACTGTGTTCCGCCCCACTGGATCGCGAGGATGAGGAGCCCAATGCCGAAGATGAACAATATCATGCCGAGCCAGTCGATGGTGGCGAGGCCGGAGATATAACCAGTTTTGCGTGAGTCGCCTGGTCTGGCGGAGGCGAGACCTTTGACGAGTTCTTTTCGCATCAGGAAGAATATGAGGAGGTGGGCGAGGACGGCAATGGGGATTGGGACGACGAAGCAGTAGCGCCAACTTGAGTTGGCGAGATAACCTCCGATGACGGGGCCTACGGCATAACTAGATCGAGGCTGTTAGCAACATGAACCAGGACTAAACACTATCGTATCTGCCAGCCCCCGCGATGATCACTTCACTTCTCCGGCTTATATGGTAACGGAATTGGTGCACTGAGACAGCAGAATGGTGTGCTATGTGCGAAATCTCACGTACCTAATACCAGCAATCAAAGAGAAGACAGTATTGTTCTTCGAATTATCTGCCAAGCTGACATTATCGGAGAGAACAATCCTTGTAAGGTTCATAATGCCAGCAGCACCGACTCCCTGTAGAGCGCGCCCAGCAAGGAGCATGCCCCAAGATACCGCAGACGCGCAAAGAACACTTCCGATCAAAATCCAGAACATCTGGAAATGGAGAGCGGCATGACGGCCGTAGATATCTGCAATCTGGCCCGAGACAGGAACAAAGGTTGTGAAGGTGAGGGTGTAGGCGGCGACGATCCAGTTGAAACTTCCACTGAGCTGGTCTGCGGTCGTCAGATAAGGTGATGTAGATGGAGAGGAATAGAAACGTACTGAAATGAGAGGAGATGATTGGAACTGCTGGTGCCACGATAGTTACGTCCACCGCTGCCAGAAAGTTGGGGAGGATAAGTCCGAGCATTAGCTTCCACCGGTGTTTCCGTCTTTTTGAAGCTTCGGCTGAGATTCGAGCATTCTCTTCTGCGTTCGCTGCTGCTGTTGCGGTTCTGGTAGTTTCTTCTGGGGTTTGAGGTTGGGTGGCGATGACCTGATCGTCAATGCGAGGTTTGGGATCGTATCCTGGAGCAACTTCCGGTACAAGATGACTATCATCCGCGGTAGCAGCCTTCTTTTCTCTTCTTTTCCCTCGAATGTACCTGTAGAGGAGGATGGCCATGATGAAAATGCGATGGATGGATGAACAGAAACGAAAACCAGTGACCAAGACTAGACTAGAAGAACGATGAAGAAATCGCTGATGATTATGAATTATTGGAAGCTCGACCTGAAAGCAGCCGCAAATTTATATATACTACTACACCGTTCACGTTGTCAACCTTACCTAATAGAGTCAGCACGGCGGAAGGCTGAGCGTTGGGAGGCTTATTTCGACGCCACACATCGTGAACTTCTGGCTAATCTAGTTTATTCGGAGGGCTTTTGGGTGGCGCGTGGGGAAGAATATTGGACTTGGGATCACAAGATTGGTCCGCATAGGGAGCTCTAATAGGTAAGGTGTTGGCCCCCACAGATGTGGGCAGCTGAGAGAGCATAGAGCTGAAAGCGGGTTGTATTGCAAGTGACTGGATGCTATTTACACGGTGCGGCGCGCTGGCCATTTAACGAGATCGTCACATCTGATCAGAGTTGTCGAAACTTCGGTGAATCTCGAGGAGACAATAAAGAAGAAAAAGTGTAAGAAAAGATGTGTGTAATCTGTCTTGGATGCTCTGCAGAAGTCTATGAGTATTTCATGATGCTGTACGGCTCTTAGAATGTGACTGGAAGCCAGCGCAAGTTTGTCAGTCTAACAGATGGTGTAATAACTCGCAAAGCGAACCTACTAAGGCTTAGCCACTGTAACCTCGTAGTTTTCTTGCGACTATACGTGCACTATGCATCAATGCACGAGAACGAGGTGGGAACGTCCGATACGAGAACATATGCGTCCTCCACCCCAGGCACCGTCGCATCCAGTCATCAAACCGAGAGGTGTTGGCTAACTTGGTTCTCTGTGCGCCTTATGGCGGTGTTCGGGGTAATACAGCACACGACGATGGGTGGTCTAGCGAAAAAAATCCAAGAGTGCACGGCTGGCATGCGAGTTGGGGCTTCTCGAAGATGCCACAGGCTCTAAATTGAACTTGCGCTAAGATCACAAACGAACTTTGTTGCCGTAGAAGAACATATCATTCATGGGTTGAAGGCCAACCGCCCAGACGCCGTTGCCAAGACCTGTAGGGCTGGCGCAACTTCCAACCTCTGACGCAACTTGCACACGCCAACCAGCAACTTCTGACAGTTTCCAACCGGCATCGAAAACTCCACGATGAAGCCCGCGATAGCAGCTCCAGCAATCGCAGTGCTGATATACAGAGCCTGGTCCCGAAAATCTCTCACACCTGTTGGCCTTGCTACGGCTTTCCTCACAGCAGTTGCTCATGCCGTTCATCCTTGGAGTGTTTTCTTTGCGCTGTTAGGAGTGTTCTTCCTGGCGGGGACGGCTGTGACAAAGGTAGTGTGTCTGGGTTCTTAAAGGTATCCTGGGAGCTGACAAAAGATGCAGGTTAAACATGACATTAAGGCAAAGCTCACACAGTCCGCGACCGGCGCAACCGGAGGAGAGGGACCTCGAACGCATGTCCAAGTCTTGGCTAACTCGCTGGTGGCTACGGTCCTGATCCTTCTCCATGCATGGCAGCTGCAGAAGGATGGCTCATATTGGAATGAAAGCCTGTGTTGGAAACGAGGCAACGATGTATTGGTGGTTGGAATCGTCGCGAACTACGCAGCTGTGGCCGCCGATACCTTCTCTTCCGAACTAGGGATTCTCTCCAAATCCAAGCCCCGCCTCATCACCACACCCTGGCGTGTTGTTCCTCCTGGCACAAATGGGGGGGTTACATTGGCTGGGCTCGGCGCTGGACTTTTCGGAGCTTTTATAATCGCCTCGACCGCGACGCTCCTCACACCTTTCTGCAACGAATGGAGTACGGTCGATCAAGCCAAATACACGCTAGCAATGACCATTGCGGGATTTAGCGGGACACTTCTGGACTCGTATCTCGGAGCAGCTCTGCAGGCTAGCGTAGTGGACGTCCACTCTGGAAAGATTGTTGAAGGGGAAGGTGGACGGAAGGTCTTAGTCCACAGTCAGCACCCGCTACAACTCAATCCGACGGGAAAACTACGGAGCGAGGTATCAAGATACCAAGAGGGCACAGAGGCAATAGCGAAGACCTCTGCACTTGATAATACCGAGAAGGCGAAGTTAGCGATGCAGCGAGCAGGTGCTTCGAAATCCGCAGTTGCCGATGGACATCACGAGAGTCGAAAGGTTGAAGTGGGGAATGATATCCTAGACAACAATGGTGTCAACCTGGTTATGGCCGCCCTGGTGAGCGTGGGAGCAATGTTTGTTGCCTCCACGATCTGGGACCTACCTTTGAGCAGCATTGTTTCTCTGTAGAACTTTTCGGAAACATATTTCCTGTAGAATAATGAAAATACAAATTTTGTAGCGGTTCAATATAATTTATTTTACAATCTTGTCTAGCCAATGCTTCCTTGTTGCATGTGCCAAGCCTCATCGTGGACGCTAGCGGCGCGCGTCACTTTGTAGCCTGAGCTCTAGCGACAGCTTCAACTTCAACCCAGCTTCTAAACGTCCTCACCTCGCCTTTACGCCTCACCACCTCCCTATTCTTCACCCATATAAGCTACTAAAAGCTTTTTCAAGGACGGTTTGATTGACAGCAGCGACAAGAACATTTTCTCATCTACTCCACCGCATCAAGATCTCCAATCCACCCAACATGGTACGCAAACCTCTATCAGTCACCCAATCCACCCTCTACACCCTCTTCAAAACTTCCTTCACTAACATATTACCAGTCCCTCCGCTTTGTCCCCGCCGCCGCACACCCGACCTCCGTCTCCCCCGAAACCTCTGCGCCGTCCGCGCCTGGCGTGCACGATACACTCCGCTCTCGGCTGGCCCAGACCTCCACCCCCTCCACCAGCACCACCTCCGCCAAGCCCAACGTGCAACTGCAGTCCGCGCACCCTCTTGAAGCACGCCTCGTCCAGTGGCGCGAGACACAAGACGCGCTGAAGATGGAGATGTTGAGGCGCCAGTTCGGCATCGCGGAACCGATCCGTCGTGGCATGGAATTGAAGATTGCAGCCGCGGGGGAGTGGAGACCTGCTGTGCTAGGGCCGAGCAGTGGTGTGCATCGGGATATTCTGCAAGGGAGGGACTGTGAGGTTGGGTGGGAAGATGTGTTTGTCGGTAAGTTTTTTGGCGTTGTTAGACAGGGAGAAGAAAAGGAACAGAGGCTAATGTGTTTGTGATAAAGGCAACGAACTCCGCGAGGTCCCCGACTTCCACACGGAGATGGAGGCTAGGATGAAGATGAACTGGTGAACGGTGTAGTGCTGCAATGGTGCAGTGCTCGAAGATAACGTGGGAAAAGGCTGAACGGCTGAATCGACTCGATGTATCCAGCGCTGGAACAGTATATCATCTCAACGGGGTTTGGCATGTACACTAGCCCTCAGGGGATCAGCAACATGACCACAAAGCAATCATAGAGATAGTGTGTCACACGAAAACCACATGAAATATACATACATCATCTCCAGATTATGGTTACAAGTGATGACTCGGGAGTACGCAGTTCACAGCACCGTCATACCTTGCTGAGTAGAGTAGTGTAATGAAGGAATCCCTCCAGCCCTACCCTATCCCACACGAAACTCCTCATTCCCGCCCGCCAAACACAACACTCTCCTGGCAGATACAACAGTATCTCGTAAACCCCATTTCATCCATTTTATCCTCTGTCTATTAGAATCGCTCGCTTCGTTCGCTCAGGTGGTAAGATATCACGCACCAACTCACTCAACTTCTCTGATCCAATGCTCAAGCGGGCATGCATGCACATGGCCACGCCACCCATGCATTCCATTGGGACACTCAAATCTAGAAGGAGGGCCAAAAGATCAACCCAGCCCTACTAAGTCCTATTGTATCTGCCAGGCCTACTAGTGCGCTCGATTCCCTATCCCACGGGCCAGCGCCTCAATACTACTACTTGTACAACTCCCGTCTATAAGCCCTCGACATTTACCAATATGGAAAATAGAATATAGATATCAGTGTGAAAATGGAATTCGTATGCACACTAGAAAAGAAATAACATCAACAGAAATACAGTAAGAAGTCCCCCAGTGAATAATCTGCATGCTGAATCCCAGAACGCCGCTGCCATAATAATTGGCAAATGACTGATCAACGCACGCGGAGCAGACTCAGCAACAAAAAACCAAAAGACGATAGGACGGGATAATTCCGGGCACTAATAGTAGGAGGCGGGTATGAGATTTGAAGGTAGTGGCCCAGCGCTTGTGGAGGAGTACAGGCATATGCACAGGAAAACCGATATCTTCTAGATTCCTCCCTCTCGAGTCTCGGCCTGCGATTACGTGGCGGTATTCAGGGGCGCTAGGTGGTATATAAAAATGAAAACACATGTCAACAAGCTCCCGGATTGTCGCGTTCTCTCCGTCCAAGGTGCCGTCACATACGCAACACCCTATCGAAGAGCAGGTTAGCACCATGCTGGGATGGAGTTGGTTATAGGATAACGCAACGGCAGCCAGCATGCAACTCCTCGTCTCCGTCTCTCCTGGCTCCGCCTTTCCCTGTCTTGGCGTCCTCCTCGTCGACGACTTCTTGCGGCTTCACTGTCATGTGTACGACGTTGGGCGCTTCCGTCTGAAACCGGCAGTCTGTGGGATATCAGTGACTGGTTTATCAATTCTAGGGAAATGGAACAAGGATCGGCTGGGCTCTACAAAGCCCTCCTGTAGTTGCTAGCAGGATCTATGCACCCTGGGTTTGATTCTCTTGCCCGGGTACTAGGATAGAGCGGTCTGGATGGGTAGGTAGTACCGAGCTGCCGGACAAGCCACGCCAAAAGGGTCAAGATGGTTGGGACGGGTAGGCTTACCTTTGAGTGGCGATTTATCGTCCAGCATGCGCCCAAAGTGTATCAATCGTATCGAGCTGGGTGACGTCGGCCGAGTTTCCCATTCTACGCGCAAGGAATGAGTTAGCCATGCCCTGGAATAGACGGCCTGTACTTGCCCGAGTCTGGAATGGAAGAATGGAGATACGTACCTTCCCGCCAGTCTCGCCATATTAACTCTTTGAGAGTGTATACGCTGATGTTATAGGGGTCCATGTCATCGACCGTGATGTTCCGCTTTTTCAAATATCTCTCGTCAATCTTATAGGGATGCCGGGCGCCGGTAGTGAGCAGCAACATGATTACGACGATGGGGCCATTCGCGGTGTCTGGGTTGGTTGCTGGGGTATCTGTCGACGGACCAATTGCTTCCGACTCGGTGCGGGTGAGGTTGGCAGACGGTGCCAGTCCGTCCGTCTTGGTAGGCTCTGATAGCGCATCTAATATCGGCGCAGATGGTGTACTTTGCTCTTGTGTCTGTGGTGCTGAGTCTACTGTTGATGGGAGGCTGGCAGTGGCTTCTGGGGTCTGCGTGGTGGTGTTTGTTGTTGCTGATGGAGGCTCTGCTGCGGAAGCTGGCAGCGTCCGGAGTTCTACGGGGCTCGTGGACAATGCGGCATTTGAGCTGCTCGGAGGTCGCGAGCCCGTCTGCTGTGGGGCGCTCGGTGTGGTCGCGGTGCCCGCTGAGGGCTGGTCAGATGGGGGAGTTGCCATCGCTGGCTGCTCGAGAACAACTCCGTGAGGACTCCGATAACGATGGATCGGGACGATTGGGGCACGCCGAACGAGGGAAAGGCGGCGACGCCTCGGCCCTGCAAATGGTGGAAGTAAGACTATGCGGGTTGTGGTTACTGGGGTGCAGCGAGGGTGTGCAGACGATGGCGTTGGTGTTGGTGAATGAATGTCTGTTTGGGAGGAGATCCAAGGTTCCCTCAGAGGTCGGCGCACGGGAGTTCGGCTAGACAATCGGGCCCTTCCCTGTTGAGGTCCAGGCGTCACTTGTCAGGTAGCTCGCTTCTTCTCCGCAACCTAGGAGCCGTCCTGACTCCACGCCCAGATGCTCGACAAGGGCACGGATACGCACGCCAGTGGAGCGCAGCGGTTGCAGAGCTTGGCCCTGTTCGCGTGCGTGCGACCAGCTTCCTTATCGGTGAAAGGATAGTGTTTCTTTTCGTCTTATACAGAGCGCAGATGCTATACCGCGTCCCTAATTGTGCTAGCCCCTTGGAACCCATCTGGTTTCCAAGGTTTGGAAAGCGTGACGCCCTGCATGCTCCCCGCTGCACGATTGGCTGCAGCCAGAGACACCGCGTTGGTATTCACTGCAAAGCTGTGTTGCAAGAACAATAGGGTTTGGCGGTAACAGAGAAAAAGAAAGAAATGGTTATGCCCTAGTAACGTAACTGCTCTTCAGCATGGTCTCCAGCAGCGGAATTAATCCACCAATGTGATCGAGGGCATTTGCTTCTATGTCCCTGAGCAAAGCGAAGTGATGCAGAGTTGAGGTGATGCAGAGTTGAGGTGATAAAGAGACGTAGTGATGCTGTAGCCATACTGTATATTGCCACGTCTAAGAACTCGCAGGACGATAGGGAATATCCCGCCAGAGGCAAGATGATTGTAGTTTCGCCTTCAAGGCCCTACTTTACTAGCGAGCATACCTTTCATTTTTATCTCCGTATCCTCAACCTTGGATAAAACATCGTACTAACAACCGAGAACTAGGCTCCGATCATGCACCCTAGAAGCATGATTTCCAAAGATATTTATCACCGCAATATTTCCCTACACTTTTACCGGTTCACGTGAGAATATAAGAAGGTATCAAAGCCGAAGATAAAGCGAATGCCAAGGCGATCCAGACCCGCAATACACAGCTTTCGCCACCTCGTCATCGAACCTCACCTCACCTCGCCCAAGCTTTCTCACCTTCGGAGCATAGCTATCCATGCCCTGCTGCTCAATTGCAGCAAGAAAAGCTCGCAATGGTTCTCCAAGACTTGGGAGACACGCCCAAGTCTTCTGATGCCTTCGACGACAACCCATACCCCTCCGATTCAGATCCGTACTCCTCCTCGTCGTCGACTTATCGCTTCGATTCAAGCACATTAGCGCAGCCCATCCCTATATTAGGACCTCTCATCGGCTTTCCCGAAAGATTAATACGCTTCAGGACAGAGTCAACGATCAAGTTCGCGGAAAAGAGAATCGGTCGAGCAGTAACGCAAGAGGAAGCACAAGCTCTCGCCAGCCACCTATACCAAATGGAATCCACAAATTCTTATTTTACTGCTGTGGGGGTTGGTCTCGGGGCATGGAGATGCTACAATACTGCGGCGGTCAATCGGTACCCTATGTATCTTCCCAAGCCCGAGAAGATCAACCCCAACAAATTCTTGTTCGTCCGAGGTCCCCTTGCACAATATTCGCGCCATAGTTGGAGGGCAATGCTATACATGTTTGTAGCAGGAGAGATGGGGAAGCTGTGTGGTAGGATAGCCGCACAACCAGTTGCCGCCCGTGATACCGCAAACGACCCACGCATGGCAAAGTTCACCGAAGACTTGAAAAACGCCATCGCAACCGATGCACAAAGGGGATGGGATGCACAGAGAACACGCGCGGCAGAGGGAGAGGCAACGCGCCGCCATGACCGTGAACGCGAACGTCGTCAACAGCAGCTCCCCAACCCCAACCCCAGCCAAGACCAGACAGGCCAGACAGAGTCGCCTTATACCCGAAATCCTTGGCCCCGTCAAGCCGCTCCAACTTCAAGTCAGGATGATATGTCGCCAACTGCAGGAGATGATTCTTGGTCGTCTACCTCTGATAGCAGCTCTAGCTTCTCCTCAGACGCAACAACAGACACTACTCCAAAACAAGACCCATATCAGCGCCCGCAGAAGGCCAGTTCATGGAGTAGACAGCCCAACCCAACTGAGGACGACGATGCGTCACCCACAGGAGGTTTCTTCCAAGACGAGGTTCAGAGTCAATCCAAACCCGGTGAATCATCATGGGAGCGTCTGCGTCGTGGTGGGGGTCCCGTTCCTAGCCAGGTTCTCCCGCCGCGGCGACCTGACCCTCAGAGGAGAGTGCCGAGAGGTGATCCCATTTCAAGTGATAGCTTCCCGTTCGTAGATTCTGGTGAAGATCGAAGTGACGCCCAAGCCAAAGCACAGCAGGAGTTTGACGCTCGCTTGCAGCGCGAGAGGGAGGGAAAGGACTTCAATGACGAGAAGCGATGGTAGTGTCCTAGGGATTTAAAAAAAAAGTTCCTAGCAATCAGACATAACTCAAACCGTCGAAACTACTTGTAGGGCATTGTCCAGGCATTGTAATAATACCAAATTTTTGTACCGTATCGTGAGGATGGCTGAATGGATGAATTGCATTGGTCGATGGGAGTCGAGGTCGAGGTTAATAAGCGGATTCACCCAGGTGCGCTTTCGCATTTTTCCTTAGCAACAATAGCCTATTGTCGCCTTGCATGTATACGTTATTCTCGCGCGTCTTCTTCCTTCCATCTCTGAACTTGACCACCACTCTCAACCTCCCCGACTCAATACCAGTACTAGAGGTACAACGGTGATAGCCGTAAATCTGTTAGACCGCCGTCGACGACATCTCATCAATGAACCTCTCACCCGTATCAAGGAGGCAATCAAACGACGCTCAGGCATGAGATTGGTCAGAAGCTCACGCTTCATCCATTTACTATATCTCTCAAGCGCGTGACCTGATGGCGGAACAAGAGCGTCATTTGCGCGAGCTGAGTGGACACAAGCGTCCTAGTATCCCTGTGATGGCTCATCATTTGGCGTCAAAGCAGGTGGCTTATCCGTGCCAGCATGTCCAGGCGCTCGATTCGACCGAAGACTCAATGATAAGTCGTAGGGGTGATGCACCAATCCGCGTGGAACAATGAGTTCATGCCTAGTGAACATGACCAGGTAGCTCGACATTCATGCGAGCATGTTGTGGTGGAGGCTACATTGGCAGCCAACTCTTCCGCGTCGCCTTCAATAGGTTGGATGGCAGCGATGACATAGCGGCTGAACCACCTGCCGACGACTTTGCAGATCAGGTGCTAGAGTTGGTTAGCTGAGGTTCACTTCTATTTGTTGGAGCACAGGCAATGTCCCAACAGTGCTGTCGCCGATGGAGCAAAGTGAAAGTTGCTTGGGCCCCAAGACGAGTGAAAATACTTGGCACTCAATTATAGCACACTGACAAGATCAAGAATACTGGGTAAGGGCAGTATAAGGGTTGTTAAACATATCTGCATGGGGTTGGACTTTCGTTCGTATGTTACAAATTTTGCTGAGAATATCAGTTCGAATCCTGTCCTGCTTCCGGCGTGTTCTGTTCTGCCTCTGACGTCTCCTGTTCTGCTTCCAGCTTCTCCAGAAACATTGATATAGTCCAATCAAAGACGTTGTCATACTGGAAGTGCTGGCGGTAGAACAACCCGCGGAACAGGCGTCGTAAACATCTATAGTCGAGTTTATGGTCCGAGCGGATGAGCTCAAAGTACTTCTTGAACTCAACAGGAATACCGTTGAAGAGACTGTGCTTCTCGGCTTGCCGCTTCTATGCTTGCCATTTTCCTGCTTGCTGCTTCTTCTTAAGGATCATCTTCTCTTTTCCTTTAGAGTTACCCTTTATGCCCTGCCAGGGAAGCGAGCCCTTAAGGAAGTATAAGAGAACGTATCCAAGAGATTCCATGTCATCGCGAGGGGATTGTTCTGCAATGGCGCATTAGAAAGGCCGTCTATAGAATGTGCTGCACTCACCTTTTCCCAGATGTGCGTTGATGCTGGCATATCGCAGCGTGCCGACCACGGAGTAGGAGTGCCTGTCCGGATCTTCAATCTCTTTAGCCAGGCCAATATCTGTCATATAGACAGTATTGCCTTGCGTGCCGACCCCCATGAGCAGATTGTCCGGCTTGACATCTCTGTGAATGAACCCCTTTGAATGAATATACTGGAAGCGAGAGATGAGCTGGTCTGCAAGCAACAGCACAGTCTTAAGTGAGAATTTACGGCTGCAATAGTTGAAAAGATTCTCCAGGCTTGGTCCTAGGAGCTCAAATGCCATTACCCTGAACTCGCATTCGGAACCATTCCAGTAGACTCGAGGAATGCCATTGCCGCCATCAAGTTTTTTGTAGATTTCGACCTCGTTTTCGAGTTGTGAAGGACTAACTTGGTTGTACTCAAGTTTGAGAGCCACCGGTTTACCGGTTTCGAGGTGGTGGCCTGTCTTATTAGTCGTGGTCGTACATGTGATAACAGACGCTTGCCTTGGTACACTTCGCCATACGAGCCACGGCCTAGTCGAAGGTCTAGCTGATATTTGTTTCGCACGGTAAGAGGCTTCATGGCGATGAAGACGGGGAGCGCATGTCGAATGCATTCCGCAAGCTTGCGATCGTGGTGCGCCAATCAATGCGCAACTGCGGGCACCCCGTGAGTCATTGCCAGTTCCCCATCCTTTGCAATTCCATGGCGCGTAAAAAAACTCCCAATGTCGATATCTATGCAACCCCCTCCACCCGTTCAGGACCAGTGATGCCTCTAAAACAAGAGCTGAGTTCTCAAAGTCGAAAAAGAAAACGACGAGTCAAACCAGCGCCAACGGTAGAGCCAAAATCGCAACCACAACCTCCTGCCAAACGCCAAAAGCGGCCATGTCCATCGCGGAGCAAAACCCCTCCAGAGTTCTGGGACGAGCTTTCCCAGGTGCCGCTCTGTCATCATGCGCTTCAAGAATTCAATAGACGGGCAGTTCAGCCCATTGCCCCCAAACCACGTCCAGAGCGCGACGTTAAGGACAATCTAGTCCAGCAGCTCAAGCGCTTTGCTCAGCGTGGTGGCCCAGACCTTCGCCGCATTCAAGGAGTTAGCTCTGTCCATGCCGCAGAGAAGTATGCTGACTTTCACAGTATTCAGAACAGGAACTACAAGTCAAAGTGAGCTCTAACCGTGCTCAAACCAAACGATCCAGCGTTCTCGACTCAAACACAAAGCCGAGTACCTTCTCTTTCAAAGATGCCGCCTTCGAGCAGGAACTTATCGACAATGGAATATATCCCCCGGGATATAATGATATCGAGCCAGGCAACTTGGAGGACATATCAGAGAGACTAGGACAGCCTCGTGCGTCTTTATCGCCTTCAAAATTTTCTCGCGAGGATTTCTTGCATTTCAAACGGAGGAATGACGAAGCCACGAGTGAAGCGGAAGTCATGAGCCAAGTATTCCCAATGATCATAGGCAGAACCAATATCCCATCGGGCTATGATCAGGTGTTCAACAACCTTACGCCACTTGGCAAGCATATCTCGAATGCACGACCAGACTACTTCAATGGCTCTCGCCCCGCAGAGATTCGTCCGCAAGTGCGTGATGACCTCAAGCAGTACATCATACCTTCGAACCAATTCCACCGGCACGCTCTCCCGAACTTTTTCACTGAAGCGAAAGGCCCGGACGGAAACGCGTTGGAAGCCAAGCGCCAGATTACGCAGGATCTTGCGGTTGGCGCCCGAGGAATGCTCATGATGCAGTCGTATAGGCTGGACGAGTCTGTATTTGATGACAAGGCCCACACATTCGGATCAACCTACCACAGCGGTTACTTGCAGTTGTACGCGATGCATCCAACTAAACCAGAAGATGCAGAGGGGAAGGCCGAGTACCATACAACTAAGATTAGAGGTTTTGATTTGACTGACAATTTGGACACTCATCGCCAAGGCATTGGGGCATACCGCAACCTGCAAGATTTAGCGAAAGAAAGAAGAGACGAATTCATTGCGTGTGCCAATGATAGAGCGAATGACGATGATGAGCCCAAGGTCGCTTCAGCCGACACTTCCTTGACCTCATTCATCTCAACCAACCAGACCACGCAAAATGAGCTTTTTACCGGTGATTCTCAACATGACGAATCAGATTCAACATCCGTAGACGAGCTGGCAGTGCCAGCACTGCCGAAAAAACGCACCAAGGCGCGCCGGCTTGGCCGTAGGAAGCAGAAGAGTAATATCAAGCTCAGCGACATCCTCGTTGACGAGGACGATGAATAGCTGTGCGAGCATACGCTCATTCATTCATAATCGAGCCAGCTTATCATTCAATCAAAAGGTCACAGCCAGCAGAGCACGGTTGGTGCCAAGGACACCATCCCTGCCACCTCTCTCTCTTTCATCGACCGAAGCATGTCAAAGGAGCACAAAAGGGGTCGCTGAAGGGGAAAGAGCACAGTTGGCATCGGAAATGTGATATGGGATACTTCATTCAGGCATTACTCAATGTATACCGTACTCTGTAACGCTGCAAGTGCTCTAACAAGTTTGGATAATGTCTCCACATAGCTGTTGATCTTAACTAGAGCAAGATCGGTGATGTCTTCGCTTAGCATCAGGGATGTCTTTCGTATGGGTTGGCGAATTCCTCCTTTGATATGTACCTCTTCTCGTTCCAGCTTCGACCAAGTCTGCTCGGCTTCGTTCCCGTGGTTATCGATCCGTTTCCTCTTTTTGCCTTAACTGAGGATCAGTAAACTCGATAACGATTGGAACTTGCGTTTACCTCGATAACGAGATCTTTGAGCTTGTACGTTCTTCAGATCTTCTTCAGTATCATCAACGGATGTCGCGTCCTGCTGCTGCAGGTGAACCGATAAGCCTCCACATTACGCAGCGACCGTAGGCGGTGATGGAGATCCCTGAGTAGGACTTCATGAGTCAAACCGCTTCCTGCTATGCCGAGTGGCTTTGCCAGCAGCCTCGCGCATGAATGAGTAGTGTTCAAACATTGTTACTCATTGTTTGCTGACGTGTCACGATCAATTGAGTATGCTGAATGGATGAATTGCATTGGTCGATGGGAGTCGAGGTCGAGGTTCACAAGCGGATTCACCCAAGTGCGCTTTCGCAATTTTTCCTTAGCAACAATAGCCATTTTTGCCTTGCATGTACACGTTCTTCTCGCGCGCCTCCTTCCTTCCATCTCCGAAATTGACCACCACTCTCAACCTCCTCGACTCACCTCCCCCCTCAACGTTTGGACTTTGGATATCTTACACACACCTCCATTTACCTCCACAAGGTGTTGCTGGAAGAATCCTATCACCGAGGAGGGCCCCAATGATGACTCGATACTCTACTACAACTGTGGTGCCATTTTGAAGGAGCGCGAATACGTTGGCGTGAGCCTACACGTGAGTGAGTAAACCATTTCTCCATTTCACCAAGGCAACAACGGCAAGCACATCCCCCTTCGCGCCTCTTGGGTACCTTTACTGTCCGTCAAAAGCCACAGTCACTCGCAATCCTCAGAACCACTCATTCATATCGAGCAAGCTAGTGCCACGGCGGGCAGTTCTGATATCGACCCCAACTCTGCCCTCACCTTCGACCTCGTCTCCAACTCCACCCAGGACAACTTGCACACCACCATTTTCAAACGCCGCGCGAGCACCAACCTCGGTGGTCCTGAAAGTTCCTCTACCAACCGTGTTCGCTTCACCTCCCCAGCCATCACTGCTGGCAAAACTTCTGATTACACTAAATTCGCAGCCTCTTTGACCTCAAATTTCCTCCTTGCGTGCCTACATTACTCTCTGGATCGCCCGTTAACTTTTGATACAGCCACGCTCCAGTGTCCTCCCTTCCTCCTCCTCCTCCTCCTCCTCCTCCTCTTCTTCTTCTTCTTCTTCTTCTTCTTCTTCTCCCCTCACAGCACTTTTCCATTTCCTTCTTCTGCTTCCACCTACATATCCGCTGCACTTTTCGCTTTCTTTGCCCTGATCCAGACGCACATCACACTCCATAACGAACTCCCTATCCACCAAACACTCCACGAATTGTTACCCCCAAGCGGCATAAAACATGTAGCTTAAGTTAAATTCAATATTTCGCACTAGTTATCTAAATCGTATTGATGTCTAGTTCCATGGAGGTGCAGTTTCGCAAAGTGTTGTATTATCCGAGTTACACAAATCGTACATAGCTATCAACCGTCACAACAGGCATCTAATGTTCCCGAAAAGAAGACTCCAATTCGCACGGCACTTCTAGTATGAATCAAATGACCACACCAACCGGTATGAATGTCCTGCTGTCCGATAGAGTTATGCTTGTCCCCATGTATCCATCCACGCAGGACGAGTATCTTTTAGAACCTAACCCTATCTTTATCATCTCCACGCAATATGCCGCGTTGAATTTTCGCGTAACGTCCCTCTTCACACATATATGGATCTATGTAATCGGGCTTTTCGTCGATTTTGTTTTCCGATAGTGCTATGAATAAACGGGATCAGCCTGCATCAACGTAGGGAACGCCATGAGATCCCAGTCTCGGCGAATTCGGATTGCCATAGGGGGTTTTTGAAATTGGGGGTGGTGGGGGTTTGTATGATTGTGCCCATGGTACGTGTCGGGCGATGTTCTGGGTGGATATTTCGATTGGAATGAATGGGATGCTGGGTTTACGATGCGATGGGTCTGCGGTAGAGGAATTAAAGGTAGGGTATGCTTGATCTGGTTGTGTCAGTAAAGGTTGGGTATGGCCTTATTGGGTGTGGGGAGTTGTTGGTAGGAAGTTGGAGTTGAGGGAAATATCTATGGGCTAGTGGGGTTGGAGAGATTTGAAGTTACTTTGAAACATACTTTGTGGGTCCCTGAAGGAAGAAATATGTTCAGCTGGTGTGTATTCGTGGAGTGGTGCAGAATCCGCTTGAAGTGAGACATGTGGACTTGTGTTGGTTGACATAAAGCCGGCTGGTTGGTGTTGTTGAAGTGATATGGAGTTTTCCGAGAGTATGGCATGGGGGCTAGTATTGGTCGACATGAACCCAGCTAGTTGGTGCTGTTGGAGAGGTACTGAATCCACCTGGAACGAAACATGTGAACTTGTATTGGTCGACACGAAGCCGGCTGGCTGGTATTGTTGGATTGGTACCGAATTCTTTGGGATTACCGCATATGGGCTTGTATTGGTCGACACGAAGCCGGCTGGCTGGTGTTGTTGAAGTGATACATAGTTCCCTGAGAGTATTTCATATGGGCTTGTGTTAGTTGGCATAAACCCAGCGGGTTGGTAATGTTCAAGGGATGAAGAGCGCCCTTGAAGCACGCTTTGTGGGCTTGTGTTACTGGACATGAAACCAGCGAGCTTGAGTGGATATTAGGAATAATTGTTCCATGACCCACGTAGTTGGTCAGACCTTGCTGGCATGGTCGATGGCATAGCGCCCATGGCAGTCGACTGTCTTTGATTAAACTGTACATAGTCCGGGATCCTGAAATATCCTGGAATATCATAGGGTCCTAGGGATTGAGCGTACTGGCCCGAGTTAAGCGAAGGCGAGGCTTGCGGGTTGGATACAGGTGGACCAGAGAATGCTTCTTTTGCGCCATCCGGATCTGCACTTGTCAGCCTTGACTGTCGGGTAGGGCCACGAACGGTAGCGCTAGATCCCGCGCGAGGTGTCATCTGTGAATCGGTGCTCGCTCGTGGCCAGACTTGGCAACAAACAAGCTCAACAAGCTAGCTTGATTGGCTTGATTGTTACTAACAAACAAGCTCAACAAGCTAGCTTGATTGGCTTGATTGTTACTAACAAACAAGCCAAACAAGCTGAGGAGTCGCTCCCTAACAATCAATCAAGCTGAGATTCGTCAGCTTGTTTGGCTTGTTTGTTACTTTTGTAAGTGTTGAGGCTGTAGAGATGTACGTAAAGTACGTATATCATTGATTTTCATGGTGTTGATATTCGATTGCCCCTATATCTATGGCCTCTAATTGGCTTACTAAGCGAGACGCTAGTACTAACTAAGTAAGGTTGCAATTTCTTTGACACGCCAACCATCTCCGTCAACATCAACTGCACCTACCTGCCCTCACCTATTACACCACTTTTACGGCAATTACCGCCGTCCTATCGCTGCTGAAGACCTTACTAGGCATGAACGCTAACCTCTCGCAAGTATTCTCGCAGCGGATTGAAAACGCGGGCTCACAGTTACCCTCTGACGGTGACGCGACCGATTACGCGACCGATGCGCCCTCTGAGCTTGATGCGATTGAATATCCACCTACTATAACACCTACGCTGTTAGATAATTCTATATACAAAGGTATTGACTGGAAGTGTATTCCGCAGCTTTAAAAGCCTCTATATAACCCAAAGCGAAGCTATTAGAGCTAGGTTTGGCAGTACAGTTACTGAGTTTACTATTGCAAGCATCACCAACTCCACTGGCTCTGCAAATATTGCCACACCTATAAGGCCCCTGGAGGCCTATATAGGGCTGATCGCTCTACAAGCTCTATTGCCAGGCATCTTGCTAAGCAGTGGAGAGGCCACGGAGTTGAAAAAGCCAGCTAAATTGACTTTTAGAAACCATTAGGTTAGCCCTTAGTGCTGGCCTAGATCCAGCAGCAACATAATATGGAGATTTGTCAAGACGTTGCCAATACGTTGGCCAATGCTTTCAAAAAGGAGTCATTTTAGCAGGTAGTTATTGACTTTGTAGTTTCTGATAATCAAGCTCTCTGAGTTATTAAGGCCCCAGCTTTTCAAGAGATAATTTAGCAGGCTAATCCTCTGGCTAAACACTACTTATAGAAGAGCCACAGCACCCTCTGGGACTACATTATTGCTAAATATAAGGCCTACTTGCCTTTAGTTATTGATTACTTTAGCTAGTCGCGCTTGCTGATACATATATTATTTGATAATTGGACATTAACTAGTGGTAAACGCGCTCTCACAGGGATCTGCGTACATCATCTAGACGCTGCTAGAGTGTTACAAGACTACGTTCTTGGGTTGCCCTCACTCCTAGGTTAACACTCTAGCAATAATATTGCTAGTGTAGTTAAAAAGATGCTTTAAACTTTCAGGATAACTCCAAAACGCCTTGGTTACTTTGTCCTTGACAATGCCCTAAATAACAACACTGCAATAGAAGCCTTGGCCTTAGTGTACAACTTTAATCCCTAACACTAACAACTACGCTGTTTGTGCTATATCCTTAACCTAGGGGCGCAGCAAATTATATTTAGGAAGGACAGAGAGGCGTACAATAACTTAGACAAGAATATACCAGATAAGGAGCAGTTTATAGAGGAGTGGCAGAGGACTAGCCCCTTAGGTGTCCTACTTAACGTTATCACCTCTATATGTACTCCACAAGCCTGTTGGCTTCTTAAGGGCTTTTAAATTAATTACAACAACTGCTTAGAAGACTCAAGATTCTTATTGGAGCCTATTAAGCCTGTTAAGACTTGCTGGAACTCCTTCTGCTCATGTTTTAAGCGCGCCGTTAAATTACGCAACCCAATTAATAACTACATTTAGTACAAGACTAATAAATACAACTAAGAGCTAGCAAAGCGTCGCAACCAGCCAGGAAATGTCCCAAAGAAGCCAAGGCTCTTTATTAAGGAGGGCGGCCTTACTGCTAAGGACTGGGCTACAATATTAGAGTACATACAAATATTAGCGCCGTTTAAAGAAGCTACCCAAGAGCTTAAAGGCAGAGGCAAGGCTAGCTCATCCAGAGCCATATGGGAAGTTATCCCAACGTTTAATTAGCTTATCAATCAGCTCCAGGACACCATTAAGAGGCTTAATGACGCAAAGTTTAATAATATTAATGGACTAGAGGACCACCTGCTTATCAATTGCAAAGCAGCTCTCAAGAAGCTGTTGGAGTACTACAATAAACTTTACAGTACCCCAGCGTACTATGCTGCCTGTAGGCTCTATCTACAGTACAAGAACTACCTAGAAGAAGCCTGGCGCGTACCTGAGGATTACAACAAGCAGCTCTACAGCGCTAAACACCTATACAAGGGCTGGCTTGAAGAAAGCCACTGTTAATTTTAACTGCTCTAGAAGGCCTTTAAGGACTCTGCTAGGCCTTCAAGTGCTTCTCAAGCACCTCTACTAAAGAAAGTTTGCCTTAGTTACTCTACTAGTAGAGCTAACTTTATAAGGGCTACACTTAAGAGCGCTGAGAGCTCTCAGGAGAGTGATGATGAGTTCAATCACTGGAAGGCTGAGTTGCCTCTCAGCAAGAGCAAGTCATTGGCCAAGGACCCAATAAAGTACTGGCTTACGAAGGCTGAGCAGTATCCCTTGCTCTCACGCTTCGCCCTCAATATATTAAGTATACCTGCTGCAGCCACGGACTGTGAGAGGACCTTCTCAGAGCTTGGAGACTTACTAGAAGTACGACGACTCCGCATGAAGCCCGACTTGCTCTCAGCGCTCCAGAGTCTCCGGAGTTGGAAGCGCATTGGCTTGAAGCCTCAGAAAAATCAATCAGGAGTCACCTCCGAGGTCCCCATCCAGATAGATACAATATACACGATTGATGATGTGCTCACGTGACTGGGCAATTCACTTCCTAATAAATAAACAAGCCAAACAAGCCGCCAGGCGAATATTTTCCTAACAAACAAGCCAAACAAGCCAGCCCCTTGATTGCTAACAAACAAGCAAGCCGGAGGGGCCAGCTTGTTTGGCTTGTTTGTTGCCAACTCTGCTCGTGGCGGCAGAGTCCAAGCCCGCTCGAATGTCCGAGGCGAGGATACAGTGGTGGCAGTTTCAGTCTGCTCCGATAGCGCGATTCGAAAGTCCTCTCTGGCACCATTTTGAGATGTTGCCTGGCTTTGTAGGTCGGTTTCATTTGATATGGACTCTAGGATGATAGCTAGCGACCATCCTTGCGGATAGGCGCTCGATTTTTCGAGCACTGGGTCAGCTTTTTTGGTAACTCGATGTCCACTGTGGAGCATCCAGTTTAATGGAAAAGTGGCGGGGTCGAGATCTTGTTCTGGGTTCTCCATATCGTCAAGGCTAGCTTGCCTGATGTTGTTAGGAGATGCTTTTGCTTGAGTATCGGCGAGAATGCAGTAGATGGGGCTGCAAGTGGTATTTTCCGGTGAGTCTGCGGACCAGGAAGGAGCGCAAGGCAGACCGTAGGCAGCCTGATGCATTTTCTGAACGCGATGAAATTTGAGCCTCAACACACTTTTTTCGTGATTCTTTGCCCTCTACGTGTCAAGATATCTTTTTTTCCTTTTACTTTCTATCGTGGTGGTCGAAGGGGTTGAAGTGTCACTGCTATTGTGACGATGTCATGCTTTCAAGGATATCGAAGGACACTGAGAGATACTCCAGTGAGTATAATTTGACTCTAACCAAGTGCTTTACTTTTCCTTTCAATATATTAACCCCCTTCAAGATCCTCAGGAGGTGAACTTAGACTGCCAACTTGCAATAAGATTACTTTCTTCCAGAGTATGTGTTCTGTGATCGCTCTTATCTGTGCATCTTTTCTAACATCCGGATATAAGCCGCTATCTTGGCAATGCGCCCACCATACAAAAACCTATACAAAACGCATTGTATGTATGAAATTGGTATCGGAGAGGTTGAATAAATGTATTTTGAGCTGCAAAATTGTATACAGAGCCTGTATATACAGGAAATCTTAGTGTTGAGCGCTTATGGCGCGCTTCGGCTTATATCCGGCATGTTTCGCGACCATGAGAGGCTGTCCTAGAAAAAAAAAATTTGTCCCGTGCCAGACTCGAACTGGCGGCCTAACGGATATCAGTATCTTACTATGGCAGGGGTTGCTTTTAATAGAGAAGCTTACCTTGGGATATCTGCTCTAAGAGCAGTCATAGAATGACTATGAGACCCACGTGATAACCAACTACACCAACGAGACGCCTTAGTTGTCTTGATGGCTATTTTGTAAGGTTGAAGTATTATATACGTTGTAAAAAGAAAAAGCCCTCTTGTGGCTCAGACTTCAGTCGCCAGGCAGCAGCAGGTAGCTCTAGGAAACAGCGCAGGCACCCACCCCGTGTCCCACACATCTAGTTCAGCGCGTGGTTCAGCACGCCCCCATTCGCCGATACTGTGGTTTATCGCTTGGCGCACACTCTCGCGTAACGCACACTTTCGGACTGGAACACCCCATCACTTTTGAGACTATAGAACTGCACACATAAAATATTTTAACCTGATCTTTTGCAGCAGCAATCTTAGAAGCTTATAGTATGAATTAGCAACGATAAAATAGGTGCGATATTGCTCTAGCTGCTTAACCCTGCGGCCACATCGCTAGAGCGTGGTCGCAGGCACCTCAATAATTTTGGCGATATATCTGCATCAACCTTCCTAGGTTCCTTAGGGGGCTTAGGAGCCTTTCTCTTACTATTTTTAAGTGATTTAATATAGTACTTAACCAGCTTCTTAGACTAGCAAGCTATCTTAACTTTCTTGCGCGCAGCGACTTTTTGTTGATACTACTATAGCTTGCATCTGCGCTGATGGCTCTGCGCTTTCGCCAGCACTGATCTATCAAGCTGTTAGCGGCAACATCCAGGATACATGGCTGCAGGATTTTAAAACATCAAAACATCAGGCTTTCTTTACAGCCTCACCTACTGGATGGACAAGTAACGATATAGGGCTAGCATGGCTCAAGCAGGTGTTCAATCGCGAGACAAAGGCAAAGGCGCGCTCATCATGGCAGCTCCTGATACTAGATGGCCACAGATCGCATGTTACAATGGATTTCATACAGTACTGCACCAAGAACAAGATCCTCCTAGCTGTATATCCGCCTCACAGTACTCATACGCTCCAGCCGCTTGACGTTGTCATGTTTTCTCTGCTTGCAGCCTTGTACAGTACAAAGCAGAGCTTGCGGCACTTATAGATAGAGGCCAGGGCCTCACATCTATCACGAAACGCGACTTCTTTACACTCTTCTATACTGCCTAGTCCTCTTCCTTTAAGAATACTACGCTTGTACGTAAAGCTTTTACAACAACTAGCATCAGCCCGCTTAACCCTAACACGATACTTAAGCGCTTTAAACCACTACTAGAGAGCTTATGGCCTAGCTTAAGCAGCTCCTTGTCATCACTGGCAGTACTTAGCGCGTTAGATTAGAGAAAGATTAAACAATTACTCTAGCAAGCAGTAGACGATTTGCAAGACTTAAACATAAAGAAGCTTAGCCGTATAATCTATATAATTTTAGTAAAGAACACGCTGCTAGAACATAAGAACAATTAACTTAGAGAGGCTCTAGTTAATAAGCAGAAGCATAGGCAGCGTAGCAAGGCCCTGCTACCTAAGGCGCCGCCTGAATACAATAGTAGAGCAGTCTTCTAGTCGCCTTAAAAAGTAAGCGACGCACAGCTTCGCCAGGAGCAGAAGGACCAGGATAATTAGCTTGTACAACACTAGAAAAGCGTGGCTATAAGGCTTAGAGAGAAGAGAGGAAGGCTGCTAAAGCTTAGATGCTTAAAGAACGTCATCTCAATAGAGCTATTGCAAAAGAGAAGCGCGAGCGTGAGGCAGCTGAAAAAGCTGCTGCTCGCGAGGAGAAGCGTATAGCCCGGCAGCTCAAAACTCAACTCCAAAACGACCCCAAGATGTCCCAAAGAGGTAAAAGAAAGAGCCTCCAGCCTTCTCTAGCAGCAGCTCCTCCAACAGCTGCTCAGGATCCTATTGAGGTAGAGAATGAGGTGACCCCAAAAGCGGCGACAGAAGACCTCCAAAAACGGAGTCAAAAGTCCCTGGACATACAGTTACTGTGGGTGGTTTTCTCTCCACCCAGGGACAGACGTTTACATGAAAGAAATATGCATTATCGCCAATATGGACAGAACAAGAACAGATCACGCAGGCGAAATAATGATCTATCATTGGCGCCTGGTGAGCTGAGATAGTCGAGTTCTGATTTCAAGTTAGTTTTGTGAATGGTACACAGCGATACTGTCATTAACCACCATATGAAGACTCCTTTTTGATAGTGAACGGATTTAATTCTTAGCTCAATTGTTTCTAGAAAGAAAGCTGTTGCTTGTAGTGGCGTGCATGTATATATTTAGATATGTATGCAGTGTTGAATAGATTAATTGCTAGCGCCTACCCGAGCGGCAAAGTAGGCGTCATGTGAGCGAGCTGCAAACTTCTAATAATAGTATATCCCATGGTTTACCGCCCGGCAATTTTCCAACTTACCATCACAAGGGCCCGCCTGTTCCCACATTATATCGTGGGAATAATCGGGAAACTCTTCACCCGTTCTATTACCATCCACTGCACACCGACTTTGACACTGATTCGGCATGGAAATGTCAATCCGCTCACTACCAAAGCCCCCTGAACCTGCAATCTGGATGGACGCAACCCAAGATAGTGGACCATGTATATTTTGCTATCGACTTCACACTTACGTGCTGAAACCGTGACATATTTAGCATTAGCAGCAATAGCACGGAAGTGTGTAAATCCGCTCTGAAGGAATCGGGAAAGGGAAAACTGGCGTCTCTGAAGGAACTTTAGAGGAGGGTGACAGTGAGACAGATACGTGCCAAATTCATACCGGGCTCACTGTTGAGGAAAATAGCACGCGTAATAGGATTTCGATCTATAGCTGAGTCTTCTCGAGATCCGCTCCCGTTGTATTGAGACCGCCCAGGCAAAAATATATCTAGTGTTGTGACAGTACATCAGGAGCAGATCTTGAAGACTAAGATACCTAGATAGTGTTCTGTTGTAATGTTTTTATCGGATACCGGGACACGAAATACGAGGTCGTTTCGTCAGTTCGACGGTGGGACCATATCGCAACATCTGTTAGTTCCACGGGAAACGATCTCAAAAATGAACTAGGACTAATAGTACTCCAGTGTTGTCATGGGATGCCCATGCGTGCGTTTATAATCGGTCTGGTCGGATGGAGGGCTTCCGGTAGTCACTGAGTAGTGGTGTAGTGGTGAGAACTGTAGATGTCTAGCGTAAGTTAGGAGGGGTATCAGTGTTTGATCTGAGCGTGAACGATTAGTGGCGGTGAACTAGAGGGTCGGAGGGTTGGAGGGGTGTTTCGGGTAGTGGGATGGCGGTTGAGGCGCCAGAATTTTGTTCCGTGAGCAGCGATCAGCCACGGTTTGGGAAGTGATGCGGTGCATGCAGGTTGGAAATCTTATCACTGTATCAGTTAGAATATGAACTGGAGGGACAAACTTACCGACGATCGGGTTTACATGGCTACATACGTACATGCGCCCATGTAGTGTACTCTCTGATATCTCTATTCATATCAGCGGCATCGTGCTCCGGCATACATATGCACAAGAGGTCACATCCCCAAGATACATGAACATCGAACTTACCTCTCCCTCGGAGTACCGGATCAGGAAGAAGTCGCGATCCCTTCCTGTCTCCATCTCGAGAAGTTTCATTCAAGCCACAAGTGTGCTCAAGTTTGGTTGAGCTGATTCCTCAAGTGCATCTGCAGTTTATCCCACCCGCGCGTGCGTTTAGAGTTAAACATGAAACGTTGACAACGGCGGTTGAGACGCCACATATATTCCCATGTTTCCTTTTCTTCGCGGGGTGTCCTAGCAATTTCGGTATGGATGAAGCTGGCAGCAGCCGCCACACTACCTGCTGTGAAAATCGAGGTAAGCAAGATTTATTAGATGCAGACGCAAGTAAATCATGGTCGTGCTTGCGAAAGAATGCTCCCAGATATGGTGGGCCTAGTTTCTGTAAGTCATGATGGTGTCGATGTTCGGTTCTTCGATCGGTCCGCTCCCGCGTTCTGATTGCCGTCCGTTGGGATTGTGAGAACGCCACAAGTGGAGATCAAACTGAATAGTTTCAGTATCGGTTTCTGTTCGGGCGTTGAAGTGTGTGGTCTTATTCTGTAGGCTGCACTTGTGGAATCCCGCGAATGGAATGAAGGCGTTGAAGAAATTCTTGACGTGGGTTGATTCAGTGGGCACTTTCAGGCTGGTGTGAATTGTGGAACTGGTCTGGATGCTTGACGCATCCCCCCAGGGCCTTGAGGCCCGGTCTGACGTTTTGGCTTGCAAAGTGGTACCAAAGTTGAGGATCTCGGATGTTGGAATGGGCAGTGCGAGTGACGAAGTCGTTAGAGGTATGTAGTGCTCGAACACTCGGCTTCCACATGAAGGATTGCTGTGCTGTCAGATGCCACGTGTAGGAGTGCTTTTGCTGTCAGACTCCACGCGAAGGATGTTGCGTAGGAGTTCACTGTTTCTTCCCCAGCCTTCGCGTCATGGCAGTGCAATGTAAGCCCAATAGACGGCTACCACGCACTACGGCTCCAATATTCAGAATCCTGGCCAGGAAAGCGGTTGGTTGTGAAGTGCAAAAGTCCTCCGCAGCCTCAAACAGGTAGCGTCTGAAGCGGCACAGCTTGCTTCAAGGTGGCAGCGCATCCTGAACAACGAGATCTCAAATAGCGGTGACTTAGGATGGTGGGGCAGCGAAGCGATAATAGTGTGTGCAACCTGGGCGTGAATGTGATGAGAGAAAAAGGTATGAAAGCTTGCGTATACTCTGGTGACGAGACGTCGAGGTATTAATGCGGATAATATTGAGAGGTTGAAGCATTTCCTATTTCGGCAGTCTCGTTAAAGCGCGTGCACTGGTAGAGAGCGCATGAAGTATAATAGAGAACAGCAGTTCGACCACCGTCTTGGAGTACGAGTATCGGCAAAACAGATCTACGGACTGACAGATACATGCTCATCTATGTGAAGCGTTTGTCGGATTCGCGTACCTGCCAACCAGCGGTTGCCAGTCAGGTCCAGGCACCGAGCTCGGACTGCATGAATGTTGGCTGTGAACGCGAAGCTCAATTCGCATCGGCTCGAGATCTCCAAGCCGCACCCGCCTACGCGACAGCGAACGACGCTCCGTGCCTGAAGAGGCGGAAGAGGACCACGGACGGCGAAAGATTTACAAATTATTGGTGTTGAGTGTGCATTCACATCCAGACGGGCCCAGCACCCCGAGGTGGGGAGTGTCCCGCAAGCCCAAACGCAGATACAACAGGTCGGAGAATTAAAGGGACCCCCTCGTGCGCACACTCCTCCGTCCTCTCTGTGATACATGGACGAAGCCAGGCGATTCGCTGGATTCGCAAGGTTCGCTGGAGAGGCGTATACTAAAGGCTTGGTATTATACTCGGTTTGGCCACGAGGTGGACGAGGGTCAAGCCACAGATCGCCAGGATCCTAGGCGAGGGCAAGGGGTCGTCGGCCAGTCGTCGGCGGCTCGTTGCTGGGCGGCAGAGGCTTGCCGTTGGCACCAGCAACGAGCCGCATTTCGCCGCCGCCGAGAGGTTTCTCTGGCAGTCGAACTACTGTACTCAACCACGGCTCTGACGTGTGAGCAATCTATCAGAGCGGGGTTGCTGGATCGTCGTGCTGACCAGATCTATTCATACCCTTCTGCATCCCGCCTGCATCCTGTCTGGTCGCCGCCGCGGCGAGGTGAGGGATGTCGTGCTGGCGGGCGTCGCAGCTGGTGTGCAGAACCCTTGTTCCCGCTGGGGTTCTGTGCCTGGTGCATGAAAGTTACGAGATGCGAGCGACGTCTGGTCTGGCTAGCTGCTCTGGAGTAGTGCGAACCAGTCGGCTGCGGACCCTGCCCGACCCGATTTAGATGCAGCTCTTCGCGATGACGGCAGCATCTGCCGCCCAGCGACGAGCAGCACAGGCGGTGTCATGCAGCGGGCGGGCGGCGATTGGAGGGCGGTGGAAGAGAGGCTGTCTACACAAACAAGCTGCAGCTGGGCGTATGCGCGCAAGCGCTGAGCGACTGCAGCCGACTGCAGTCGTGGTCGTTCTGACATGATTACAGGAACTGAGCCGAGCGTACGTCTTGCACTGGTCGTGCCTCTGCGCCGGACTTCGCAGCACAGGTACATAACCCTATGTACCGTATATGTATTACACACAGAGAAGCGACGGATGCCCAGGCTGAAACACAGTGCCAGCAGCCCGCGGCGCAACGTCTCAACCGCGGGTGCTGGACGAGCTATCGAGATAATTTTAGTGCGTCGGCCTCATTTCCCTCGAATTCGCATTGCAGGCCGGCGCCCAATTAGCGCACCCTGTGGCTTCGCGAGCGCGTCCCCTGGCCCTTGCGCTCCCCTGCCGGGTGGTGGTTCCTCCTCTCCGCGGGTCGAGGCTGTTGCTTTCCTCTTTCGTGTGAGCCCGCTGCCCCCATGCTCCTTCCTCTCTCTCTCACGGCCAGAGTCTGCAGCTCCCTCACCCAGTCGCTCCTTCAATTGCGACCTGTGCCGGCCATCTGGGCATCTTTCCCTTCTCAGCCTGCGTCTTCAGGCACAGCTGCAGCTTCTCCAGTACCACCATCTCCACCCCAGATTCTATAATAGTAGCCCACCTCCCCAGACGCCGTGGACGCTGCCACGGATGGACTCGTGAACACGCCCGTCTGTTCCCGTCCTATCCTCTGCCAGACCTCGCGGCCCCGGATAACCACTCACCACGCGCCTGTCAACCCACTCCTCCGCCGCCGTGCCACCATCGACCACCATGGACGCTCTCGACGACGACTGCGCGCGCTGCTGCCACGACAACCGACGGGCGCTCGGCTGCCATCAACAGAGCTGGATCCCCTGGCGCCCAAAGCAAAGAACGGTCACCAAGTCCTCGCTCGCTCTCGCCGTTGTCGCCGCCGCGTTCCCTGCGACCATTGCCCAGACGTGTATCTCGCTGCAGGGCTCGACTGCCTGCCCGGCTTTTGCGAATGCGTCCATCGACACTAGCCTGGCGAACACCCCATTGTACGTGTAACCTCACGTCAGACTCGCTACGCATCTACATGGATACTAATGACGGCCTGAATATAGCACCTTTCTCGCATTCGTATCAAATGTAGCCACCTTTGACGACCGATTACGAGAGTATATAAACACAGATTACGCAAAAAGACAGTACGTCGATCACCCACCTGCCTAGCGCGTGGGGGACTTTCAGCTGATGACCGCTTCGCAGATATCAGGAACGCATAGGATGCTCCAGCGTCAATCTAACCAACACGACCAACATCTACGCTCGCTACACGACCACTGTGCTCTGCAACTCGATTGTGCAGGCCTCAGTTGACTCGTGCAGCACGTCCGCAGACAACTCACGGCCTCTGTGCGCCGACTCCTGTGTAAGTGTTTCGGACTTCAGGTGCACGAAACTTTCCGAGCGTCAATGCTGATTCATCGCCAGGCTCAATACGCTATTAGCGAACAAGAAATAGCCTCGAGTCCCGAACTATGCGGAACTGCGGGTACCAACGCAATTGGTATCATCAGATCAGACTTCGCTACATGTTCCAACCCAACCCGTGCACTGAGCGGTAGCTGCATCGATGCAGCTGTCAATGAAGCTGCGGAATGTGGCTACCAGTCTAACCTGCAGGGACTTTGCGCCTTCTGCGGCACAAGCTCTCCTAATGCCACAGACTCGTGTTGCGTAAATGCTAACGTGGAGTCGCGATGTTCGAATGTGCATCTTCCTACCACCACGTCCATGGCACCTTTGTTCCCGTCGAGCACCTCCTCTACTTCTCCAACTGGAACCACGGCCGGAGCGGCACTCGGTACTAACAGGTCCGGGTCCGGACTCTCTGGTGGCGCCATTGCGGGGATCGTCGTGGGATCCATCGTCGGTGCGGCGCTTATTCTTGCAGTAGTCATCTTGTGCTGCGTACAGCTGCGTAAACGCAAACAGAGTCAGCACGGAAGCATCCTAAACACGCCATCGCCAACACGCCAATCCGTTCCAGGACCGCCCATGAGTTATGGAGGAGATGGTCACTCTCCAACAATGATTCTCCCTGGGGCTCGTGTGGCACGCATGTCGGCATTGGAAGGGTCAAGCTCGTCAGATCGGCACAGCTCTCCAGCAGGTGGCGGCCTTACAGCTTACCGTGATCCTCGCGACGATGTTTACGATTCTCCAGATTCTAGACACAGCCACATTGGCGGAGCGCTTCCGAAACGTGACGGATCGCTCTCCAGCCATTCTGCTCTAGCCGTCACGGATGGTCATTCGTCGCCCCACTCAGGAACCAACACCGATCGAAACTTTTCCAGTCCCGAGGGCGTCGCGTCGGGACAGTCCGAACAACTGCAGTTCTTCAAGGACTATTACTCGCAGGACGACATTCATCCGAATGACACGGTCGCCACACTCTGGGCTTATCAACCTCGCGCCAACGACGAGTTCGAACTGGAGCGAGGAGATATGCTCAAGGTGGTTGGCATTTGGGATGATGGGTGGGCGACCGGCGTGAAGCTCTCCGAGTCAACTGAACAGTGGGAAGCACGGAGAGCTGTGCAGCGTGACTCGGGTGTAAGCAACGGGAGCAGGCTATCAAGAATGGAAGGAGGGGAGAGCGAGATCAAGGCGTTCCCGCTCGTGTGCGTCTGTCTCCCACAGCACTGGCGGAAAACAATAGAAGGAGACAGCACAGACACAGGGGCAGGGGGTGGACCACCTCCAAGTCCTTGATGTCAATTCTCTTCCCAGTGCGTTGACGTTATCAAGCCGTTTCTTCCTCGTCTTCTCCCGTTTCTTGCATCGATCGCCTCCTCCATTCAAGACTACATTACGACATGCACGCCCGAAGAGCCCTCCCGCCGCCGCCGGTCATTCTGTCCTACGGCTCAATTACTCTCATCAATTCACCTTACCACATTTAATGCGACACGATGATGGCTGATTATGCTATGCACCGTTGATTTGGATACTGATTCCCGATTTCGACTACTTTGGCTATTTTGAGGCTCCTTGATACCCGTTTCGGATTGCATACTCTCTTGGGACTTCGCATTGCATTGCTCAGCACGCACCCCTATCAGCATAGCATCTCCACCCGCATTCTCCCGCGATGGACCTGACCTTGACCGACCGAACGTAATCATAATTCCTCAACTCTCGACATAACGATGACCGCTTTCTCGATTCAATTTTCCCTTGCACCTATGCGAACGTTAGATTAGGCAGGCTGCTCCTGTTTGATACACTCTTTTGCTTATCCGCAGCACCGCACCGCGATGCGCATCACGCTCCTTCACATAATTCACCACGCACATATGTGCACCACTTGGGTCTCCACCCACCTGCTTGCCTGCTACCCACCCTCTTTAATACTTCTGAGAACAGTCGACAGCTTTGCAACATTTCATATCTTCTGTTGGCCCCTTTTGTTCTATACCCGACCCTAGGCTTACGCCTCCAGGGACATGAACTTTTTTGTTTCTTGTTTCGTTCTTACCGACTGCTGCCATCCTCTTTGGAAGGGTACTGTCCGGCTATTTCTTAATCACGGTTTATGGATGGGGAGGAAAAGTGCCTTAGGTAGATGTTGGCACCGGAGGTTTTGGAGCATAACTCTGTATATACACCGACTGCCGCTTTGCTCCTTTGGGCGTCGGAAAGAGGAGGAGGAGATGGAGGGAAGGATAGTCTCTATATTTCTAAGATATCCCTTTTTTGAAAGGGCGGTTTGGATACTGGGAAAAGTTGGATAGCGCGTCGCGCGACGAGGGATTAGGTGACATGTGTTGAATTGGATAGGATAGTTAGCAATGGGATACTGGTTGGAAAGCCATGTTTAATTTTACTGGGTGTCTATCTGTGCGTTCCACAACTATTCGCACACGTCTGAATGCGAATGCGACTGTCGTATTCACAACTGCACGATGCTGTTGTATTCGATACTGATATACCCCAGAAATAGCCTGAGTCACCTTTTCACAAACACTTCACAAACTCGCAAGAGCAAACAATTATGCAAAACGAAGCGGGTGGGGTAAAAGTTTTCACATTCCAGATCTTGGAACGGAGGGCGTGTGCTGTTTTATCAAATCTTTGGGGGTCAATTAGCTATAGACGGGTATATGATAGTATAGCACTACAGGCCCTGTCGTGCTACAGGCAGTGGCAAGGGGAGATACCGTGCTATAGTTTGCTATGTCACGTTGCTGCATATTGAATGCTGTGCTACATATAATACATGAACGGTATGCCGTGGTATAGTTTGTTATTGCCACCAGGTCGATTGGAGATAGAATGGGTAGGGGGTGGGTATACGTGTGCCTGGAATGCATACGTGAGGCGCATAAACGTTTTTGTGCGTCTCGTGCGCTTCTCGTCACGATTTCGAATTTGGAAGCCATGTTATGCGTGTCATGTGATTATTCGCATCGAGTGCATATGCGCTCCTTCTCGCACATCTACATGCAGGTACCTAGATATTTTTGTTCAGTGTATCTAGATGTGTCGTAGGTCTGAATTTTTCTACTTGTGAAGTTTTTTTTTTTGCATAGCACATGATTTCTCCTCCGAGGAGGGTGGCGAGTGGATTTGAGGAGAGGGTAAGAGAATCAAGGTTGCCTTGCTAAGGGGGTATTATATCTTGTCAAGTTAATTCTAGTACTCCTAGATATGCCCCTGGAGACGGGCCTAGGTTTGCAGGAGACGAGAATTTGGAGTTTGTTGTCTTATTGCCTTTGGATTAGCGTGGCCTTGACGTGGGCCGCGTGGCTACTTTTTATTGTACATCCAATCCTTGCCATGATCAAGGACATTTATCGCCGTGTCTTTGTCTTTCCACTCTTACTCACCCCTTTCCTGACCCCCTTATTCTTCTATGCCACATTATACATGCTTCTCGGTCGTTCACCCAGCCTCAACCACTCCGGCTACTCTTTTCCTTTCCGCCTGCTGATGGGCTTCGAGAATCCGCCATCCACCTCATTCCTCTTGTGCCACTCGTCGATCTCACGCCGGACGCTCTCCCTATACGCCCGATACGCCTCGCTACCCTCGACTAGGAGCTTAGGACAGTGATTCGAGCGTCGGAGGTGGCGCTTCAAGTTCTCCCAACGGCAGTCTGGCTTGAAGGTACAGTTAGGGTGGGGACAGCGGTAAGGTCGAAGAGTCTTTTTTCTTGTGTTAGCGTGTGTGAGAGTGAAAGCATACAGTAGTGATACGTACCTGATGAGTACGCTCATGCTTTGAGAGGTTACTCGAATCGGCGCACGTGAAGTCGCAGAACCGGCACTTGTGCGGTTTCTGGTTGAGGTGGAGGGCGGAGATATGCGTCTGTAGCTGGGTATGTGTAGTAGTTGTGTACCCGCATCGATCGCACACATAAGGTCGATCGCCTGTATGAGTACGTTCGTGGTTATCTTTCGCTTGATTTGTCGCAAAACTCTTGGCACAACCGTCAAAGCTGCAGACGTAGGGCCTGTAGCCTGCGTGACCGAGGAGATGGCGCGAGAGCTTGGAGCGCTGCTTGAAGTCTTTGGCAGAAGACTCGCAGTTCTCCCATTGACAGAAGCACCTCGTGCAGTTGTCAACATGGGCGGTTTTGATGTGTGCGTGGAGGGCTGAGGGTGTATCGAAGGTAGCGAGGCAAGTGAGACCGGGACTGTGCTGCCATTTACATATGCAAGCTTCGGAGGAGTCGGTCGAGGTACCAGTCATTGGGCGAGCCTCGTAGCTAGAGCCAGTGTCTATAGCTGAGGCAACGGTCTCGGCTGTGTCCTTCTTCAGCACTTCGTTTTGTATAGCCAAGGCGAGAAAGTCCAGTTTGTTGCCTTGTCCCGGCGTGTGCGTGCCAAACGAGCTAGGCAAATGTGAGTTGGGGAGCATCCAGGACGCGTTATCGAAACCAAGCATAGGATAGTTGAAACTGATATTGGGAGCAGTCGCACTACTAGTAGGTGTCATATCCAAGGATAGCGTGCCGATGGGCTGGCTTGTCTGAAAACCGAAGTTCAGGAAGCTGTTCTCCAACTCACTACTTTGCATGGATGTCGTGTTCCACGTATTGAAGTTGGTTTGTGGCGCAGTGAGATCATCGCCGCCGTGTTGAGTGCCACCATGGCAGCACGAAGAAGGGTCCCTGTGACAGTGGTCGAAAGGGATGTTTAGAAAACATTGTGAGGTCAACCCTGGTCCGGGGGCTGGCGATATTTGGCCGTTGAAGGGGCTCTCCAGAGATGTGTAGTTTCCAGGTGAGAGTACTGGCGTTGTAGCGTTCGAGGGATGAGCAGTGATGTTGCCCTGACCCGGAGCTTGACGGGCTGGAGAGAAGCACGGATATGGCTCGAACGTGGACAGGTTGGGATCAAATCCATTATATCCAGTCTGGAAGTGGCAAGGCGTGTTGTCATAGCAGACGATAGTACCCGTCGTCGTAGGAGCCGTACGAACAAGGTGGCACTCACTCTGTAGATCTCCCAATGGACATGGCTGAGCATCGCACTTTTGGCAGAAGCACGGGTCGTCTGGACAGGCCATCTTGGTGCATTCTGGATCTGCACACGCGTCTGTGCATTCTACCTGATCACAATGAGGGTCCCAGCAGGCGTCGTCCTCAGAGCACTTGGCATCCCCAGGGCACGGAAGCGCACAAGGGGAGGCGCACGTTGGCTCCAATTCGCAGTCCTGGCAGAACTGTTCGAAGCAGGTATCTGGGAACTGCTGGTCTGCATCTGAGGGGAGGCTGGATTGCTCGCCGGCAGCACTGCGGAACTCGGCCATCTTTAGCTGAGAAGCCCTCCGTTTGGGCGGCCGCACGTCAGCGGCCGCGTCGCAGCAAGGCACATCTGGACAAGTGCGGCAGCAGAGAGCCTTTGGATCAAGGTACTCAACTCGACCCGAACCCGGGGCCGCGGTGCCACTATCAAAGTCACGCTTTGTGCCTGCAAACGGCGCGGACAGCTGGGAGGACATGGAACCGGGCCAGGGGAGGAAATCGTCTGCGTCGCCAAAGGTTGAATCGTATTCGTCAACTAGATACTCGTACTCGTAAGCCATGTTTGGCCACAGTGAATAGGGAGAGTTGTGTTGTGGGAATGGTTTTTTAAAAAAAAAAAAAAAAAGGGTGCGTACATCAGGGCCAAGACACTGGCCATCAGGGTGCACGCTTTCAAAAGAATGCGCCGGAGGCGGGGCAGGAACAAGAACAGGAACAGGAGCAGGAGCAGGAACAGGTGCAGGAAGAGCTACATGAACAGAAAAAATGGGCAGGCGGAAGTAGTGGTGACTATGGACACAAAATACACGGTCGACAGTGCAACGCAACGTCGCCCAACAGAACTGCGAGCAAAAGGTGTGGACGCATAGGAGTAAAGTGTGTTTGGCAGATCGTCCAGGTGAGTTGAATTGCAGAACTGAGGCGCTGACGCCGACGCCGACGCATTCTTGGCCCTACTTGCCCTCCTTTTCATTGGCTGGGTCTTCGAAGATCTCTGTCTGCTGGCGCACAGATAACGGATCGCCAGCCTTCATTGAACTTTCCATCCTTTTACAATATAACGAGTACCTGATGAGGAACATTGGCAGATACAGCAGGGTTTCCATGCTCCAGGGTTCAAGGTTTGCCCAACTTCGACTTGGACACATCCTGCGCACACATGTTGCTCAATCCAAAGAGTAAACGCAAAACCTCTCCTCTTCACGCCATGCCCTCGACCTCGTTATCAACTCCCCAAGTGCTTGGCGCTGCACCTTTCCCAGCCAGCAAGCCGCACGTCAGCATGGTCCTGCGCACGCTTCCGTGCGCAGCGCATCCCCACCACGAACCACGAGGCTGATAGCCCGCGTCACCTCCGCTCATCTCCAATTCGCCCTACCTGACCTCACCTCTTGTACCTCAACTTCATCTTTTAGCACCGCAACGCTCAGATGGGTAATTGCTGCGGGTCACAGTCGGACGACAATTTCCAAGGCCAGGGCCGCGTCCTCGGCGCCCCGCCGCCGTCAAACACCGCTAAGGCCTCAGTTCCGTCGCGGATAGCAAACTCGACCACAGCTGGGAACTCTGCCTCGAAATCGAAAGCGCCGAAAGTCACAGGCCCGGGGAGGACACTGGGAAGTGGTGGAGGCAGTGGTGATGATGCGCGCGCAGCGGCTGCGGCGGCCGCAGAGGTGCGTAGTTCGAAGCTGCAGTCGCAATCGCAGTCCGGGGCGAGGATCGCGCCCATGACGACCACGGCCTGGATGTGATGCGACGGAAGAATGTCTACGGATACTTGCAATGAGGATCATATCGCTGACGGATGCATCGCCCACTACAGGCACGCGCCAACAAGTCCTCCGGCTCCAACGGCCTAGTCAAGAGGCTGGAGGAGCAGAAGAGGAAAACACAGAAACAGGTGCTCCAGGAGGTGGCATCGGAGAACCGGGCAGCACGAGAGGCAGATGCAGCGACCGAGACGAGGAACTACAATTAAAGGACAGACAAGAACACATTCTGATTCCAAGAGGATGCTAGATGCGTTGGCGTGCGCATTCAAAGAGTACGTTAAGTAAACCCGGGCGATTTCCTTCTTCCTGGAGCCTTTTCTCGAGCGCTACACCTCGCTGGAGCGTTTATCACCGACTGTTTAAGTCTCACGATCCGAGGACTGGCATCTCGAGGGTGCAACATATATGCATTGGTTTGGAGTTATTGGGGCCGGGATATCGATTTCAATTTCGATTTCTGGAAAGTTCCCACACAAATACCTATTTACACGTGTTTCGGTTTTCAGTTTTTAGCTTCCGCTATTCAGCAAAATCTTTGATATTTCTTGGCTAGTTCAATGGTAAGACTAAAGTTTCCAGTTGCAGTATGAACGCTGTCGTCTTGATCTTTATTATAGCTTTAGAAGCATCTTGCTGACCGCTTCTCGAAAACAACTGTGCAATAACCTCTCCCTCCCCACTCCCTGCCATGTCTCCTCCAGCATCTGCCCCCCCTAATTCTCATCAAGGTGTAAGATAAGAGGGTATGCATATCAGTGTGAATTGATCAAGGTAGAGGAGTGTAAGTATTACACTACCATCTACCATGTTCATCTATTTGGACTGATCCACATACCAAACATACCCCGTAGGACATGGATCGCGTGTCGAGTCGGTGCATCTCGAATATTCCTGCAGCGACTAAAGACTATCTATCTATCCACCATGAACCTTATTCATTCCATATATCCTACTGTATCCACCACGACACCTCCTATCGTTACCCATCACCATACCACCCACAAGCCGCACGCCGCTATACACAAAATCAACTTTCGTAGCTTCGTCTCTTCATCATCATCATCTCTCCTCATGCCTGTCCCGCGCTCTCCTGCAGCCTTGTCTGCTCATCCAGACTCAACGCCGCAAACTCCTCTTCGAATTCCACCGTAGCTGCCGCCCTCTTAAAGAAATCAACGAGGAAAGCCTGCGTTTCGTCATCGCGCTGTCGGCTCATCGGCTCATCATTCGCCGCATAAGCCATGAGCTGTTCCTTTGACAGCCCGGTGCCCAGATCTGCGAATGGGTTCGGCTCGTCCTCCCACTCACCATCGTCGGAGCCTTCCTCAGCAAGCTCCGCGGCAGCGGCAGCGTCTAGTTCGCGTGCCACGCCAGCCGCGCTCTGTAATTCGACAATCAGGACCTTCAGGATCTTGAGGGTGACAGGAACTGCCGTGTACTGGTCTGGATCTGTGTTGTTGGTTAGAACCGGATCGTAATCGTATTTGAATACTTCATTAAAAGAAAGAACATCTTGGAGAAGGGATGTGAACGAGGGGATGGGGCACTTCGCCAATGTCGCATCGAGATCGGGTGGAGGACCGAATTGGTTGATGTTGTCATCGATGAATTTGCTCAGGTGACTGAAACGCAACTCGGAAGACGAGAAAGGGGCGGGTCTTACTGGCTCGAGCTCGACTGCGGGTCATGATTTGGCCATTACCTTGGGATACAATGAGGTCGCCTTTGACAAAAATTTGTGCCAGACGGGGATCTTTCAAATCATATAGTTTCGAGAGGGCAATGACGCTATACAGTCAGCTCCGTTTGGTATTATCAAAGCTTGGGAGTCAAGAAGAGTCTTACTTTTGCCTAATTTCATCATAACCAGCGAAATTGATCGAGTTCTCCAACCACTTCGCCATCACAAGTTGCAATCCACTCACACCTTCGATATCCTGACCTGCCAGGAAATCCACGACTTCCCCAGCATGATTTAAACTTAGCCGTGCAAATACCAGGGTCAGGCTCTGAATGAATTGCGCTTGTTCCGCAGTTCCGAGTCTCACGGCGACAGCTCTTAGTAGTTCTGGGAGATGCGGACCAAGTCTCTCGTGGCCAGCTTTTTCGACAATTTCAGCAGCAAGAGCGCCAACCTCACCAGCGGCATGGTCGCTGACATTAACTGAAAGTAAGCGACCAACAATCATAAGGATAACCTCCAGACCAGCCTTGCCTTCCTCGTTGCGCCATTCGAAAAGCTGTTGGTGATCATGCGCGAGGATATTTTTCACTGCTATTGTGGCGGACTTGAGTAGTTCTTCGTCCGCGGAACCCAGGAGGAGACGAGTCAATTTTGGCATGGTCGTTTGAACAAACCCTTGAGGTAGAGGCTCGGTGCCGTGTTCTGCCAGGACAGAGAGGAGATCCGCAGCAAGCTTGCATGCGTAAGCTATGTTGACCTTTTCGGAGAGAGAGGAGTCTGAAAGAAAATAGAGTCTCACATTGGTAAGAGCATTCTCCTCTGTTAGACTGCCTACGTCAAAGGCCCCTGTTAATGAGGGAAGAACTTTTGCGCATAGGTTAATATACGCATCGCCGCCCATGCGGGAGATGATATTCGTCACCTCTTCAAAGGCCTCATTCACTAGCATTGTTAGTTGGAAGTTGTTAGCGCCATGACTGGCAACCGTAAAGAGAAGATCGAGGCCGTTTCCTGTTATGCATATCCGGGGGTCGAGAAGAATAGCGTCTCTAAGAGTTTCGATGATAGTAACCATTAGGTCATCGCTCTCAGCAAGATCTTGCATGTCCTGGCTTTGCAGATAATTTGATATTGCAGTAATTATGGAGGTCTGAAGAGGCTGTGTGATTGCACGAGGAAGTGCCTGGAGATAGTGTTGTAGAGCCCGGATGCACGATACCTGAACAACGTCTGAGTCGTCATTGGGAATCGCATGAAGGCAGGCCTCGAGAAAGGTGGTCGGAACTTGTTGAAGAGCATCGCCGGACACTCTTACCAGGCTGCCAGCGACCAGGTAGCCGCGCGCTCTCAGAAATGGATCGGGCTGCTGCATGGCATATTGTATGAAGTCGATGAACCCGGTAGCAGCCTCGGGCCCAATCTGCTTGTCTACGTCTGAAAAGTCGGTTAAGAGCTGATTGAGAACGTACAGTGCGGCTTCCTTGGCTTTCCAGCTCTGAGTTGTCGAGTAAAGCGTTCGTGTGTACGATAGCAGCCCTCCAACGGTGGCATCCTTGAGCCATTCACCGAGCTTGATGACTAAATCTCCGCATGCTGTCCTAGGGGTATAGTTGGCGGTGACGCTTGTCTCTTCGGAAAGGAAGATGTTAACGTCCACATTCCAGAGCCCCTCTTCTTCGGTGGTGATTTGCGCGTAGGCAACGGCGAGCTTCATGACCTCGGTGACCCATGTACCATCCGTTCCTTGGCTGGCTTGTAACTGCTGCTGGAGCTCCGTGCGGACTGGAGGTGCCCGAAGACATGCCTGCATGAAGTCGAGCTCCTCGAGGACGAGAAAATCTAAGGTGTATGGTAGTCCATCGGCGTCTTCGAGCCTGCTCTGACGTTCCTCCTCTATGTACATCCGATGGTATGCGGTCTGCAATGATGATAGTTCTTCCCAGGTGGCGGAAAAGAGAACGGGGCTCTGCGGTGAGAGCATGGCTGGGAAGACGGACCGTATGCGCATAAGGACCTGTGCACTGTGAGTCGTTGGTATCTGGAAAAGGGGATGGACGTGCTACCTTGACCACTTGAAGCTTTAGAGACACAAGGCCCCGGTATGTCTCCGCATTCGGCGCGTCCTCATTTTCCTCCAGTTCTGAGGGCGGGTCTGGCAACCGCGTCTTCATCACGTTGATGAAGAACGGAGTCCATTGGCTCAGTACTTCGTCAGCGAAAGCCTTGACGGCGGCCTTGTGGTCCTCCATGACCATCTCGAGGATGTCGAAGCAACCGCGGAACACGCTGACAGCCAATGCCCTCAGCGTGGGCTTCCTCGCCTCATTGATGGCCACATCGTAGACAACCTTAACAATGTCCCTCGCCACGCTGAAGAACTGCTCCTCGTTCAGGCAGTCGTCAACCAGCTCGCCCAGCACCTTCAGCGCGCCATGCAGCTGCCCGTCGGCTCCCGTGGGAATGATGTGCATTAACCTCGGGAGTAGGTCGGGCCATTGTTCGGGGAAGTCGGCGCTGGCAATCTTGCTCACGACGACACTGGCGGCGCTCTTGATTTTGCGGTCCAGCAGGTCCGTGGTCGAGAGTGTGAGCAGGGCCTCCCGTATGTGCACCTTGGTCTCGTCCGTGATGATGACCCCCCTCTTGTATTCGTCGAACTGCTGGCTCCATCCCGCCAGCACGAGCTTCTTCAGGTACAGGAGGGCGGCCTGCCGTATGTTGAGTGGCACGCTTTCGTGCGAGGCAATGGACACGAGGCCGAGCGGAAATTCCTGGCGGCCGTAAAGAGACTCCAGTTGCTCCTCGGCCTGCCGGCGGGAGGTGTCTTGGGCAGACTGGGCGGCGGAGAGCAGCTGCACGAGTTGCTCCTCCATGGCTGGATGGCTGGGCAGCGGGAGGGGCTAGTGGTGCCGTCTAGCGCAGGCGGAGCGGAATTGTTCTATAGGTGGGCGGTGGCAGCGGTAGCTCGACGCGTTTGTTGGTGGGTTGGCGGTGGAGGTGAGAGGGACGAATATTTTGGGCGACCGGGGGGGGAAGTTGGCGGGGCAGTCTGGTAAGGTGGGGTTGTGGGTTGTGAACAGGCAGGCGTCTGATGAGAGCTCAGCGGGCCGATAGCTGGAAGCACAGCCGTTAGTTCAGTGAAAAAGACTCGAATTGACGTGTTTGGAGAGATTGTTGTTTGGGTGGAGACGCGCCCGTAAATGGACCTCGCGTTGTTGTTTTGTTAAAAGCGCACTCTATTGAGAAAACACCGCCCAACCACGCAACTTCACTCTTCCACCCAATCGAGCAGGAGCCGCCGCAACAACAGCAGTAGCAGCAGTTGCCTAAGCATGTCGAAGCCTTTCACCACACCACACCAGGCCTCATCCGTCATACTTTCATCTACACTGAGTTGAGGCCATCCGCCGCGCTCAGCAAGAGCGAGAGGAACCCTCATCCGTTGAATAGACACCGACGCCCACAATGCCACCAACCTACCTTACCACCCTCACATCCTTCACGCACTTCCTCACCGCGTACGTCCACACGCTGCTATACCTGCGACACATCTACCCGCCTACCAGCTTCGCCACGTCTCGGTTCCACAACACCTCGATCCACCAATCCCGACACCCTGCAGTCTGCGACTGGATCCGGGACGCCGTATCCGCGGTGCACGACGAGCTCCTCTCCGGCACCGTGTCGCGAATCGCCGTCGTGATATTCAGCACAGACACAAGTGGTGGAAGGGGAACGGGAAGCGCGAGGATATTGGAGAGGTTTATGCTGGATGTGAGCCAGTTTCCCGTCGTGGAGAAAGGGGAAAGAAATATGGAGGTGGAGTGGCAGTCTGATGATGAAGATGCGAGGGGGAAGGGGAAACAAAAGGCACTCGATGCAGATGTAGACGTCAACCTCAGTGAATCTTACCGCGCCGCACTTATAACCCTCACCACGCGGTGCTCGCAACTTTCCCCACTTCCCCCCAACTGCTCCTTCAACATCTCCATGGAGCTTAAAGATGAAGCGCATATCGACCCCCCGATTAGGCACCCCCAGCCATGGATCCCGGCACAGCCATCCCTACAGAAGACTGGGCGGAAAGGCGGGGTGGAGGAGGAAGGCGCGAATAAGAGGGATGAGGGGAAGGATCTAGGCGGTGTACGCGTGACGCCGATACGGACAGTGGAGGCAGGAGTCTTTCGGTTCGAGACATGGGTTGAAGAAGGAAAGTCAAAGTTTGAGAATGAAGAGGGGGGCACTACAAAGAGCAGTTTTGTGAGTTCGGTGGGGTGAGCATATCTGCGTGTATCGGTTATGCGGCCATGTTTACCGCAGTTTTTGGGTGGGTTAGCCTGGAGTTACTTCCAGAAGGCTTGATAGGTCGGATATGTATGGAGGTGGTATACGCTTGACCCTCGGGGCGCAAGGCACTCGTTGCGAATTGCAGCAATTCCGCACAGAAAGGAGCATAGCATTCAGAACCACACGTAGATAGAGAGAGGAAACAAAGAGCGTGTGCTTGTATGCCTGTTCAGAAGCTTTCCATTGTTTCGCAACTGGTATTGTGAGCCCATTCACCTGTGCTCGAGAAAGAATCGAAGCAATGAAACGCTAAAACATGCACATATGCAAACCCACTGTACCGAAAATGCTGCTAAAGGACATGCCCACCCTATCAATCTTTCGCCCAAAAGTAAACGCCGTGAAATACCAAACTTACAGCTGCCGCTGGAAATCATTCCGCCCAAGCAGTGGGCTTCTCTGCCGGATCCGCTCCAGGTGGTCGATCATCAGTATATCCTCCAGCTCGAGGTCATCTTCAGGCTCGAATTGTGGCAGATATGCTTCCCCATACCTCTGGATTTGCTGGTCTCGTTGTTGGAACCGCTCGCGCCGCTCTCGATCTCGATCTTGTTGTCGCTGTTGGAGATGCTGCTGCTGTTGCTGTTGAACTTGTGCGTATGCGTTGTTCCAAATTTGCTGTTGCTGAGCCATCTGGGCATTCAGGTTCTGTTGCAGCTGCTGCGGTTGATTCTGTTGCGGGTTCTGGCCTGGAGTGCGGAATGGTAACAAGTTAAGAACAGCTTGAGGCCTAGTGATGATTGTTAAGAGGATTTGGACCAGGGCGGAGCTAGAAGTGATAATGGCTTGGACCGGGTTTGGGGAAATAAAATTTGGAACCTACAAATTTCTTAAACCGTTGCCGGGCTGCTGCTCCTGGACTAGCTGCTGTGGATTTGCGTTTACTATAGCGGGCGCAAGGAACGGATTGTAGTGCTGCGCGAAAGGGTCAAGTGGAGGCGGAGGAGCCGCCGGCGCCATTGCGGGCTGAGGTGGTATGTGACGTCGACGAGGAGCTATGATTGCTGGAAATCTTGCGCGAATGCCTGGACGAGCTATTGGACGAGGAGCTGCTGCTGCTTGAGCAGGACCTGGGACAAGCTGGTTGCCTACCATGTGAAACGGGAAGCCTTGATTCTCAGCGTCCGCCCTGCCCCTCCGAGCTTGCTCCTCTTGCTTGACACGATCCGAGATTTGAATCATAAGCTCTGCTTCGGAGATGTCGGGGTGTTCGGCTCGAACTTTGGCCACAGCATCGGCCTCTGCCTTCTTCACTTCTTCTTCATGACGTGCTTCAACATTGTCATTCAGAGGGCAACGATTGGCCATGCCCGGCTGATTCCTATCACCATAGTGATCATAGTTTGTGACGTTCTTCGAGCAGACATAGCTGTGCGTGTTAAGTCAGCTACTTTCCCCTTCTAGTGGAAGGGCGAGGGAGTGTGACCATACCATTGAGAATTCCCACAATGCGAACAACTCATCTTGTTGCAACCATTTTCCTTGACGAAGGGATGTTTGCAACGACTGCCAGAGTTAAATATAATCAAGATAGTTGGATGATGAATAACTGACTTGCAATGCCGGATTAAGGCTGACGACATCGCCTCCTCAACCACATGTTTGATCGTCAGGTTGCCGTCCTTCTTAGCCTCTTCGCAACTCAATGGAATGTGTGTTTCTTTTTGGCACAGGCGACAGCTCGTCTTCTCGCACTTTGGGCTTAGACAGCGAAACTCTTTATCCACCTCGATCGGAGGGCACTCTGCTTTAAAGTCGCAAAAGGGACACTCGCTGAGAAAGTCTAGATCTGCCGCGGCAAGATCTGCCTGTTGCTGCAAATGCTCAAGGCGATCAAAGGACGTTGGGCCGAGGAATTCCAAAAGTTGATAACGGGTAAACGTTCCGCCACAAGATGTGTCCGCAAAGCAAACTGGTCGGCACTTCGCTTTGCCCATCTCACCTTCCACGTAGGTCTTGGCGCAAATGAGGCAGAAGAAGTGGATGGTATCGCCGTTGCAGCATGTCATCCGATTTCTAGGAAAGTCGCCAAAGCAGCATAGACATTCATCCATCTCGCCGTTCGCTTGTGCTCGCTTGATATTCTCTTCTTCCGCATGCTTGGCTTCCTTCTCTTTGCGACGCTTTTCCTCCTCCAATTCGCTCCTCTTCTTTGCAGCCTTTAGCTCCTTTGGTAGTGGACTTCCAGCTGCAATCAGTGTCCACTCGATCCCACGTTTGTTGCGTGATCTGTTCAGCTTAGAAAAAGGCAAGTTAAGGCTTTTGTAGTTTCTCAGCTGGCCTTCCAATACGTTATATGTTTTGAAGAGAGTCTTGTGCTGCTCAAAGGTGTTCTCAATATGTCGCACGGGAAAGTGTAAGAACTCGTCTTTCAGTAGGTTCACCCTGGATCAACAAATGTCAGTATATGGTTCGGGCAACGTAGTATTTGTGGGATTGTGCGATTAGTGAAAAGCGCTGGTTGTGCGTACTGCAGAAGCATTGATACTGCATTTATGGCATATTCAGATGCCCCAATGGCAGTGAAAACATGGCCTATGCTGGCTGCCTACACGTCCTAATTCGCAACAAGAGGAGACTTACGAATTTTCACGATATCCATGGGCATCCAGGTCTTGCTCGCCGTTCTCAAACTTGGTGATGTCGTCTTCGTCATCGTTTCGCTTTCGCTTACGATTGTTGACTTCATCATGCTCTTTCGGATACGCCCCATCATCAAGAATCCGGGTGATAAGTCGCTCGCATTCCCCATGTGTACGTGGATGCTGGCTTCGCTCTTGAAGGAGATTAAGCACGTGGTCGACGGCGATATCCGGCAGGACGTTAAGGACAACCTGAAGGCACGCCGCTTCGCTAAGAACTTCTGCCTCTTCTGCAAGGGGCACAAGCTGCGCTGGAAGTGGCCAATCTGGTGGAACATCGACGTCTGGTATGTCATCCAGCCCTGTGAGGTCAATCGCGTTGTCCGGGCCATTTGCACCTGCAGGAGCCATGAAGTTGTTGGCGATCGGAGGCCCATCGTCGTCCAAACCGTATAGGTCCCCAGCGTCGGTATAGTCGCCGTCGCTGTCATATGCCAGATCAATAACCTCTTGGTGCTGACCAAAAGGAAAGGGATCCATTTGGTCGTCTCTTGGGTTGCCTGTTGAAGGTGCGGGGTGGCAGATGGGGTGGTGTTGGTGGCACGAAGCCGCTCCAGGGCAAAGATTGGAGGGGCGGGTCACGGATGCTCATTACAGTGTCGGCCTGACGAAATCGAAAGACGGTGGCATCATGTTTGGTAGAGTAGAAAGCGAGAAAGTAAGATGGAGGTAGAAACAGGCGTCGACTTCTAGCCTCGCCTCTTAATCACACACACGCTGGGAGCGGCCGCCCGGGCTCTCAATTACGGTACCTAAGCAAAGAGAAAGCGATTGACTCTGGCGACGCCGTATCTACGGTTCTTGTTTCGGGTGAGGTGCGGGACGTGGTTAAGGAACAGGAGATGCGGCGGTTCGTCAACTGTTGGCTGCGCGACCGCGCCGCGGCGCCAGAGAAAGAAGGCACTTCTGGCGCTAGGACACAGCGAAAGCACGAGATATACCTGCAAGGGCGGTCATATTGCACAGCACTCATGCTCCTCACGTGAGCATCATACCTGATGGTACCAGCGAGAGGGGAAGACGTTGATAGAACTTCGGGCCGCGTCTCGCGTTCTTTCTCGAGGTGGTTAAAACTAGCAGCAGCTAAGGCGATTGTCACGGCACAGCACAAGATCCCTGGAGCCCAAGCGGATCCTAGCAGCAGATCAAAGAATGATTGCAAGCTTGCGCGGTACTTCTATATCTACCAGGGCGGACAATACAACTAACCCCTGCGTGAATCTAACTTGGACTGAAGGAGAATGCCGTGAAGGGAATAGACATAGATCCACGGCTACAGCAGCACGGACCTCCGGCTCCAGTCCAAGCGCTTCACAGCTCGATGAAACAAAGAGCAGCATGTGACGCGCACCTCCTCTCAAGAGTCCACCGTCCTCCCAATTGTTCTTCTTCAGTCCGACGTCACCCATTTGCTTTAGGTAATAGTGGGCATCTCACAAGAAGAAACGGCTACACATGACCTCCGCAAGGCCTCGCTTTCCCACGGCCTACACCGGAAGCTGCAGGAGATGCTAGCAGCGCGCCCTTTGCCGTGAAGAAGCTATAAGAAGAGCATTAGACGTCAAAGGATAATTGGACATTGGTGTAAGGTTCGCGAGCTGCACAAAGCGGATTAATTAGCTTTCATTGATACATTATCTTCCATCCACATCTACGGCCTACATTAGAACAGCGTACAACAAATCCGATCCTTCTGGATTCTTATCAGAACCGCCGAGTGGATAAGGGGTCCGTCAAACTCCTACGAAGAACTTGCGTCACAGAATTCAAATCACCATGGGCTCCATCCAAGATCTTCCCAAGGGAAACGCCTCGACTCTTGCCCTCGTCCACCCCACCGAGGAGGAGAAGCTCATTCAATTCAGCTTAAACGGCGCAGAATGGCGTGGTCCTCTCTCGCTACAATCCTACCTCCGCCGAGAGGAGGTATTGGCAACGCAGCCACTGACCCAGGATGGCGGGATCACCTACTGGATTCTGACTGACATGGCAGCGAAAGAGAACCCCTTGGATCCGACGTCTTCGGCTCGTCTCCCCCTTGCAAGCTGTGAGACATACCGCAAGAAGGCCCTGATCTGGCAGGGCGGCAAGGTGCATGAGACGATTACTCACGGTATTGGGAGCGTATTTTGTGCGCAGCATTTAAGAAAGCGGGGTTATGCACAGAGAATGATGCAGGAGCTTGGTAAAGCGTTGAGGACACACCAGATGAAGGATGGGCAGGAGTGCTTGTTCTCGATTTTGTTCTCGGATATCGGAAAGGTGGGTTTGTGCGGCCACGTCGTCCAGGACGTCGTACTGATGAGCACAGAAATTTTATGCAGAGCACGGCTGGGAGCCTTTCAACTCTTCCCATGTATCCATCCCGCCAGCGGGGCAGTCCAAGGTGCCAGAGGATCTTCCCATTGTCCGGCTTTTGTATGCAGAGGACCTTGAGGCGCTATGCAAGATCGACGAGGCTCTTGTCCGGAAAAGCTTCGAATCGCGAGCGATGAATAGCAACACGGCGGTAGCGTTAATCCCAGACATTGAAACGATCCGATGGCACCACGCTCGAGAGGATTTTGTAGGCACAGAGCTCCACGGCAAGACACCAAAGGTCAGGGGGGCCATGGTGGGGTCCGAAGAAGGGAAGCGCATCTGGTGCTACTGGACGCGCATGTGGTATAATGAGAATCCAGCAGACGCCAAGGGCAACACGCTGCACATTCTGCGGCTGGTGATCGAGGACGAGGGCAACTCGAGCTGGGAGGGATCAGGCGGAAAGGCGTCGTCGACGGATCACAAGCACGATGGGGCGATAGCGGCACTGTTCGCGATGGCGCAACGAGAGGCGGAGGAATGGAGGATGGAGGAGGTAGAGGCATGGAACCCGTCAGCAGCGACGCTGGCTGCCTGTCAGAAGCTGGATCCGAGCGCGAAGATCATCGACCGGGACATGGAAAGCATCGCGAGCTTGCAGTGGTACCCTCCGCATGACGGGCGAGTCGCGGAGACGATCGACTGGGTCGGGAACGAGAAGTTCGGGTGGTGCTGATGAGACAACGCTTGCTCTTTCTGTAGCCAATTAGATCATTAAGAGACCTCGTGTTAGATACAATTGTACAGACAATCGATGCTGGCACTGCGCAGCGTAATGGTGAAGTGAAAATTTCGACGTGGGTTAGCGAGTGGAGGCGCACGTTCGACGTAAAATTGCAGCCTCGCAACCGGATCTGAGGAACTTGTTTCTTCCTTGCCCATCCAGCAAGCCAGATGATTCAATGAAAAAAAAGGAGAAAATGCCTGTCAGAATGCACTCAGCGTCCTGCCGTTCAGACCGACCGAAGTCAAGTCCAATTGGCTGAAGATCATCGCCACGCTCGCCGAAGCAAGCGCAATAAGGCCTCACTCCAGGACACCGAGGATACAACTCATCAACCAGGGTTAAGAATCTGTGGCTCTTGTGAGAGACTCAGAAGGAGAAGCTTACTAAATAGAGATTCTATGAACTAGAGGGCTGTTAGCAGAGATTCTCGCGCACCGTGGGTGTTGGGGAGGACTTGCGTATGTTCGTGATTTGGGCAGAAGGGGCGGGGGAGCAGCAGGCTTATATAGACGGCAAGAGCGAACCGTGCGCGCAATTACGTGAGCAAGCGAGACTTGGTGCGGCTCTTGCAAATTTTCTGCCCAGGCCGGTGATTGGCTGTATTGGCGAAGCCGGCGGCGGGCGCCGATGTGGCTCCGAATGGGAGGCATGGCGCCTCCGATGCAGGCATGCCGTGGGGCAGGAATTTCCAGCGCGGGGTGGAAAATAGTTGCATCAGATGCTAATCGAAGACCCTCTTTTTCTCAACCCAAGTCTCAATTCGCCATTGTCATTGACGTTGTTTGCGCAGACGCTACGAGACGAAAGCTTCCCGTAGATATCTTTTGCGGAAACTCAACCCCACGGGAACAGAGCCATAGAACCATTTCTTCCTTCTGACATTGACATCCGCATTGGACTCGTTGACTCGAACCTCCAATGTCTTCCCACACTGCATCCCAGCGCTACCTCAGCACCCGTGGAGGATCGTACGATGTAAGCATCCTGTCGCAAACTTCTAAAAAAAACGCCATACTCACAACACGCAGCTCTCTTTCGAACAGGTCGTCCTCAAGGGCCTTGCCTCTGACGGCGGCCTCTTCATCCCCGAGGAGATCCCCACACTCCCCAGCGACTGGGCCTCCAACTGGCAGCACCTCTCCTTTGAAGACCTCGCGTACGAAATCTTCTCGCTCTACATCTCCTCCGCCGAGATCCCCGCCGACGATCTCAAGGGCATAATACACCGCAGCTACTCCACCTTCCGTGCCAAAGACATCACGCCGACCGTGACATTGGACGAGAAGAACAACATCCACTTGCTGGAACTCTTCCACGGACCCACCTTCGCTTTCAAGGATGTTGCCCTGCAATTCCTCGGCAACCTGTTCGAGTACTTCCTCGTCCGCAGGAATGAGAACAAGGTGGGGCGGAACAGGGAGCATTTGACTGTCGTAGGCGCGACAAGCGGAGATACCGGTTCGGCCGCCATCTACGGGCTGCGAGGCAAAAAGGACGTCTCCGTGTTCATCATGCACCCTCTGGGCAAAGTCAGCGCTGTCCAGGAAGCGCAAATGACTACCGTCATGGACGCCAACGTACACAATCTCGCTGTAGATGGCACCTTTGATGACTGCCAGGTATGTCCTTGGCCAACTTGCACTGGGGGTAACCGCTTATTCACGCATTGTCTAGGATTTCGTGAAGGCTCTCTTCGCCGACCCAGAGATCAACAGCACCCACCGCCTCGCTGCCGTGAATTCCATCAACTGGGCCCGTATCCTCGCGCAGATAACCTACTATTTCTATTCGTACTTCCAACTGATCCGCCAGCCATCGTTCCTCCCCGCCTCCATCGTCCGCTTCGTTGTCCCGACAGGGAACTTCGGCGACATTCTCGCTGGTTACTTCGCAAAGCGCATGGGTTTGCCTGCAGAGAAGCTCGTCATCGCCACCAATGAGAACGATATCCTCCACCGATTCTGGCAGTCGGGCAAGTACGAGAAGAAGCCCGCGTACGGCAAGGAGGCAGAGGGCGGCATTCCTGAAGACGGTGTCAAGGCACACGAAAGCGGCGTGAAAGAGACGCTGAGCCCCGCAATGGACATCCTCGTCTCGTCCAACTTTGAGCGGCTGCTTTGGTACTTGGCCTACGAGGTCTACAGCACAAATTCAGATACTATTTCCCAACGACGCGCAAAGGCAGGCGACCACGTTCGCTCATGGCTCAACGACTTGAAGAGAGAGGGCGGGTTCAGCGTCGACCAGCAGCTCCTCAAAGCCGCACAGCAAGACTTTGAATCATACCGCGTCAGCGACGACGAAACGATCGAGACCATCAAAAACACATTCTCGTCGACGTCGTCCAAGGGCTACGTCCTAGACCCCCACTCCGCAATCGGCATCAACGCCGCGTATCGCTCGGCCAAATTATCTCTTCCCCCCTCCACACATCACATTTCCCTAGCAACAGCACATCCCGCAAAGTTCAGCAACGCAGTGGAGAGAGCCCTGCCAGATGAGAAGGAACACTTTCAGGCCAATGTTCTACCTGACGAGTTCAAGGGCTTGGAGGATAAGCCACGGAGAGTCAGTCACGTAAAGAAATCGGATGGATGGGAGGGCGTGAGGAGGGTCGTCATTGCAGAAGTAGAGGCCGAGTTACAAGCTGCGGAAAGAGCAGGAAAATAGACGTGATCTGTAGATAGGTATTTTTTGAGGCAATTTGTGTTTCATTTAGAGCCAAGGTTGGGCTAAATAGAATTCTATTCTTCAATATTAAAAACCTTGTCGTATCGCTGACTGTAATTATCAAATTGTGTTTCTGCTTGCCTCCATCGATCCACCACTCTGTCCCGAATCTCTCCAAAGGGTTGGGCCACACATCTCTTCTACATAAATCAAACAAGTTTTTGTATCTAGATCGGTAATTGGGAGTGTTTGCCACGTAGAACAGCTGTGGTCAATTAGCAGCGACGTATCGCTCAACCTCTTAATCTTCATCTTCATCTGCTTGCCTGTGCCACGCCTCCTTGGTTCCTCACGCATTGTCACACCCTTGACGCCCTCCTCAGATGTCTATGAATGCGTGAAGTTTCTGCTGGCAGACACTGGAGCTTCATACGGCAAACCTTTTCTTTTTCCCCTGGCTTGGTTTCGCCTTGACCGTTCCGCAACTTCTCCGTGACAACATGTAGTATAAAACCCGGACATCAAGTTAAAGAATTGATTCATCTATGCCTAAGTCCATAAACCCCATCCCTCATCATCGTCAATTCCTCTTTATCTTCCCATCATACCAAAAACCGGAATAACTCTGGCTCGTCAACCCTTCCCTCCAAGCCGAACCCGAAAGAGTCATACGCCTCCCTCACTCCCTCCCAAGCTCAGGAGCCAGAGCGCTCGAGAAGTCCCCGTCCACCTTTCCGTCTCCACCTAAGCAACTACCAACAAATACCTACCTTCTCTGTCATACCGCCCGAATCTGACAGCGGCACCACTGCATGATCACAAACAGAATTACAAGTCGGATTTTTGTTATCAAGAAGAGAAGAGGAAAAGAGATGGAAGCAGAAAGACGAAAGAGAAAACTACTCTTAGCAAAACGACGGTGATATTGAACGAATTTTGCAACGCCTCCAACACCGCCGTCGATCTGATTCCAGAGGCCGAATGAATGATGCAACACGCACGCAACCGATTCTCGTATCGTACCATACCCTTAACCTATGCTCGCGCGCAGTACTGAAGGCGAACCCAAATCGAACGCTTGAAAAATCTCAGGGTATCCGAAGGAAAGAATCCTTGTAGGTACATCGATGGATTAATTGAAATCGGCCGAGTAAGAGAAACCGCGGAATTCTTCTTGCATGGCTTGTGAGAGGACTAAGTTGACAGTTAGTAGTTATTTCAACAGCAAGGGAGAAGGAACTCAACGTACCGGACTGCACAGGAGTGAGCACTGGCGTTACGCTCGTGAACTCTGTGTCGAAATTGCTCGTATCCGTAGCGCTAGTGATCTGTGGAGTGAACGGTGCGGGGATCCTCTTGTGGTATACATCATCCCAATTGATGTTTCTGAAGAACGCATGACTCATGATCTCCTGTGCATCGGTTGGGCCAGATCCAAGTCGCTGCTCAGGCTCACGCGTGAGTAGTTTCTGAAGGATGGAGACAGAGTCGCGTGGCATGTGGATGGGATAAAGAGGCTCATCAGCAAGGATTGCATCGTATATTTCGTCCTCGTCTTCGCCACGGAAAGGAGATTGTTGAAGCAGCATTTGATAGATGAGCACGCCAAATGCCCACCAGTCGACTGCGCGACCGTACTTCTTGTCAAGTAGAATCTGCGTAATGTTTTAGATGATGCTTGCAATGTAATTATGGGAGTGTATATTCGTACCTCAGGCGCCATGAATTCGGGCGTGCCACAAAACGTGCTCGTCGTTGAGCCATACCACATTTCTTCTTTGCACAGTCCATAATCTGCAATCTTGATGTGTCCATCAAGGGTGAGGAGAATATTGTCCAACTTCAAGTCGCGGTAGATAACACCGTTCTCATGGAAATACTTGAGCGCAAGGCAGACCTCAGCGGCATAGAATCTAGACCAAATCAGCTTCAGCAATAGAAGGAACAGCCATGAGTACTCACTGGGCACGTTTAGTACCAAAGTGGCCCCTTTGGATATGTAACATCAGATCTCCACCACTAATGTACTCCATGACGAAGTAAACTCGAGTCTCTGTCTGGAAACAAGCATGTAGATTGAGTAAGAAGGGATGTCGCTCCTTGTTTGCAATCAAAAACACCCTCTTCTCGGACCTCGTACTCTCCACCTCATCATTCTCGATGATGAACTCCTTTTTCAGCACCTTGATCGCATAAAGTGATTTCGTGCTCTTAGTCTCTGCTAACATGACCTTGCCGAAGTTACCCTTGCCCAATACAGCAAGGAAGTTGAAGTGATCAAGACCAATCCGTCTGCCAGTACCCTGCGTGTTTGCCGGGGGGGTGACCTTGTTCTCCGGGGCCTTGGTCATGGCTGACATTGGCTGGGTCAACTGCATTGGCTGTTGTTGCATCTCGGGCTGGTGGGGAGGTGGCTGTGGTTGCTGCTGCTGCTGCTGCTGCTGCAGCAATGGCGGCGGTTGAGCTTGAGGTGGAGGCTGAGGAAGAGCGTACGACTGCTTCTGCATTGGCGCAGGCTGAGGCTGTGATGGAGGGTAACTCGGTATGTTTGCATAGTCCTGCGGATTGTATCCAACTTGTTGGGGAATTGATTGTTGGGGAATGCGCTGATCTTGAGGATAGCCGCCACCTGATGTTCTTGCTCCTGGAGGAGTATAGTCAGATTGTGCACGTTGATATCCAGGGGGGGTAGTCTTGCCCATTGCCGCGGCCGCTGCAGCCACGGGTGCTGGCTGAGATGATTGGGTGCGAGGAGGCATAGGACGCTGGGAAGTTGGTGATGTCGGCGTAGGAGTGGCGCTCGAACTGAACGACGCGCGCGCTGCGTCAACAGCAGAGCTTGTCGACTGTGGATATGATTGTTGGCGCGGCGGTCCGCCATATTGCTGGTCCTTGCCATAAGAATATCTATCAGGCTGACCTTGCTGGTCTTGTCCAGGTGGAGGAGGGTATTGAGTTTGAGAAGCAGAAGGAGATGTCGGCTTAGCAGGTTGTTGCGGACGAAGCACACGCGAAGTCATATTCGAGCCGCCTCCCGCTGACTGGCCTCTTCTTGTCCGCTTAATCTCCATGAGGATTTGATTTGCCACTTCCATGGACATGCCGCAGAAGTCGGGAACGAAGTGAACGCATGCGGCATGACACGTAAGACTGCATTCTAGAGAGGAGTTAGCGCTTGAGCCATGATATAACGATTACATAAAACTTTACCAGTGCATTTCTTGGTTTGTTTTCGACCCAGGGGCAAGATGTAACCGCAATGACAGCACCAGTTCGCTCCCATGTTGGAGAAGGTCTCGAACCGATGAGGGATTCGATGATTGAGCTTGGCTTCGTCGGGGTCCGTTTCTGCATTGGATTGCGTGATACATTTCGTTACTACCTTAGAGTAGCACTTCTTGTGACAAGTGTACTTGCAGTCCGAGCATTGCATACCAGCGGCATACTTGAGGAATTCTCCGCAAAGAGCGCAACGCATGATGTTGTAAAACTGCTGTTGCATGAACTTGTGGCCGTACTGTTCGTGTACTTCTTCTTTTCGTTCGCGAATAGCACCTTTTCGACCAAGTCCCACGTTGAAGGGCTGCTTGTTGGTGGTGTGTTTTACTACAAGGCATCAGCTTCTTGAAATGGTTTGAGACAACAATACTCATACCGAAACCTATTGTCAACTGTATCCGCCCAACAGGCTCCAGAGAGAACCAGGCATCGATGAAGACAGGCCCAGTCTGTGGTTGAGGACCTCCTGCACCCGCAGTTCCTCCCGGCCGCATACCTCCAGGGGTGGGTCCACCGGCTCCTGCATAACTTGGTCCGGGAGGTGGTTGGAATTGTAGGTCAGGTCGAGGTCCTGTATCGCCTGCCATCTTGTCCGCAGACACCCAGCCGGAACTTTGAAGTTCAGATTCAATCTTCTTACGGCGCAGTTCCTCAGCAATATCCGATATCCGGACCCATAGCATACCGATGGGGAGTGGATGGTCTCCGGTCTTGTCGTACACGGTGAGTTCAATCTCGTTCGCCTTATCGATATCGAACTCGTGAAGTTCATCAATCCAACGATCGTTCCTGGTAGCCTTGGTGCGGCCTTTAAAACTGTCTTCGACTTTTACAATAATGAATGTCTCTGGGCCCCGGCTGAATCGGCCCGTTGCAGCATGGTCCACATCGGCAACTGCATGAATTCGGAGGGATAGGTGACCGCTCAACGGTTTCCTTTGACTTGGCACGCTGAGACTGTCGTCTGCGAGCGAAATCAATACGCGGTCTCAGAAAAGGGCAAGAAACCTTGCTTACCATCGCCGCCATCCGCGCCCTCCACATCAACGTGAAGGTCCTCGTATCGCTTTAGGGACTGTTTCAAAAGCTGGATCTTCTGATTGCTCTCGATTCGCCGCGCTTCCGCGTCCGCTTTGCTCTTCCGATCCCCTTCCATTTGATACAATCGTACCATCTTCTCGATTCCATCCTTGTACTGCTTCTCTACACTAAGCTTAAATTCGAGCTGGGACAGCATGAGCTGGATGCGAGGGCCGAGATGCGGGGTATCGTATTTGATCAGATCTGCGGAAACAGATTAGTGAAAACTACTACTAGATCTCTCGAGATCATATACATACCAAGCTTGCTGTAATTGACACGTTTGGGTTGCTGGGAGCCAGCATAGGGGGCTCGGGGTGGCGCCAGTCCTGGTCCCCCGCTGGTGTTGCCGTAGCCACCCTGAGAATCGCCATACCCGCCTTGATCTGGCCCCACATATCCATTCCATCCGTCTTTCGGCGGTGGAGTCAACGGGTTCCCAGCCTTCCGTGACCCCGGCTGAAGATTCATGTTGTCCATATCGCTAGTTGTCCGCCGCATCTCTAGGTCGCGTAGCGTGCCCTCGAAGTATTCGATATTACGGCGGCCATCTCTGATCTGACCGTCCAGACGCGAGAGCACGGCAGGATTGTTCGTCGACTGGCGCATGGTATTGGCTGCCTGGATCAGGGCCTTCTCCCTGTCGATCTTGCGCTGGACATTGGTGACGGTTTCATCGATGTTCATTTTGGCGGTGGTTTGCGGATGCCCGGCGAAGAAGGCGTTGAGAGCGTCTCTTCGCCGATGGAGGCGGGGGGGTGGTGGTGTACTTTACGAGCGCAGGCAGCTTATTTACGAGTATCGACGCCCAACACGGGCCACGAATCGTGCGACGGTGGGCTGTGGGAGCTCGTCGCGGGGGCGAGAGAGAAAATACAAAGATCCCGAAGCGGGTCTGGGCGGCTAACAATGACGGTTGCCAACAAGACGCTGCGTCTGGGTAGGTCGCGGTGAAGTCTAGGAGAAGAGCCAACGTTAGTCCTGCGTTGGCTGGGGCGTTGCGTGGGTGGTCTGAGCCGCACTCGCTCTTCGTTCTTGGCCGACCAGCGTGCTCGCTGAGTGTGCGACAGACAGAAAGGCGTCTGTGTCGAGAGGGGTGGTGATAGCGGGCGAGAGCGAGTTGTGGGCGGCGGTGATATGATATGACGGAACGCAAAGAGGTTCGCTGAAGAAGGTGGGGGAGGAAACCAAGACTTCGCGGGGACAGGCGGCGGTCCAAACACACACAAACGCCACAGAGCAAAGCCACGGGTGGCGAGTGCTATGAGACAAAGTACATACGACTCATTCGTCAGTGTAGACTACTCGGTTATCTGCACCTATGTCAGTAATCGCTCTTCTGTCTCATTTCATTGTCGCTGTGGCTGACGCCGTTCATAGGCGACACAGCTATCGATCGAGTGGGCGTCAAAGCATCTCACTTGCGGAACATCATCTGGTCGGCTTGCAATGCCCATGTCCAGTCTCAGACACATGTCTCTGCTTGCATCACGTCAGTTGAAACTCTGCCTAACATGGCATGGCTGAAATGCGGTTCGACAGAATGTGCCACCAGAGACGACGGCGCTTGCATCAGTGACTGGTGGATGCTGACGTGACATGTCACGCCTTTCAGTTATCAAATTTCACCTAGACGACGCATCTAGGTTGGATGTAGATAATGGGCATACTGTTCCAGAGTTGACATCGCAAACACTCAAATGCGTTCTACTCTATCTGTTGATTAGTTCTAGGGCTTGTCGAATATCAGACAGCGTCATTGACACCAAAAAAAACATGAGACAGTCTTTGGCACCTCTTCCATCAGAACTAGATGGGTATTAGGCAAGTGATCATGTGGTGATCTTTGGACCCCATAGTTATCAGATGCGAAGGGCAGCGATAAAATCTTGCTGCACCAATAATGAATGATTCCGTTTTCCCCACAGTCTTGGTACTACAATCGGATTTGAGTGGAGTACGCATCATTTTGCTCATTAGAATTCGTGTTCTCGGCTTCCAAGAGCAATGTAAAGTTCCGGATATTCGTCTACATAGAGATACTTACCTGTAGCGCAAGGCTTTCTAGCAACGGGCCAAAGGGATCATCATGACGCTACAGTATCTGTCAAACGAAAGTGGTACTGTCAAATCTCGAGAGGATATTTCGCACTAGATAATAGGTTCCTTCATACACAGCTAATTGGTGCTAACGTAGTTCGTTTGAAGAAGAATTTTGGTATGAAGAAAGGACGGAGCGATTTTGGTAGAGAAAACTCGCATGTGAAGCTTCCGATGCTCTTCCGAAGCTCAGTGCCTGATATTTCAGGAGACAAGGGTCCCACATCGGCAACCGAAGCCATACGACTTCGGCGCACTAGTAATCACCCAGAATGCCGACATTCCTACAGATAGATCCGCCCGAAATCATCAAGGGGCCAGAAGATCCGACTACGAATCAGTACTGTAGTAGAATGATAAGCCTGCTCTTTTCTCGAAGCTGATCTCAAGCCTTGTGCAACCGCGGACAGAATGTATGCAGCATGCCGCATTTATATGCACACTTGGGATGGTTTCTCGATTCGGATATCGCGGCTACGAGCACTCACCGGGCAAGCGAGATGAGTCTTGTCTCGTCCCGGACGCAGCTTCAATCAAGCTGACACTCCTTAGTGTGGCGGCAGCTCGAAAGGCTCAGGAGGAGATGGCTAATGGGCTGGCAGATGGCTCCGGACTCGCCAACTTCCCCAACAAGTAGCCTGGTTGGCAGGGCGTCAAAAAGAGATAGGTCATTGTGGGGAACTGCCGATGATGTGCAGAGCTGCGAGACGGCAAACAACCTCTGGCTCTGAGACATTGGGCGGCTTCGGCTGTATGTTCCGGGTCTTTCGGGTCTTGGTTGCGTGTCCCTCGAATCGAAAGACGCGGACAGTGATGCGTGCTGTGATGAGATGAGATGGATGGATGGGGAAATTCTAATCGAGGACCCCTTGGCAGACCCTCTAGCCTACTCAAATCCTCGAGCTGGAGAGTCTTTGGGGGTGTGTCTCGGGCCGTAAGCCGAGGAGACGGAACCGTCGCAGGTCTAGCTCGCCCGCAAGCTTGCTTGTTTGGAGAGGCCGAAGCCGCGGCAGTTGGCTTGGCCAAGTTGGATCAGGAAGCAGAACTCCGTCCTGCATCCATGCAAGAAAAAGACGTGCGAGTACATGAGGAGTATCATTTTGTGTGTGAGGTGTGGTCTGGCGCTCTGGCGCTCTGGTACGCTGGTGGTGGAGCGATCATCTGCTGGCGGAAGCAAGGGCGGCCGGGGCCTGGGCACGCGGGAGGACCGTGGCTGCGACTCGTCGATCTCACAGAGAGCCGTTGCATCCGAGCCCTGGCCAGCAGCAGCTTTTCGGGCTTCCGGCCGTCTATTTCTTTAGATCAATCCCGACCGCGCCCACCGCGCCCGCAGCAGCTGTGTCCCTCGCTGCCCCCGTCTTCTGCAGCCGAAGCACTTCCGTCCTTCTTCCTCCTCCTCTCCGCCGCACTCGCAACTGAACGCAGGTTTTTACTTAGGCTTTCACGCAAACTCCCTTGGTTATCTGTCCCCTGTCGCCGATTGCAGTTGTGCAGCCAGTCAGCCCTGCGCCCACTGCCGCTCACGGCCGCCGCCAGATCTGCTTCCGTGCTGTCCAATTGGCCCCGCTCAACCTCGCGGCTGTTGCTTGCTTCCTCCCGCCACACCTCCAGCATCCCGAACAGTATCAATCAACTTCATCTCAGGGAGAGTAACAACACTCGCGAGCACACGCGCGCAGTCCCTCCTGGACATTCCTAACGTTTTCTCTTCGTCTCTTGGAATACCGCCAAAATTCCTTCCTCGACGCTCAGCGGTGCTGCCGGCGCGGCATCTCCTCCGGTAGAGAGCCCGTCCACTGCACCACCACCACCACGACGGGTACCTGCATTCCTAGGTCAACAGCCCCTCAGTGTCCCATCCCCTTCGGTGGGTGCGTCTCCTCAGACCGCACAAGAGTCACCTTCAACCGTGCATGTATCGCCTCTGAGAGCGCAAGCGTCACTCACCACAGCGCAAGCCTCATCTGCAGGGCAAGCGTTTCCAGTGCCCGCGCCACGGCCTTTTGTTCCTCCTGGCACTGAAGCTCGGACGGGACAGGCTCGCTCACCGCGTCCAGAGCAAGCTCGCATGAGGTCCCAAATAGCATGTTCGCATTGTCGCCGTAGCAAAGTCAAGTGTGTCAACACCGGCACAGACAGCATCTGTAAAGCATGCCAGAACCAAAACAGGGAATGCACATATCCGGAGGCCGGATCCAGCGGGGCGCGGAGGGAGAGCCTTGTCGACCGAACAGGAGAAGTGAGTGCAAAGCTCGAAATGAGTGTTTATAGATTCGATCACGTGGGCATATGCTGACTTTAGCAGGCACCCAAAGCAAGACGTAGTAACAAGAGGGCAGCTGCTCCAACTTCTCAACCTCTTTATCCAATGAAGAAGCAGCATACTCCGGCACGTGCAGACGACGCTCTTGATTCGAACGTTCTCACGCCTCAGGTTTGGAATGAGTTGGTAAGCTTGTCCATTGCCTTCCGTGATTCTCTCGATATTCTCATTAACGCTCCACAGTTCGACATTTTCCAGCAACATTATGCTACTGACCTCCCCTTTCTGCACGCTCCGACATTTCGCAATGAGATACAACAACTCCCTGCGCTGTTGCAGCTTTCTTTTCTCACCCTAACTGCCCGCTTTCATCCGTCCTTGGTAGAGCGACACAGAATGGATCCCATCATGACCGCAGAATATTACCGGAAAGCTGCGCGCTCACATGTAGCTTTTCAGCGCTTATCAGGTGTGCCAAAACTCAGGACAATCCAGGCGCTCCTGATGCTTGGGCTTCACGAATGGGGCATGGCTCGTGGAGCATCAGCATGGCGACTGATCGGAGATGCCATTCGTGGTGCTCAACTCCTCGGCCTTCATTCAGAGCGTCATCTGGATGAGCAGCCAGACGCATGCACAACTGCCACCACCAGAGACACCTACTTTCATGGTCAATCCAAACATAGGAAACAAGAAGTAATCGAGAACGAGATAAGGCGCCGGACTTTTTGGAGCTGCTTTATAATGGATCGTTACTTGAGTTTTAACAAGTACCGGACTCAGGTGTTGCGTATCGATGAAATGCGTGTTCAGTTGCCTTGTAGCGATCAAGCCTTCATATTCGGTCACGAAGTAGACACGCCAATGCTAGGCGAAAGCGAAGACAAGGCTAGGGCTCGTTTTGAAGAACAGAATCGGCTTAGACGGATAGAAAGGCAAGCGGCACGGCAAAGTGGAGACAGCATGAATGGCATCCACGACGATGACGAGCCCAATCAAGAGATTGGAGAGAAAGAATCGATCCTGAGTCGTTTCATCAGAGCCATGCATCTGTATGGTAAAGTTATGAGATGGGCCTGCACGGGTGGTAGACGTCGCAAGTATGTTCATACACAGAGTGAGCACCGAGTTTCATCTTCGCTAATATATGGCTAGACAAGACATCGAATTTGCGCCATGGAACCCCAAAAGTACATTCCGCAAACTTGAAGATGAACTCATCACTCTTCAAACGACCCTACCACGCGATTTGACTCTCAATGCCCAAAATACCGATGCGCACATTGACAACAGAACGTCTAGGCACTACACTTTGATGCACATTGGACATCTCCTCTGCAATATAGCGCTTTATCGCGAATACATGGCCTTCCTTCCTTTCAATGAACTCAAACCAAATGGCCCACTTGACGAGCCAAAAATACCAGAAAGTGAGTATGCACTCCCTCGGCCATATCCACGGTATTGGGAAGAACAAGCACGTAGGTGTTTTGCGGCTGCTAGAGGCCTAGTTGATCTTCTTCATGCCTGTAAGGTGAAGAACGTCTTGGTTCAGACTCCACTCACGGGATTTGCTTCTTGGCAAGCTTTGACATGCGGTAAGTTCTACAAGAAGTTCTCTCAGTTTCTCTATTGCAGGACTAAACGAACACAGGTATATATTGCAGTGCCTTCCCAAACATGGACGTGGATGGCTCGATGAGTACAAAACGATTGCAGTTAGAAAATGACATTCATGTACCGACTACGGATTCGAGTGGTCACGAGGCTTGCAAAATGGCTATTGCTATGCTCAAACAAATGCGGAATCACCTTCATATGGTCGACGGCTGGTGCAGTACGGAGATACGTCTCAACGAGCGCATTGAAAATACGCGACAAAAGTGGGAAAAGGACCGTGGCACGCTCCGAGGTGGCGGCCTAGCAGAATACATTGAAATGGAGAGATTATTGAAGGAGTTCGGAGACTGCCGAATTTACCAAGAAGAAGACGATGACATGAATATGACGGACTCTAGTCCCGAGCCAAAGGACCAAGAGGAGGCGAACGAGTCGGGCAATCATACTCTGAAACACGAAAGTTGGGATACGGATAGAAGGCCGCAACCATTCAACAACTCAAGTTGGTCTGCGGTTAACAATAACAATGCGGCTGCTAACTCGGAAACCGGAGTACAAGAAACGTCTAACGGCTTCCAACAGCCCTCCAGGCAAAAGACGGGAGGTCATTATGCCCAAGGGAACAACACAGTACCAACGCCCGAAGCCTATCGTCCGTATGATCACCAACAAAATCTACCAAACTACGGATCGATGCCTGCCGAACATCCGCAACGTACCTCACTCAATACCCTTCAGCTTGACCCGGATCAGTCTCCTCCGGCTGATGTCGAGGCGCATGCACATCAAGATGTTGGGGTATTTTCAGACAAGATGCGCTTAACCTCTTTCCATATGGGGGGTGAGTTTGAAGTTTTCCATGGTGGCTATGGTGTGAAACAAATCCCATTGATAAATGGTTTTGTGGGCCAATGCTGGGATTCGGGCTCTCCACCGAATAACAATCCTATTTACTCGACTTACGGATAATCGGGCCTACGCCGTCTACAGGCTCCTCTGCTACTTATTTCGAGAGACTTCTGGCGATTTGATTCACAGCGTGAATTTGGGTTACTCAATTCTTCTTGGCCGGGTATTTACATTTGGTGGACGGATTCTGCCTTCAGCATGTTTTCCATCTGCTTTATGCGATTGTGCTTTCGGGCCATACACAGAGTGGGCGGGTATATCAAAAGCATGGCGGCTTTTTTGAAAAGACAATATACACTGATACCGATGGGATGGCTTATTGCTTTGAGTTTTTGTTTGCTAGGGAAACAGGCGACAACAGTTTGAGTCTAAGGTCGAGGGTTTAGTGTTTTTGTTTGGAACGAATTATGATAGCGCTGGACCGATAGCTAATATTAGGTAGACCGAATATCAAACTGATTATATGTTAGGTGTTGTTCTTCAATTCCGAATGGTTGTTAGTACATAAATCGGCGTGATACGATCAGACACACGAACCTCACATTCACATATCGAGAAGAATTTGGCCAGCGCGCCTTTTCTTGGGTCTTCCTTCTATGTTCTCTTGCTTGCATTGGCATCTCCAACTTGTACATACTCACCATGTCAAAGTGCCAAATCTAACATTGGATATTGCCGTGAAAGCATCGCATGAAGTTCATCGTCAGCCGCCACGTCTTGGCGCCTTCACGCCATCTTAGCCTGACCAATACTAACCCTAGTGTCGATCATCCCGTACGGCTCAGCTCCTTTCTCCTGAATCGTCGACGGATACGAGATTTGGGGGCGGGGATTCCGCTCTGCTCCCCTCTCTCCTTATCGCATCGCATCGCGTCCTTCGCTGTTGTCACGCGCTGTCGCTCACTCACTACACCCACGATCATTACAGTACACCATAGCATTCTTCTAATTCTTAAATTCATTAACTCAGAATGAGACTAACTACGTTATCGTGTCTCGTACCGCTTGTCTCGTCTTCTGTCATTTCCTCGCGCCACAGACACACATCACACCATGTCAACCCCGTACACCTCGTTACAGCCGAAGAGGAGGTACTAGGTGTAGGCATACATTTTACAACTAGCTATGCGACGGCCGCAGTGAGGTATGCGAGTGGGAAGGTGGAAGATTTGGTTAGAGTGCAGGGTGGTGCGGAGTATGTTGGTGCGATGGGACGGTGGGCAGATGCCGAGGAAAAGCAGAGCTGGTATGTTGAAGATGTTTGAAATGGGTGCTGGAGCATAGCTGACGATCTGCAGTGACACGCCTTGGAATAAAGTCCAGTGCGTTGTAGGGCGTGTGCAAAGACGTTGGAATAAGTGGATCGGTCGACCATCCACAACGGACGTCGGAATACTGGCCTCTTTCCTGCAACAAGTAAAGGCAGAAGTAGAAAACAAACTTGAAGTCAAAGCCCAGCGCAAAGGCCGTCCCGCGCCCATCGAAGTCACGACCATCCTCCCCGTCTTCCCGATCCTGCCCGCACTCGAAGAACAAGATATCCAGGACGCACTGGAGCATGTTGGTCTAAGCTGGCAGCCTGCAGATCGACATGTATACCATGATACGAATGCGGCGTTTGCGGGACTCGGATACGGGCTTTGCGAGTCATGGAAAGATGCGCTCAAGTGTGCCGAAGAAGAAACATCCATGCCGTCCTCGCACATCCTCTTCCTTGGCTTCGACAGCGCAATTTTCAGCGCCTCGCTGCAGTATCTATCTTCCGCCTCCACCCAAAATGGCATCTACGCGTCCGTTCTTTCGGTCAATCATGGCTGGGACTCCCTCCCCGTGTACGAGATTGCGAGAGCGAAGTTCTGGGCTCGCATACAGGAGTTGATACTGGATGTTGCGGGCAAGTTGGAACGGCCACCGGCGAAGATTGTGTTGATGGGGGAGTTCGGTAGAGATGCGGAGTTTGTCGAGGTTGTGAAGGCTGCATTGTGGGAGACGTTGGAGGTCGATGTTGGGGGGTTGGTGGACTTTGAGGGTGGTGAGGGAAGGGAGGGCTGGTTAGCGCCGGCGAGGGGAGCGGCTGAGATGGCGGGACGGGCGGAATGGCGGAGGAGGAACAGCGGAAATGCCTTGGGGGAAGAGAGTTTGGAGCTATAATGATGGGGGAAAGAGGGATGAGTGAGATGTAATTGATACCCACCACTTAATGTGTAATGTAGTCTGTTGATCATAAAAACATGGACACTGTTTCCTGTCTAGTCAGTGGTGTGGAACGGGTCCAACGGTTCGACTAGATATATCGAAACACGTTGTTCTTGACGCTCCGCTTCATAGCCACGGGCTGTCCGTCCTCGAATTCTACGCCAGATTCTCCACCGTCACCGGCGAGACCTTGCATCTTCAACTCGAGTTCTTTGTCAAGCTCTGCTTGGGTTTTCTTCTTTCCCTTGGTGGGCACATTCGCTGACGACTTCGTGTTAGGTTTCTAGCTCGGTGAGTTTAAGTTGTGGAATACGTAGTGTAGGATACGAAATGCTGACTATTATTTCATCTTGAGCTGTCCTCGTGCTTGAATTGGCTTCCGATGAATATGCATGGGACGGTGCTGCTGGAGAGGAGGCATATGCATTCAGTAGGCGATTTGTGATAGCTCTTAAAGTGACTCGACGAGCAGCCCGCACTGAAATCGACATGATCTTGAAATTCTTATAAAAGCAGAGTGAAAACCAGTGCAAAGTGAACTGAACGCAGTTACGTCAATGTGATATATATTGAGCCCATTACATAAGCTATCTTGGCACTTATCAAAGGACGCTAACCTTAGATTTCATACCTCCCGAATTCTCCAGGCTCGAACACGACGCGCGCAAAACAAACAACCCGCGCCCACTGCATCTCCGGTGCGTGGCCTGTCGTGAAGCGAAAGGTCGAATACCTCCGTTTCTATTCCCACGTGGACAGCGCTCCCTACAGTGCTGCCTTCATAACGTCCGCGACCAATACCCCGTCCCAAACCTTCGACTGCACCTACTCGAGTGTATAAGTCGACACCACCCCTCCTACGCTCCTTTACCCTCTGCGAAGAAGGCCGAAAAACTATTCACAATGGTTGTCACCAAAACTGGATCGTGGTCAAACGTCGAGGACGAGGTGCTAAAGGCCGCAATCTCGAAATATGGACTCAACCAGTGGGCGCGTTGCGCCTCCCTCATCGCGAAGAAGACAGCCAAGCAGTGTAAAGCACGATGGAACGAGTGGCTGGACCCGTCCATTAAGAAGACGGAGTGGTCTAGGGAAGACGACGAGAAGCTGTTGACAATGGCAAAACTGCTCCCAACGCAGTGGCGCACCATCGCGCCCATAGTTGGGAGGACAGCAACACAATGTCTAGAGCGATATCAGAAGTTGTTGGACGACCAGGAGGCCAGGGAGAGCGGCGATCTAGGCCTTGCTGGGCCTGATGGCGGGGAGACGGCAGCCCCTACTGCAGATGATGTTCGACGACTGCGGCCCGGTGAGGTCGATGCGTACGCGGAGAGCAGACCTGCGCGACCGGATGCTATTGATATGGATGAAGAGGACAAGGAAATGCTGTCAGAAGCTCGGGCGCGGTTGGCAAACGTCAGTGGAAAGAAGGCAAAGCGGAAAGCTCGTGAGCGGCAGCTGGAGGAATCTCGGCGGCTCGCGACGCTCCAGAAGCGCCGAGAGCTCAAGGCCGCAGGCATCAACATCAAGATCACAGCCAAGAAAGGAAACCACATTGACTACAATGCGGACGTTCCTCTCGAGAAGGAGGTTCCCTCAGGTTTCTTCGATACTACCGAGGAGATCGACCGAAACGAGCGACAGCGAGAGGCGTTCGACCCGCGGAAGCAGCAACTAGCGAACAAGCGTAAAGCAGACCAGCAGGACGAGCCAGGAGACACCAAGCGGAAGAAGAATGACAAGAGCACCGGGGGACTCGCTGCATCGTACCAGAAGGCAGCTCAAATGCAGAAGATACGAGAAGCTGAGCAGAGCAGCAAGCGGCGCGCCTTGGTGCTCCCCTCGCCGCAAGTCGGTGAGGCTGAGCTGGAAGACATCGTCAAGATGGGCATGACTGGAGAACGAGCACTCGCCGGTCTGAACAGCGACAATGTGGCTACCCAGGGGCTACTCGGGAACTATTCAGACATGGTGGGAAGCACCCCAATACGCACACCCATGGCCCCGAAAGAGGAAGATGTCATTGCGAACGAAGTCCGGAATGCTCGGCTGAGGACCGAAACCCAGTCTGCTCTGCTTGGTGGAGACAACCCGGATCTGGTTGAGGACACTACCCCGACTACCTTGTCAGGCCCGTCTTCCCGACACCAAATAGTCACCCCAAATCCTATGGCGACGCCCTTCCGACAGGCCAATGGTGGAGTTGGAGCCACTCCCATGCGTGGACCAGGCGCGACCCCAATGCGAACACCGCGCGATAGTCTTCGTCTTAATGAGCCTGACAATATGCAGCTTGTTGGACAAACACCTCGTGATATCAAGCTTCGAGAAAATGCAATGCGGCAGAACATCAGGAGCAAGCTCGCCGCACTGCCCAAGCCGAAACAGTCTGACTGGGAGTTTGAACTTCCAGAAGAGCGTGAAGAGCCCCAAGATGTGGAGATGAGCGAGGAAGATGCCGCTGAGCGAGATCGACGGAATCGGGAGATACAACAGGCGAACGAGCGTGCGGAGTTCAACCGACAGTCTCAGGTCATTCAGAAATTCCTCCCGAGGCCATCCTTGGTTGACGTTGATGTCATGCTTAAGCGAGCGCAAGAAATAACCGACCCCTACATGAGGGAAATCGAGACGGAAATGGCCCTTCTGATCGCAAATGATGTTCAAAAGTTCGGCGGCGGTCGAGTATCTGGCACCTTGCAGCGTCTCGAGCAGCTCAGCGACGAGGCTATGAGCAACGCAAAGATGGAAGTGGCGCTCGAGATGGCCACGCTGAGCGAGAAAGACAAGCAGGTCTTCCATACCGAGTTCGGTACAGCCTGGACGAATTTGCACGAATCATCCATCCTGCCAGGCATCGCTGGGTACGAAGAAGACGAGGTCGACGAGCACCAGCTCATGGTGGAAGCCTTCGACAGCGCCCAGGACAGGATCATCGAGGCGGCTCAGGAGGCGAACAAGATCGAGAAGAAGCTGCAGTTGCATCTGGGTGGATATCAGAAGCGTGCGGCTCTTCTGAGGCAGAAGATTGTCGATGCGTCTAGCGCACTCGAGAAGGGCAAGATTGAGCTAGACTCTGCTAGGACCATGATGTACTCGGAGCAGTCGGCTATCAGCCGGCGACTCAACAGTCTCCGTGAAGAGGTCAATTTCGTGGCCCGACGAGAGAGGGAGGCACAGGAACTGTACAGGGCGAGGAAGGAGGAACTAGAGAGTTTGCAGGCTCCGGCCAATGGAATCTACTGAGGGAGTGGACGGGCTGCTTGCTATGGATGTGTATATTTATTCGTTTTCTAATCTACTGAAAAAGGAGCGACAGGATCTGCATCGGATTGGAGTTATTGTATTACCACGTACCACCACCCTCCCCAGGACCTATCTCTTTTTTGCGTGGAGTCCTTCCTAGGGTCTACTGAAGGGCCGTGTAGAGCTAGAATAATACCTTTTTACGTCTCCTGGAATTGCTTGAGGTGCCCCACCAGACGAGAAAATGTACCGTAGCAGGCTATCCCCACATTAGATCGTAGGTTCTGAACAGCGGTATACTTACTTCACGTGATGTCCCTGAAGGAAGGCTTCAGGATGCAGTGTATATGCGCAGCTCTGGGTCCGTTCTTGTGACGTGCTCCAGAGCTGCCTGCCCGTCTGTCCCACGTCCTCGGATGGCGGTACGGTAAGGATGTCTGGGTTGCGAAAGCGGTGTAGCGCATCTGATAAATGGACGAGATATGGTCCTGTGCCTGGCCCCACAGCCAGCAGAAACGTGGGGTCCAAGCTGTCGGGAGCACTGCAAATGCTGCTGCAGATGGCACCATCCAAGTTCGAGTCCAATGTCGAGCTTGTTTTCCCACTTCAGATCCTGCTGCGACGTGCTCCGCGCGCGCTCGCATCGTGGATAACGTGCACGAGAGGGCCCGCCTCCGCCACGCGCCCCCATCATCCTGCAGCAATGTCAGTTCTTAGCTAGCGACAGGGGCCTTCGCCGTTCGGTTCGCCGTTCGGTCGGCCGCCGTCCGCAATTCCTTCCCACCTTCAACCCCATCTTTCCCAGCGCCGCATACCCTGAACTCTCCCCCTCCTCCGTCCCCGGTCCCGTCACTTGTCACCTGCAGCCTCTCCCGACCGCGCCAGCTCTCTACACCATCGCACCGCATGTTCAGGCGCTGCTAATTGAGGGCATGGGGCGCAACGCGCGGAAGCGTATCTCCTACGGTGGGTGCTCCTCCGCTGCCCTTGCGTGCAGCACGCCGGCTCTCCGCTGTACAGACAGAGTTAACGTGTGCGGCATACAGTCCTGCCTCTTGCAAACTCCGCCGGAGGCCACAGACTCGGCGTAAATGGCTTGGCTGTCGACCCTATAAACTCTATTCTGTAAGAAGGCGCGACCTACGGCTGCATCTCCGCTGACCTCGACAGCTACTCGGGAGGCCGCGATGGGTCGATATGCGCCTGGGACCTTCATCTCGACCTGACTCCGAAGAATAGCACCGAGCGCGACCCGTTTGCCGACTCGAGCGCCCCGAACTACAAGCCGCCACCGACCCAGTTCCGCCAGCAGGTACAAGCACACACCCACTGGATCAATGACATCGTACTCGCCCAGAGCAACCACGCTCTGGTCTCCGCGTCCTCAGACATCACCGTCAAGGTCTGGCGCCCCGCCGCCGAAGATGTCCTCCCGCCGCAGACCATTGGCCTGCACACCGACTACGTCAAGCGCGTAGCCTCACCTGGCTTGCACGAGAATTGGGTGGCGTCTGGTGGGCTAGACCACAAGATCAGCCTGTGGGATCTCAATGGCGGCGGCCAGAAGCTGCAGATTGCCGTGGGCGAGGACGAGAACACCGCCAAGGGATCCGTGTATGCTCTGGCAGCGACTCCCTCCATAGTCGCAAGCGGCGGCCCCGAGAGCATCGTTCGAATATGGGATTCGAGAACGGGAAAGCGCATCACCAAGTTCGTCGGGCACACTGACAACGTGCGCGACGTCCTCATCACACAAGATGGAGATACGATCATGACTGCATCATCGGACCAGACCGTCAAGGTGTGGTCGATGACAGCCGGGCGATGCATGTACACGCTAACCATGCACAACGACAGTGTGTGGTCGCTGTTCTCCGACAACCCTTCCCTTTCTGTTTTCTACTCGTCCGATCGCTCAGGGATCGTAGCGAAGAGCGACGTGCGTAATTGTGCCGAAATGGACCAAGGAATCTCGGTGGCTGTGTGTCAGGAGCATGAGGGCGTAAACAAGATCTTCTGTGCCGGAGACTATATCTGGACCGCTACGTCGAGCTCCAGCATAAACCGGTGGAATGATGTCGAAACCGCGGCGGATGTTGCTCTGCCAGAATCCTATAAATGGCACCGGTCTAGTGTTACAACCACACGATCACGGCATTCTTCCTTTCCTACAGCAAGCCCGCCCACAAATGGCGCAGTTCCCAAAATACCCTTCCGAGCTCTCTTGCGCCTGTCACACACGGCTCCCTTCCCGCTATTTTCTGCAAAGGACTCGGAGGCATCGACAGTGTACTCCATAACGAGCACGCGGAAACCTTCCGAGGTCCTGTCTGCAGCGGACCCTGATACGGCCATTGCGTGTAGAAACCTCCCAGACTTTTCCATTGAGGGGCAAAATGGCCTCATCAAACACCATCTACTGAATGACCGGAGGAGGGTTTTGACTCTTGATACGGCAGGAGAGGTCACGCTCTGGGATTTGTTGAAGGTAAGTTGTTCAACGCTGCTAGTAATTATCATCTGACAAAAGCCAGTGCGCTCCAATAAGGTCTTACGGCAAGCGGCACCTCGAAGACGTCGTCCCAGAAGTCAACACGCGGGAAACCGTAGCTCACTGGTGTGCGGTCGACACACGAACAGGTAGTCTGACGTGCGTACTCGAAGAAAACTACTGCTTCGACGCTGAAATGTACGCGGACGAACTGCAGCTAGAGGAAAATATCGAATTCCGCGAAGACCAGAGAAGTACGAGTGCTCTTCTAGCCTGACATTACTCGAGATACTAACAGAAGGCAGTAAATCTGGGCAAATGGGTACTACGATACCTCTTTTCCAACCTCATTGACGAAGAAATCAAACGAGACGAAGCTTTCCGGTCCTCTATACTCCAAGAAAGGAACAACGGATTGAACCGTGGGAACGCACCCATGAACATTCAGCTACCACAGACAAATCTCAACGGTTGGAAAGATGCTAGTTCTGGGCCTACCTCCAGTTCGACACTCCGTCCTGCGAATGGTTTCCATCTACCCGTCACTACACCTGGATTGGCCATTGGGTTAGCAACCCCTGGGATCGCTCCTTCCAGCGTTGGTCACAGCTCGCTACTTAACCCCCTAACACCTACCACCGAAGAGGCGTCTCAGCTTGAGAGAACCCAAACACAACGAAGCAGCCAGAACATCGAAACACCTGATTACTTTTCAACTGGTCCACCTGCGACGAACGGAAACGGAAAACCTGCCACATCCACAGAAGGGTCAACCGACTCGGTGCCAGAAGCTCTCCCGCAGTCACCGGCTGAAGATACCCCCGCGAAGAAGAGCAAAGCTCTCTTTTCGAAGAAGTTTAACATGTCCTTTAATATGAAGAAGTTCGGCACCTCTTCGAGTACCGAAGTGGTCAAGCCCGCCGCCGTAGACGAGAAATCCGAAGATAGCGATTCTCGGTCCACCAAAACTGACGAGAAAGTCCATGAAGACAACTTTCTCGGTGTTGTGCACAAGATCCGGCAAAGCTACGAGGAGCAAGTCAGCTTAGGAGCAACATCGGTGACGACGCAAATCACTCCAAGTCTGCCAAATGAGACGCCAGTGCTAAAGCCGCCTGCTTCAACGACTATCCTAATCCAAGAGGATCGGCCAGACTCGGGAGGAGTCGCAGATCTTGTTGAAGGGAAAGTTGAGTCTTTGGGCCAGCAAGCCGATTTGATCGAGAAATTTGCGCCCGTCTGGCTCGCAGACGTCCTACTCCGGGTACGTTCTCAGTCGCTGCTCCCTTCCAGACTCAAGCTAATTGGTAAATATATAAATATAGAACCAAATCCCCGTCAAAGACATTGTCAAAGTATCTTTCATCCTCGAGCCATACCAGAATCAACTTCCCAGCATTTCATCCGACGGGTATATACCCCTATTCGTCCCTTCAGATAAAGTGGTGCGGGATGCTAATGCCGCACAAAGCAACAACCGCCTCAACGCGAACCGCATGCTGCGCGCCCGCAAAATTCTCTCGTATGTGGCAGAGCGCATTGAGCCTGGGCCTACCAAGGAGGAGCTCGAGGCGGGGGTGATGAAGCCAGAGGAGTATTTGGAGTTGTATTGTCAGAACCAGGTATTTACCGCCCCATCATGAGCAGTTTTTTAGTTTTTAGTTTTTTTGGTTTTGATCTTGCTGACAACCTATTTCTAGCGTCTGGCCCCGACCATGACACTCGCATCTATCCGTGCCCACGTCTGGAGAGGCGGCGGCGACGTAGTGCTATACTACAAAGCGAACGGTCGCAAGGAGATCAAGCACTCGCCATTCCGAGGCACACCGCCGCCGCCAGGTAGCACAGGCGTCTCTGAGAAGGCGTCATCTGATGCAGGAAGAAGCAGTCAACAGAGCTCAAGGGGAATCGTGGAGGGCAAGGTGTGTTGATCTGGAGTCATCGTTTCAAGGAAGAACGGGGAAAGTAAAGAGCGAGGAGAACGCGACGTTTGTTTCGTTATGTATTGTACATAGTATTTTGCACATACCCCAGATTCAGTCTCTGTATGGTTGGCTGTTTCGTATAATACAAGGAGTCCAGCTGATGTACATCCGTCCTCTACCGTGTGCTCATTCATACTCGTACAGGCCCCACCGCTGCCTTCTAAATGTGTCCCTTCCTCATCCAAGTCTACATACACGTCATTCCTAAATCAGCTCCTCTACACCCCCCAACAAATTACTCGCCCATTGATAACTCCCGAGAAAAATCGCCCCGCCCACGCTAATCCACCCCACCCTGGGCCCTATGCCCGCGAAAAAAGCCCGTGGTCCAGACTCTTTGACTATCGCGCTCAGCATTGTGATCATGGGCTGTTTTTCCTTGGCCAGCATCATGCGTGTCTTCAGTACGTCTAAAGGTGTGGTGATGCCTGCGGCGACGGCGCCGGCGACGCTGCCCAGTAATCCGCCTTCTAAGCCGGAAATCTGATTTACGCTAGAGGTGGAGGAGAGATGGGGGGTGCTGCGTGTAGAGAGTCGGTACCGTTTCAGGGCTTCCCAGAGCGGGAATTGGATTACGGTAAAGGGGACTTCGCGCATTATCGTTATCGACCAGCCGCGGTAGAGTTCTCGCCATACGTGTAGGTAGCCCCGAGAGCGCCGCTGGTCCAGGATGTAGGTGAGTGCTTCGAGCGAGGACTCGAATTGGCGCGCTTGCGCACGTTGTTTTACGACTTCTGTCGGAACGCGCACCGCGCATGCAGCGACTTCGCCCATACTTGCTGCTAGCATATGCACGCCCGCCGCCCGCCCGGGGTCGATTTCGCCGAGGTATGGTTTTCCTTCTGCATTGTACAGCGTTTGTCGTGTAGGGAGCAGGTGCCGCGTGAGAGAATCGTAGGTGATGAAGAATAAGGCGGCGCCGGGCGCCGAACCAATGAGTGCGCTACCCACGCCTCGGTATATGCCGGTGAAGCCGCCTGATGGGAGGAATCCTGAAGAGGATTGCAGGCGTGTTTTTAAGGTGTCGAGGGGGTACAAAGAGAGGTCGACGGTTGTGCCTGCGAGGCCGCCGGCCTGTATGTAGGTTAGAATGAGGAATATTAAGAAGATAGAAGGGGGAATTGGATGAAGACGCGTACCAGGAGAGACCGGATGTAGGGTGATTCAATCCATGGCTGACCACGGAGCGGCAGGGGAGATTGTTGCATTGTTTATGAATAGACATGGTGGTGGTGATGACGAGGTTGAGAAAGTTCGGGGAGGGTGGTCTGTGGGTCAGCCCTATTAATGAGCTAGTGGGGAAGCTTAAAGCGTTGAACTTCGCGGCCCATTCCTCCGCCAGTTTTCATAATCGAGTTGAAGGCTCGACTACCTGTCCATGGGAAGGTGGAAGTCAGGACTAATTGGTGATGGATAGTACGAGGTTGAGAGTTCGAGTGCTTGCTAGTACCGAGGTAGAATATAGAGAGAAGAAAGAGCTGGGCATCAAGCATGCGCCGGAGATCAAAAGAGAGCGTGGAAGCGAATGTGGAACGGTACCGAGAGACGATGAAGAATCCGAGGCTGATGCAAGTGAGGCTGGAAAATATAGCTCGGAATATGCTGTCAACGACATCCCCCCTTGTCAACGACGATCCGTGAGCGCCATCCAAGAAGCTCAACTGTAAATGTATTTTCACCTTCATCAATTATTCAAACTAATGTAGTTTAGGTCCCCAGATGGAACATGTATCTTCGCCACCGATTATGATCGCGTGTTCTCCGTCTACCCCATCGACATGGACATCCTCTCCGAGTCCTCAACGCGCAGTCTCAACCCATACGCCGCGTTCAAAAGCGCGGATCCACTCTGGGCATTCTCTATGAACCCTTATTTTGATCTGAATGATGCGAGTAGCGCGACTGTGTTGGTCAGTAGACGGGATCAGTACATTAGTCTACATAATGCTTTATGGAACGTCTCCCAATCATCCCCAGCACAAGCAGAGTCAGACGACGAGCACGAGACCACGTCAGCCCAGACCCCGATAAACATCTCCACCAAACTCGCCTCCTACAAACTCATCGACCACCTCACTGAAGCCATTCTCACCCCCGCCTCTCTCATCCACACCCATGCTGGCACGCACTTCTTCGCCGGCACCAAAGACACTATTTCCCTCTTCGACCTCACATACACCTCTGACCCCATCTCCAAGATCCTTACTATCCCCTCAAAGAACAACAAGCTGAAAGGAGGTGGCTACGGCTTCAAAGGCGTTGTCTCGGCGCTCTCTATATCCCCCTCGTCGTCAACGTCGCGGACGGGCGTCCTGGCGGCGGGGTCACGAACAAGATTTGTGGGGTTATATGACGCGGAGCGGAGTGGTAAGGAAATCACGCATTTCGAGCTGCCGGGTCAGATTTGGGGGCGAAAAGCCGTTGGATCTGGGGAGAATGCATTGCTAGGCGCAGGCGTCTCGCAGCTCAAATGGAGCACATGCGGGAAATACCTCTTCGTCGCCGAACGCAGTTCGGACGTCCTCCTCATCTACGACATTCGCAAGTTCGAGCGCGCGCTCGGGCACTGTGCAGGCAGGAAAGCGATGACGAATAAGAGGATGGGGTTTGATGTGTGGAGTGCGGGGGATGCGTATAAGGAAGGGGCAAGTGAAGTCTGGGCAGGTGGGACGGATGGGTGTGTGAGGGTGTGGAGAGATCCGCAGTCAAAAGAGGGGGCGGTGGAGGCTGATGAGGTTGTTGAGGTTTGTGACGAGCCGATTGCGAGTACACTTGTGCATTCGTGTGGGAGTTTGGCGGCTGTGGCGAGTGGGTGTTGGGAGATTGGTGGGGAGGGGAGGGGAGAGGGGAAGGTGCGGGTGAGAGGGGGTGGGAATGTACCGAGATTGAGGGAATGGGGCGGGCTGAAGATTCTGGGGCTGGGGAGTTGTTGAGGGGGAGTGAGGGAGGCTTTGGAGGAGGCATAGTTAGTAGATGTGAGGTGGGATTGATACCCAGTCGAGCACTATATACACTGATTGTATACTGCATATATCATTCTGCTCGCGTTGGTCGCCGCCTTGCCAGAGTAGCTTCTAGAAGCAAAGCTATTAGGCTAGATGCACGCGGCCTGATAGACCTTTAAAGGGCCTTTAACATGTAATGACGGGCTCGGTCTTCACTATCGTAGATGCAGGAGGCGCAAATGATAGGATAGGCTAGTCAAGCCTGCAATTGGCTATTCTATAACAATGAAGGGCAACCAACTCGGTCTGGTCACAATGTTATAGGATTGGCTGTGTTTGGCTAGACAGGTATTAGTAACCAATGTCCATAATAGTAAAGTTATGTAAAGATCTATAGACATTTGAATTTCAATATCTGTTACAGCTCGTTGTGATCTTCGTGATACAGTTTAGATAGCCACCGACAGCCGAAGGCAGATTGAACCCTCGTCTCAAAATCAACCGTGTCCATCTTCTCATGCGCACTGTGTGCCATGACGGCCACTCCATCAAAAACTGAACTAGAGACGTGCGCATCTCGGACCAAGTCTGCATCGAGGATTGTCGCGAGTAGGTGGTGGAGGGCGTCGTTCTTTGCGTCGTCACCGTACACAACTAAGTGATGTATCTGCTTTGGAAAATTGACATTTGGTGGAGAGTTGGCCAAAAGATGTCTCAGTGCGTCTCCGAGTGCGTCCAATTTGTTATCCTCTTTAATAATTGGGCCTCTCACCATTCCCTCAATTGGGTCCACAATGCCAATCTCGTCTATGGTATATAAACCAACATTGAACCAATGAAAGCTGTAGTCCACCGCAAGAACAACCCAAGACTCCTCATGAGATCCAGGCAAAGCGTTGGGCATGTGTGCAAGCACCGCAGATTTGGCTGTCCGGATAGTGGGCAATACTTGACGAAGGCCGAGAGCCTGGAGAGCTTCCTGAGCAACACTCACTTTGTGCCCTTCGACGTCATCAAGGCCGAGTGCAGCAAAGCAGATGCTTGTACCGAGATATATTTCTACCGCTGTCTTGAGAGTCACTAACAAGGCCTTGGTGCTAGTGACATCTGCATGGCGACAAATATCTACGTCTAACCCAAACGCAGATGGCAGACCGTTTAGCGCCGGAGAAAGCAATCGACAGAGCGTGCTATTTTCGGTAACTACTGAGGCGTTGTTCTTTCTCATGAAAGCTTGGTACCCAGGAGGTCCTTGGACCTGGGCTACGGGGATGAATGTTCCGTCTTTGAGGTAGATTGCAGCTATGCTGTTGACTACGTGTTACAGAAGAGCTAGCGAGGAAGAACGAAGCAACTTACCCGTAGTCAGGTGTTAGCCCAAAGGCTACTCCAGGAGCACGTGGACGGGGCGGATACTGAGCCGCAACGCCGAGTGCGGTAGTCAGAAGGCGTACCGCATATAATAGCAACAGGTTCGGAGTCCAGCGCGCCATTTTGGAGGTCAATAATGCGAGTATGCAGAATACAACGGATGGGTGACTAATTGACGAGATGAGGTGGAGTCGTGGGTAATAATTCGAACTAAACCTCCTCCCGTACAAGATGTTTGCGCCGTTGAGAAAAAACTACGCCGCTTAATAAAAGAGGCGTATTGGAGTATTCAACTAGGATCTGAAGCGAGGGGCATCACGATGTTCTTATTACCGACTACGCCGCATCTGTTGCCAAGATCTAACTTCGGTAAGGGAACCTATCTTTATGTTAGATTTTTCGATTTTTTAGTGCTTCAGACTAAGCGGCTGGGTAATTTGGTCAGCTCGGTGGTGGAATACGTTATAGGTCTTACACCAAGAGTACTCTGACCGCGGCTAAAGTGAATATAAAATAGACATATGACCGCGTTGGAACAACATCACAGCAATATCACTCATATCATCTTCAACGAAAACTCCTCAAAATGCGATTCTGCCAGACTTTTCAGATCTTACTATCATTCGCTCTACTAGTAATAGTCAACTTAGGTGAGGCAATTGCTTAACTACTTTCCTGTTCCCTAAGTGTCCAGTGAATCGGCGAACCAGCCATTTCCGTCGCTAGACAACCAAGAGATCACGTTAATACCGGTAATACATAGGTAGACTGTGGCTAAAAGCAACCGGAAATGGCAAGTATATCATGTCTTGGGAAAGGCGGAATTTGCCGCGTGGAAAGGGGAGGCGGGGATTTGGCGAGATGAGTTTCCTTCCTTTTGTCTAAGAAACATAGGTCTTTCTTTCTAATTGCCCGTGAACAGCGAATTCGGAGTGGGGGTACATGTGGCGTCAACTCCCTGTCTCATGGGCAAAGAGAATCAGACGATTTCCTCCACTTAATCTAGTTTATTAAGTGACCTCCATATGCGTATAGTTTTAGGATAGAGAAAAGTTTAGCCGCAACGGTCTTGCGTTTGAAAATTCCTTTCGACATTCAACCCTCTTTAAGCAGCAGTTTCACGATCTGTTCACGGTCTTTGCTTGACCCTGCCTGGTGGGTGCTGCCGTACCATCCATCCTGTATGTTAACATCGGCACCCTAGTTAAGTAACAGCTTAACAATACTATCATGGCCCCTAACTAGATCATTCGATCCTACTCAGAGTTGATTGAAAAACTCAAATACAAATAGTAGCTAGCAAGATGGAAAGAGGAGGGGAATTTGCGTCTCTAAAACTTGCGAGCCCATCGGCAAAGCCTTTTGGGCTGGGTCAGCTGCAGGTTAGCTACTGTGAGATGCAAGGAGGGAATGGGTAGGGAAGACTTACGGTGAGGAGTGCGGCTATAATCTTGCAGTCAGTTTGGTCTACATTTTCCGTATAGAACTCGACAGGTCAGTTATTATCCGCAAAATACAAAGTTCTTCCATCTTCCGGCCGTAACGTATTTATAAGCGTCGCCGGTACCGTCCATGACGTGATCTCAGCTGATGACCTGAAAATGGTTGCACAAGGCCAATTTGTGCTGCGAGATAAGTACTTCCGGTCCTCTCTGGAGTACAGCCAGTCGATAACAGAATACACTTCTTGGGTGGTGGGGATTTAGCGGATTTCAACGACCATGGCGGGATCAGGGCCACTTTCTAAGTGAACGTTGACAATATGGCCCTCACAAGTCGCCTTGTCCTCATTTACGTCGTCGTATTACATTTTTGAATATTGCTTTAGGTCGTTCCACGGGACCTGGTTGGGGAGGGGCTGCACACGATATGTGTACCCAGCCGAAGACCCGCCATCCAAAGCAACTGGGTTGATGGTAAGCGTGTACGCTGCGTTTTTGTCTACCCTCTCATCCTTGCTAAGAATCTTAGCGTCTGTGTACGTGCAGGGTGGGATGGTTCCAAGGTATTTTTCACAGTTGGAAAGTGAGTTTTTAGATATGTGAGGCCGGGTCTTCTTTTGAAACACTCTTTTGTAGTGTAGTCTATCAATTGCATGATATTGGTTCTCCTTTCTATGGTATTTAAACTGGTACAGAAAAAGCCGAGGTCTTCAACATTCGGACAGAGTTCCGGATCTAACTCCGAAGTCCCAGATTCGATAGCAAGAACCTTAACTAATTTCTGTATTGAAAGTGATCTTCTGGGGTGGATTACTCAAGCAAAAATTGGGCGGGCAAGCCCTCGAATGATCTCCCCTTGAGCATTGATATGTTCCATGGCCGGGTTTTATGTATTATTTGGCCCACTTTCTTCTTGAGGTAGCCTTTGCAAAGTGCTTTTGAAATATCCTGCTATGGCCTGGGCTTTCATAATGTCGAAGTGAAGCGGCACAAGTAGAAACCTTGAGGTGTTTTGATAGAATCCTTAGATAAACGAATTGCGGAAGTAGATATGCATCCTGTAGGTGGCTTAATAATCCTGCTCTTCACCAATTCTTGTAGGTGTAGATTCATTGCAGCTCGTCACTTGTGTGGTTCAGATATTCTGGCGTCAATATAGAGCCAAACGTCGTCCTCCTTAGATATACATGCTCTGACTGCGAAGTAGGCCCAGTGATTGGTTGTAATGTCCCCAGGAGATTGAGTATGTCTTTTCTTTGAGGGTCGAAGCGCGTAGTCAAAATGGTGCTCAATTCTTCTTGGGTTGATGCGTGAAATTCATCAAGAGCGTCCAAGACAATGAATGCTGTTGAATCGGCTCGAAGAAAGATAAGTGAAGCTGTATATAGATCCCAAAGAGGTCATAGAATTCAGTAGACATGGTCGGTGATATTTACACTAGCTATTTAGCAATGCATCTATAACAGTACCCGCAGTGACAGTCTTCCTTGCTACTAGAATATCTAGACAAAGCGTCGTCTTTCCACACCGACGGAGCCACTTCTGAAACTCATCGGATTCCAACAATCACATACCAGTGCCCTCCTGTCGTTTGGACATCATGTCGCTTTGTTAGATACATGATCAATCGGAGAAACTAAATCCAGAAGGGCCGGTCGTCTTTCTTGCTCTTCACGGTTGTCTGCGCGCTGGTTGAGACGGTTGACTCTAGCTTTGATATCGGAGGCTGTCCCGCCATGCGATTATCAGTCATTGTAGTTTACTGATTCTGCTTCAAAGAAGTACCTGCTGAGATAGGGTAGGAATATGTTGAAGCCATTTGTGCTCAACGTAGGCCAAGACCGAAATCCATCGATCTCCTTCTGATCCCAGCGTAGTCTCTTCTGGGTCATACGAAGTCTCCTGGCACTCAAGTCTATGTCCTCATGACTACTATACCCGAGTCCTCTACATCAATTCTAGTCATTTACAATTGCAACTACGGTTCAGATATGACTCAGAATTACCGTTTAGGTTTATTGAAGGGGAAAGAGGCCCAAAAATGTTCAGCGATTGTATGACTTTTCTATATAAAGACTGCTTGTTCTTGTGAGCTGTATGTTATAAACAACCCTGGTCAGTCTTTTGACTCATTGACCCAAGGTTCGTCAATTTGTTTGTTAGTGTTAGATTAAATAGATGTATTCAACTATATGCACAACGACTTGCTCAACATTAAGCCTCAATACCATTGCATTTATGAAGTAGTCGACAGATCTAAGTTCGAGCTGCTTCTATAGGAAAACGTGTTCCTGAGATATTTATTCATTCGTATGAGTCTCATAGCTTACTCACGTATCTCATCTCCTCTACACCCCACAACGATTACTGTCTTCATAGCCGGGCATTGACCGGCCTTGGATCTCATGGACAGTGTTAAGAAATGAAGAATATATACTTGCATGATTCTTAATTATAAGCAAACTGCCCCCTTTTTGCATTCTATCATCACTTCATTCCGTGACGGAATTGTCATCCAGTACCGCTCGTCCCTAATTCAACATGCATGCCGGTATAATTCGTTGCGCGCACAAATGACATGAACTATTGCAAGGTCTCAACCACATCCTAATCTTGTTGAATATTCAAGCAGGCTGTTTGAAAGTGACTCTTCCAGAGCTAAAATGTTTGTACCTTTTGGGGCGGAGTTTGCCTCCAGGGCTCGCTCTTCAATCCTAAGATTTATTTGCTTGCATAGTGATACTCTTCTGTCCTTCCAAAGGCCTGATGACTACAAACTCCAATTTTTCCCTTTGAGGGAACCTTGAACGCAGTGCTGTGTTGCGTCAAGGCAGGAGATAAACAACGGTCGATTGGTGGGATATCACCCCGAGAGAATTTTACCACCCCGGCTGGACTGACTCACTGCCCCACAATGCCCACGAAGAACCCCACTCCCACTGTTAGTTACGATAACGGCCTCTGAAGCTGCATCAGGCAGCAATTCACAACGCACCATATTTTGGCTATCTATATATTTTTTTTAGTTTCCAAAAAGTTTCCATGAATCATCAAGATATTGAAATGGCCCATTGGCGCAATGGTAGCGCGTCAGATTCCAGTTCGTGTGGATCTCCTGAAGGTTAGCTGGTACGTCACCAAATACACTTTCACCAAGTGAATGCAATCTAACAAGCAACAGTTCGAATCAGCTATGGGTCATTATCTTTTTGCCTTTTAGCCCTTTACACAAACCACTCCTCTGGACACATTTGATGAACAATTTTTGGAGGTGGGACAGGTGCACCATTTCCACAACACTAACTGCATCTTTAACAAGAGCAATGCTATCTAAATTTCTCTTCCACAAAAAGTCACAAACGCAGATTGCACCACCCGCACACCACAGATAGGACCGTCCTTCCACTCTGCCATCTCCCTTATCTTAGAGAAACAGGTACGAAATCTGTTTCTTGTTGTGCCCTTGCTCGCTCACCCCACCACCGATGCAATTGCCGATCCAGCCTCATTGATTACACAACGCCCCATGTGCGCCCCGGCCCGAAACGCTCGCCTCGAAGCAAAGCATTCATTGGGTCGCGTTCAAACTGTTCTTCGGTCATCATACCCGAAGTCGAGGGGCACTTACGCCGCAATTGACGCCATGCAATATATCCAGCTTGGTTCTCGGGACGGGGCGATTGGTCTATTTGCTTTGGGCCCAAGATTAGATGAAGAATTGGAATAAAATTGGGTATGGGAGATGACGATGCGGCTGCAGTGAAGGTTAGCACGCCGTGAGAATTGATATTGCCTGACGAGTAAATGGCACTCAGACACTGATGTCTAGATATCCATTCCTTGAATGTTCGTAGACAGCCGTCCGTATCTATTACGGGGAGTGTAGCGACTCATTGTCGTACAGCATTGGGTTGCAGTGCTGTATTGAGCGCCTCTGTGCGATACAAAGTTTAATCGTCGGCCAATTCGTCTTCGATACATTAACCCATCTGAGTGACGCTTACCGTAAGCGTGACCTCGCATATCACACACTCTGCCCATCCTCTGAAAGTATCCAAGTACCCCTCCAGCGATCTCTCTCCTTGAAGCACTATTAGGGTTAGCTATCATGCACATCAATCCCAACGCCCCGGTCGATTGCCTCTACCAACCACTCACAGCCGCGCCTCTAATATTTCAAACGGCTTTGCAGGAACAACCAATAAACCACCCCTCATCTATCGATAAAAATAGTGGCGTGCCGCAACCAAACGGTGATGTTCCGGCCCGCTACGCCAGATGCGGATGTCCATCTTCTCAGCTGGCTGTCGTGCTACCACACTGGTTTCTGCTGTGGCTAGGAGAGGTTCGCTCCGCATATGAAGGTTATGTAAGATGAGATATGGATGTGTGTGCGGGGAGTACAAGGATACGGTGAAGGATTACAAGGTGGTACAGCGTGGGCGATGTTAAAATAGGAAATGGACTAGGAAGGTAGAATGAGGGTGTGGTTGTGCAATGGACTTTATTTTACCCTTTATCTTACAATTAATTCAATTCATAAGCTGGGCAGTGAGTCCATTTTAGAATTCCTTCACCGACGTCAGGTTAGAGAATGAAGGGGGTGGTCCCGGCGCTTATCGACCTGACAGCGGGCGCACGTGTTTGACACCCTGCCCTGTGGCTCACTTTGTCGTTTCCTGTTCAGGAACGAGGAGCAGAGGATCGGACCGGACGTGTAGCAGAACATGCGGGCTAGGTATCAGCCAAAACCGCCGGTTGTATATATGGGCTCTGCTAAGTTGCAGATGGAGTGGCAGAATCTGCGTAAGGTTTTGCCGGGGCCCTGCCTCAGGCGAAGGTTGAGTCGTGTGGGCTTGAGTGTAGACGAGACGGAGTGCTGGGTGCGCGGCGTGGTGTGGTGTTGGGGTAGATGTGACGATGTGCTTGGGATGCAGAGACGCTCCATGCTCCCCAGATCACACTCTCTGTATCGACCTGCGAGGGACCGATTCATCGTTTGCCTTGTTGCTCGCTACCCTCCATCTCAAATTCTCAAGCCTATCGCTGGACATCTCGCGACAGGCCACGGCGCTTACGAGCCTCCCTCACCCACAACCCTCTCGCGAAAGCAAGCAAGAACAGCCGCACGATTGCAAGCCTGCACGTCCATCATTGTGTCTGGTGACCGCTTCTGCGACCCGTAGGGCCGAGAACCGGATTGGACGCACGTTCTACAGTCCTGCGCTTCGGCCGGGACCGAAGAATGTGTTTGCGCAATCGTAGTGACTATCGATCAAAGAGGGAGGTTGGGAATGCGGAGACGGAATACGACGTGTGACCTTTCGTCCCAGCCCCCCCAAATTCCCACAACCACCGTCTAAGCCGTCCGCCGAGGTGAAGAAAACTTGATGTCAAGGACGAATGGCAAGGTGGCTACCCAGCGGGGTAAAAGCGGGCTCACATTTTCATAGCGGGGTGGTCGGGGTGTTGGTTGGCCGCACGCTTCGTCATGGTACCCACGGGTCTTATCTGCTTTGGTGGTTTCGAAACGAGCGCCGGGCTCCATTGGTGAGCCGATGCATGAACGGCTCAGCAGAGCTTGCGAACCGCCGGGACGCAAGAGACTTCTCGCGTGGGAGAACGGTTTGCATCTAGCGCAGCAGTAAGCGGATCCCTGCGAAGGCGGACGCGTAGGCGGTGGGGGGCCTTTGATCCGACTTGTTCCGCCGCTTGGGGCAAGTGTTTAGAGTTTCCTTCGTGAAAAGTCGATTCAGGCGCGAAAGGTTGAATTGGACTAATGATGGATGTGGGGAGGACAGGTGGTACGGAATGGATCTAACAGCGCACATCTTCGGCGCGAGAGCCTTGAAATGGACATGTCACTGTCACTCACGGTCGTCTGTGCGGTGCGGCTTGATGTGACTGTTGTGGCACTTCGATAATGCTTTGCTTTTGGGCCTGCTTGACTCTGCTTTGCTTTGCTTGCAAGCGGGAGTCGGAGAAGTGTCCCCAAAAACTGTCAAAAACAATTCATCCGGAGAACGAATTCCCGGCAAGAAGGCCAGACGAACACAACGCCCCACACACTCACAGCAGGACTGAATCGTTCGTGGTGGTCGCATCATCCTTGACAGCGAGTCGCGCAACCACAACACTCTCCTATGTGCACGCACCACTCCGTTCGTCCCAGCAGCGGCGAGGGCCTCAGCGCAGGAACAGTCTTTCACATGCATGCAATGCGCAACACTGCTGCCTGGCATTCCGCCTCTCTCATTCATGTAAGGGGGTGTGGTCGTCTGTGTCCAAAATACTGCCAAGCTAGCCTGCCAAATGCTTTCATTGGATCTCGATCCCTCCAGCCTATAACACCGCCTCGTGACAGTGATATCTCGACTCTGGGTCTAGAAATCCGCGTCCAACCATCTTCGCAAACTGCCCTGGAAGGACCATGAGGGCGAAGTCAGCAAAAGGGGATGTGAAGCATCTACGCCCATTGAGTGTCCCCGAATGATGCCCGCCTTAAAGCCCCACGTTGAACGTCGGGATAATACTGACGCGCAATGTTAAGGTTGTACCGTTATCGTCATTTGCAGCTTGAAGTGGGTCGTAAGACGAACTTTGTTTGATGCCCGCGGGTTACCAAAGACTTGGGATACAGGAAGCGACCGCTCATCTCATCTCAGAACACCACACCACCGCACCATCGTAGATCACAACGTGTCTGCATGCAGCATGTCTTCGGTCTCCCATTCGGACACCATAAACTCACTCCATCAATTAATCCAAAAAAGAAACACAAGCATACTGTACTGGGTGTTTGAATATTGTGTCAGCCCATCCAGTGGTTGCACCCAAACCTAAAAATCGCAACAACCAACTGCCTCCCAGTGACCTTCCACCTTCACATCTCCGTGCTAACTTTCAGACCCCCAAGCATGAGTAACGGCTAGCACCCACCCTCCCTTCCTTCCCTCCTCCCGCGCCTCATCTCTCTCTCGTCAGCCGCCTCCTTCCCACCTAGGCGCCTACACCAAACGCGCCAAAAAGCAAAGAAACTCAGATCGGTGCTTGTTTGTTTGCTTCTGCAGGCTTCCACGTCGTGCCGTGCCGCGCCTTGCATCCCATCGCTATCATTGAGCACGGCGCGTAACTTCGCTTTCGTAAGGCTGAACGATATGTACCTCATAATTCCTTTACCCACTGGGGTGCATGTTTGTTTTCCGCACGCACACATACCACGATATGAGCGAGTAGTATAGAGGCGCAGCCGCACATGTGTGTGTGTCAGGCGGCGCCCAATCAGAAAATAGAAGTCTATGCAAGCGCCCGTTGGTCCACACACCTAAAATGAGAAATGTTCTTGATTCGGGGATGAATGTGATGGGGATGGTTGTGCCCGCGGCGTAGCTTTGCCTTGTTTCTGGTTTGGGGCCTGTTTCTTTTGCGCGTCCCTCAGGATGAAGGAGTCGGGGAGTGGGAGGACGTGGTCGCAACAAGGCCGACAGCGCCAACATCAAGTTCAATCCTGAGCCTGAGACCAATCTGAGGTACCCATCCTCCTAGACATGTTTCACCTGCCATGTGGGAGCACACAGGGGTCTGCACCGAAGTGTGGGAGCCTCAAAAAAGCATCCAGATCGGCAGATAACATCACGACAAGTTAGAGTCAAGTCACTGAAGAAGTTTTTCTACGCAAAATGATAAGTGGAATTGATAAAACTGGTATAAGGTATAGTTTTGACCGTGAGGTCCCGATGAGATGGGTTTCGCCATTCCATTTCTAAGACACTGCCAGACCAACCCAAAAAAAAAAGCTGACAAGATCAATCTGAAGCCAGCCCAGACAGACAGAACACCGTCGCAAAATAATAATGACCATGGTATGAGAGGGGGATATCGCAATGAAAACTTTTCCTGTGACCCGCCCAATGATGCAAGTATCCCTCTGTCGTCGAAAACTAGTAGTACAGTACAGTAGCGTGAGGTCCAGAAGCGAAAATGCAGAATTACAATTAAACGCAGAAATGAAGAGCACGGGTATCTCGCAGTAAGCGGAAAGAGTGCAAAGGAAAGCAACAAAACATCAAAACAAAACACCTCCAGTACAGCCAGCACCGGACGTCAGGCAGAAGGGTGGCGAAGAATCTCCTCGCAGTTGGCATCAAAGCGCATGCTCCATAGACGCATGCCAGTCATCAGTTTTTCCGTCTTTTCCAGTTCGCGATCCCGTCCGAAGATGGAGTCGACGAACTCGCAGCCGCTGTTCTTGCCCATCGCAAGGGGCTTCTTGTCGCCAGTCTCTTTCTTAGCGGCCTTCCACATGTAGTCTTCGCAGACCTTGAGCAGCTTGGCGAAGCGGATCCACAGGCGCTCACCACTCTCGAGGAAGTCTTCGACCATTTCGCGGCTCTCTTGCTTGCGGATTTTGGTCATGGTCTCTTCGGCACGCTTGACTTTGCCGGCGAGCTGGATGAGGAGGAGCCAGAGCTCGCCCGCCATCTCAGCGAGGGGGGTGGCCGGGCCGTAATGGAAGACAGTCCAGTCGTAGATCCACTTGCCAAGTGAGTTTGCGTCGAAGACACTGCCCAGCAACATGATGGGTTCTTCGGTAGGGTCCCAGTTCTTGTACGAGTAACCTGCTGGGATACCGGCACGGCGCGCGTCCTCTTCGGTAGCCTTGGTGGTGGTCTTCGCCGTCGAAGGGCGCTTTGGTGTGGGCGGCGGCTGAGGACGGCTGGTGTGAGATGCACGTCGAGGTCGGCTGCTGGTCTTGGGCTCTTGCGTCTCATAGATTGGAACCTGATCATAGTAATACCGATCAGCATTCCCGTACGTTTCGTATCGCACGTACTGCTCGTATGGCGGCGGCGGTTGATCGTAGACAGGGCCGTAGTCATCGTAGATGACCTTCGCATGCACGAATCGAGACGACTGCGACGGGCGATGCTTCCTCTCGCGATGGGAGCGCTTGAGAGGCGTTGCATCAGGCTCGCGACGAGGCCTGCTGGCGCGAAAGTATTCGAAACCACTTACAAATTCGGGAGCACGCTGCGCTGTGTATCGCGGGGACGTGAAGTCCGGCATGTACTGGGGCGCCGCCCCTCCGCGCGGCGACGCATACGACGAGTACGTCGGGGGAGGAGCGGCCTGCGAGGCTCGTCGCGTGTGTCCGCGGACCTTGGGGGAGTCGCGGGGCGAGGGCGTCGTCGTCTGAGGTCCGTAACGAGGCGAGTAGTAGCCGTGGACGCCGGGGGCGGGCGAGACAGGCGTTGTGCCGCGCACGTAGTCGTAGGCCATATAGCCTGGGGGGGGAGTTGGATAGTGGGGAGTGTAGTTCATGGTGGGCGCGAGGGCGGCACCGGTCGCGGGCCGGAGTGTGGTTCTGGTGTGGATGGGGGGCGCTGGCGTCGAGAGCGATCAAGAGGAGGGAGGTCAGGCTCGGTGCCTGTCTACCGTAACGTCTTCAAACCGTGAGTGTTGTTTATTCTTCGATCGCAATCGGCGGCGGTGGATGTGGGTATGTGGGCGGAGGGAAGTGCAGCGAGGGAGATCCAGTTCTGCTTTCTGCACATTTGGTGGGCGGTGGCGGACTTGCTAGAGGCTGCTAGAAGGATCCAGTGTGGAATCCGGTCGTGGTGGGAGACGTTGACGTCTGCTTGGTAATGGTGATATTTGATAGAGGTTTTGGACCACTTCAGTGCGCGAGCAGGATGGCGGCCCGCTTATGAAGGACGGACGGCTCACAGCCCATGCACGGGCAGACCTGGTCATAGCAGGATCCAGGATCAAGGAAGGCAGCCACACCAGGTGACCCCTGTCGCGTCTTCTCACGCCAACCCTGCCGCCCCTTCACACCGACTTGGGCTGTGGCCCCTGACCCCCCGATCGTAATTCCTAATCTATGGGTCAGCCTAAGAGTCACTCTGGCTCAATATCGCCCCGCGGCTGGCATGCAGCCGTATTCTTGGAGCCCACAGCCGCCGGCGACCACGCACGCTGACTGCGTCTTCTCTGGGTGTTTCTATTCTTCTATCGTGCACTTGTCTACGGAACGCGATGGACGGTCACCCGTCTCGCATTGGCTGTTGGTGCCCGAGCCCCTCCAATGCTCGCTGCGCTTATTGTCCTGTATTGCCATTTGGCCATATCTCGCGATATGTCATGGCTAATATCGCGCCCTCCTTTTTATATACCCACCATCCCGGACCGCTGCCACCATCCTCCGCCCTCACCAGCGACCCGTGTGGGAAGGTGAGAGATAGATCCCGCGCGACGGCACACCCGTATGGTAAGCAGGCAGTCGCTGTTACTCCCTTTGCTGTGCCACCTTGGGCCAACGCTCTCGCTGCTCAGCTGCATCGATTCGTGCGCATTCGCCCGTTCGGATCTGGTCATGGCCAGCGTGGCTCACTGCCGGCCGCGCTCCGCCAGCTTCTCCCACCAGAGAACCGACCTGTCCGCGACGTCGACGTCAACGTCGACGTCTCGCACGCTACACGCAGGAGGCAGGCCTAGCCATCCATGCTGATGCACACCAGAGAGGACGACCCACCTGCCTGTGTGCCTGCCTGTGCGCTCGCGGCAGGACGCCCGCTGGCTCGCGCACGGCGGCGACCAAACACCAACTCGTCCCCCAACTCGGCTGCCGAGGGTGAATGGCTCAGCGTCGCGCTTGCGGCACACTGCTCGCACGCCGCGCCTTCTCTTGAGCTGAAGCCGTCGTCGCGGGAGACGGCTGGCTCGACTATGGAGTCGTCCCGTCCGAAACACTGGAAAGTTGCGCGGACTGGCTTCGTCCACTCAACGACTCAACGGCGCCCGGACTGCCCAGGCCGTTCTAGGATGCCCTGTCCACCGTTGCGCTGAGCCGCACTCTGTTTTGCAGCCCGCTCGGAGCCTCTGACGAGCCTCGAGGGGGAGGCTCACGGCTCGTTTGCCAGACGGTAGGGCAGCCCAGCAATTTCCGCGTGAAAATTTTCTCGTGTCTCACAATCTCGAGAGAAAGTGAATTGCGCCGTCGATATGCTTGGATCAATGCTGTCCATTTCCTTACCGCAACTCTGCACTATACGTTCCCGTCGCCCATGTCTCGCAAAAGCCATTTCTACCGACGTCTGAATGGATGATGACGACCCACTGCTGCAGCCCACGGGTAGCGTCGTAGCTGTGATTTGACGTGAGGCAGCGAACAACGCACCAAACCTCACCGTGGATCTTCCCGCCCACAGCTGCTGCCCTGCCCAGATGCAGCAATTCTCAACCGCGCCTCTTGGAGCGCATCCGCTCACTGGCTGAGACGGAACGCCACTACCCGTCTTCTGCATGAGGGCTGTTTGCCCGGACGCACAGTGTCCTCTTTCTGCCGTCCATTCACTCCCTGCAATCTCTCGAACTCTTGGCCACAATGAATTTTGGGCCCGCCCCTATTGGCCTGACTCGCAGCGGACGCGTCGGCTGTGCTTCCTACCGAGCGCACAACACATTTTTTTATTTCAAAATTCCCTTTTTATCAGGACAACTCATCCTGCGTGTCCACTGCGTTTCTTTGACTCCTCAGCTCTCCTGCTTGCTCCACTCCTCGTCTCAATTGCGATTGGGCTCTGCTTCAAGAACTGATAACGATGGCCACACCATACCATGCCATGGTGAGTCCACTACCGGACCCGCGCAGAATCGCCAGCCCTAGGAGCAGATTGCAGCTCTGCGGAATCACCGGGATGCTGCAGTCGAGGCCACGTTTGCGCAGTGCATCCACGAGCACAGCGTTGGCTGAACATGCAATAGCTGCGTCATGCATCGCACTGCGAATCCCAAAATATTTTCGTCGCCCAGTCAGAACATCAGCAGAACTCGATCCGGGTGTGGCGGTGCATTCCTCGGGCGCACGCGTTCCGATCACATGATAATTATACAGCCTCATCTACACTTTCCCTTTAGAGTTAGCTACCGTGAAGCAGTGTGGCGAGCACGTCGGACGAATCGCTACCTCCGATCCGAGCTCTTATCGTTCAATGGCCACATTTCCATAATTCCGCAACATGTCTGTTCTCAAATCATCGTCCACGCTCCGGTCTCTCCGGAAGGCAACACTTTGTCGCCGCGTCGCCGCGTCACGCCTCGCATTGCCATTTCCTCTATCGCGAACAAACGAAACATGTGACGCGCAACCGGCTTTATCGCAATTCAATTTGACCGACCACGACGAAACGAAGCCGAATCAAGCGAGGTCCCCAGATTTGCCCCTCCAGCTCCAGCTCTGACTCCCAGACATTTGCCAAAACCAAACGTTTGAGGTTTGACCTGATGACTGCATCAGCTGCCAAAGGGTCTGTCCTTTCCCACCATCATCCATTGAGATGTGAGGCGAGATTTGTTTGCCCAGGCTGGCCTGCTAGCGAAACGATGTCCAAAATAACCAAGGTGGAGTCACGCCGTTTGACTCATCTAGTCAGGGATGGCATACCTATTTAGCGAATAACGTCCAAACAAGCTTCTCCTTGCAACAAATCGATGAGAAGAGCAGAAGTCAGGTAGAGGCCCAGGTAGGCGGAGATTCTTTGCTTGAGTGGGTTCCTGAACGATCAAGGGTGCAAACCGAGGCTCTGCTTCGACCTCAACGCCAACCGTACATCGCAGCCCAATCCCAACCTCCTAATTTCTCAACTAGGCAGACACAATTTCTCTTCTCCGTCTTATCCTTGCTTCTTTCTATACGGGCAAGGTTCATCTGACTTTTTCTTTGCTCCGTGCTTTGCTTTTCGCGGAAAGAGAAACAACCCCTACCCCTGTCCCCTTAATCCTTCAACCTCCAACCACCATCTATATTCTATCCCACGCTAAAGGACTTCTTACCCCCATCGTCGTCTTATTCGCAAGTCTAGCGTCTGCCTGCACTATCTTAGCGAGAAAGGGAACTACAGTACTTCAGCCGTACGACACGCTATCACATGTGCCAGAACAAATATGAGTATAACCTATCCCAGCAGAAGGGGCAAGTCACGGACGGCCTCATCGTCCAACCGCGATCGCGATTCCAACTCACCATTAACGTTTAGCCCCTCCGTCTGACCCGGTCTCCAGCTTCGTCGTACGTCGTTCCGCATTTACTTCCCGTTTCATAGTCTGGGACCGATGAAGGACTTGTCACCGCCGTCTTCGCTGCTGCCTAGAGTTTGTTTGGACGAGGCTATTGTTGGTGGGCGTGGTTGATCGCGATCGGTTCGGTTTCGACGTATCATGGATGTTATCCCATCAGCTTTGCGAAAGATCTAGGCAACCATCTTGCGTAAGACGTGAGGCGGTGGACAAGTGCTTCGATGAGTCTCGTCCTTTTAAGGGGAGAGCTCAAGCAACTTAGTTTGCGAGGAAGGGCTGGTTTATTGCATTGATGGAGTAGTGGACAGTCGGCTAGGTGGGGCTGGGTTGTAGGATATGATGCGTGCGCAGAGGACGATTGGTAGGCAGTGTGATAGCGGATTCAGGACAAAGACCTGGAAAGGGGCGAAAGTGGCAAATAGAGAGGACCACTGTTCGAGTTGATGGATGTGGAAGCGGTAGTTGCGATAACATAGTTTAACATGGTATAGAGTCGTACACATTTACTCTGGTCAACATTCCTAGCATATTCACGTAATTCGGGCCTTGCATCTCCTACAGAATGAAACATTACGGCCCTCCCGCATCTACACGTGTGAGTATAGAAAGATGAGATTAAGAATAAACATATGTACTATATCTGGGTCTGCAGAAAACTCGCATAGCTTATGAGAAGCCGTGCGTTAATACTGTCAGGCGTTCACGCTCTACTACATTCTCAAGATCAAAGTCACAACCTAGCTATTCTGTGATTTGTAGGCGCTGGATTCGTGTACATGTAGTAAGACTGCTTCTGCTCTTCTTCTCCAGGTCGATTTGAGCTCTGCGAACGGCTTGTGTGTTAAAGTGTAGGGGTCTGACAGGCGTCGTTTTGAGGGCTTTATGTTTCATCTTGTGCCTTTTTGTGATTCTTTCGAGCCTGAAATATAGACCGGATGGTGTTGTGGTTATGGTTGTAGACCAAGAACAGGATCGCTAGTAGTGAGGAAATGGAGCTACAATGAGTGATCGATGGTATTATTGCGAAGGAATCTATAATAGAGGTGCGCTAGGTTGTGGCGGCTATTGTTGGAGATGACCAGATGGGAATGCATGGCGGGAATTATGCATGGCTGTGTGCTTGGTAGTTGAGATTGGGAGACTATTGAAATGAATGATTCTTAATCAACTTTACCAGTTAGGCAACGAGAATGAATGTTTGAATCTTGCACGGAGTTGATAGAATAAAGGTTGGTAGATCGTTGGAAAGGAATGGATGTCGGACCTGCGCTCGAAGTTCGTAATGTGGGGTTTGTGCATTTATTAGAATAAGTTATTAGAATAAGTGAAGGTTAAAGGTTGGTCGCCATGAATGCAGATCAAAAGGAAACAGGGAGAACATAGTGAAAGAAGACAAGTAAACTTTGTATCAATTAAAAGATCAATTACGGGTGGTATGGTGTGATCACCAGTTAGTCTGTGGTGTTTATAAACTTTGGGACGGCTCTTCCTTTCAATCCACCGTTAGTGTTCCTTTTTGGTTGTGAATACCAAAGAATCTGCAGAACATCGTAGGAGCGCTGATAAAATATAACAGATGCTGCGCGACGACCATCTTTGGGAAAACGGTATGTCTAAATCTCGATAGAGAATGCGGCTTGTGAAAGTGGAAGATCTTCTTGATAAGAACATGCATTTTGGAAGAGAGCAGAGGAGGAAAAGATAGAGAGAGAGAGAGATCTAGTTTCGCATGCTAGCATTCTGGACTCATGATCCTGCAACTTCACGTCAAAACCTGCCCTAAGCTGATGTCAGTGGAAGATTACTTTGTGGAATAAGACTTTATAGTGTTTCTGTTGCATCTGTAGGTTATCTATATAAGTTCTTTTGATTTAATGCCGTGCGGAACTATAAAGTTATTTGTATATTCCGATGCTAATGAAGTCTCCTTTGACTCATGTAAAGACGTCAGGTGCGTCGATCTGTGGATTAAAAGATGAAGATGATAAGCGAGAAGTATCGCTATTCTCACGGGAGGTGTAACGAGATGCGTACCCGCATAAACTACGCCTACACACGCGAACTAAGCTCAATGGTATATCGTTTTGAGAAGATCTTGCAATCGCGCTCAGATGCTACGCTTGGGTATTGTTAGTTTCTGTATATATTCCATTATCTTTGATAAAAATGGGATTGAGAAAGAAGAAAGATGTGAAGACACAGTGACACCTAGAGGGATTGAGATGAAAGGATGCTGATGAAGCACTTACAGTTACACCACAAGGTTGAACACATGAATGGTGAATACGAATTCATTATATAATAGTCATAGAGAGCCTCGCGAAGCGTGTACAAGTCATTCAAGGTTTTTAGATGTAACGGGGATGCATGTTATATCAACAGCATACAAGAACCTACAAAGAAACATTGCAGGCATTATAATACTGCTGATACTGCCTCCGAGAAGAAACGAAAGGGTAGTGTTGGACAAGTTTGATCCTCTTGTCTTGTCTTGTGGCTAGGTTTGGCTCATCAGGTAGATTGCATAATGCATTCTCTTGTAGGGAAAAAAATGCTGTAAATCCTTCGGAAAAGGAACAGAATCGGGTTAAAATACTCCTTGTTCATGACGCAGTTCGCTCTCCTCGAAGACTAAAACGTCTGAATTATCTATAATACTGCCGTGAAGGCGTTCATTATGTGTTGCTGCTATTGCCAGAAATTAGGAAACGCAAACCCGTAATATGACCTTGAATCGCAAGTGCTAAGCTTCATATATTACTATTGCACACACTGAACTTGGATTTGATGCACAGTGGCGGAAGTGTTTGGGTGAGAGCTAGGCCTCTTTCTTCTTAGCACTAGTAAAATCGGACAGTATGAGAATCACGTGCAAAATTGACCAATCAATAGCGTCAACGGTGGAGAATTGGGTGGGGTGGCGAAAACGTGACTCTCTACCCCAAACTCAAACACCCCTGTGGCTGTGTTGAAACCCCTGGACTTCAGACACTTCAATCCCTGTCCTCAGCAGCAACACTCTTCTCATAACTCGAAGCAAACGATACTTTGACGGGTCCAGACCGACTAATTAGAGGATTAAGAGAATAGAAGTTTGATCACTAACTCTTGAATCCCTTGTTCTCGCATTTTAGTCTCTCCAAAACGTATATCGCAATCGATCGCATTTGGAACTAGCCTACCACATCTATCTTTTTCTCGGCACTTGCCTATGGTTGGGCTGCCATCTACCAATCGCTGCGGGGTCTGCAAGGCACGTAAGGTGAAGGTGAGTTACAGACAATCCTGGGTGAGCTTGACGAAGCTGAAATAGTACTTGTAGTGCGATGAAGCCTGGCCCGTATGTGGACCATGCGCAAAGGCGCGACGCTCATGCCCGGGCCCGCCCGTCAATCAAACCAGATTCGTCGAATACACTCAGTCTGAGAGTGAGATTTCAATCAGAAGTATCGACCGAACGCGTTCACAGCGTTCAACTCGGCTACAAGAGATCGTCAGCGACACCAAATCTCAATCTCTGAAATATCAGCACATGTTTCCGCTGAAAGTCACCGAGAAAGACGGGGGAACTTTTCAAAAGATACGCCTTATTGATTTTGGGGATCGTACCTCAACTACTCGCCGCATCTCAAGGAGAGACTTTCATCCACCCAAAAGTCCCAGCCTGACGCGCAGCGAGGCGCTCTCTTGGAGATTCTCTAACCTCTTAAACTGGGATACGTCTAGCACTTCCCTACGTTTCCACCTCCACGGAATATGGCATCCTGAGCTACTTCAAAGACTTGGAGTAAGCGATGCACTAGATAACGTCGCCTTACTTATGCTATCTTCCCATGACTCCATCATTCGTGGAGAGTCCCCGTCGACTTGGTTCGACTTAAAGCAGTACGGGAAGTCACTTCAAAGTCTTCAAAACGCAATCGACGACCCTAAAACCAGATTTCATATCAATACTTTGGCCGCTATCGCTCTGATGTACCGTTATATAGGCGGATTGGCTGCGACCCAAGGAATGATCCATAAACAGCCCGTGCACGCGCGAGCTCTATCTCAAATGCTCAAGATCCGAGGCATTCGAGATCGTAGCGATCCTCTTGAATTCTTTCTCGCGGTCGAATGTCAAATAGCGGCGATTCAAGACTGCTTATCAACTGCAATCCCACAGCCGTGCGATTTCGACTCAGAGGAATGGGAGCGCACCTTGAAGGGAAATCCTGCCCAGTCAAGTTTTGCAACGATCTCTTGGAGACTGTACAGACAGGTGGTTAAATGGCCTAGGATACTGAATACCGCGGCCTTACTATCCCAGGATCTCGGCAACATAGGCAGACTCACCGATTTATTACAGCGAGCTATAGACGTTGCCGCAAATCTGGAGAACATTTGTCATACCTTTGAAGATGCGCTCCGCGATCCAAAGATCTGTACGACTCGAAGATCTGTAGATCCACTTGTGCCTCTTGTGTACGATTTCCGAGAGACAACTGTTCCCCCTTTCCTTGCAATATTTTGTTTCTACAGCATTCGGATCAATTGCGTTATCATGGACATGTGTTCTCTTCTTTCTACCCAATTGAACCTTATCTCAACTCCTGACTCAAGTCTTCGCCTCGCGACATCAGAGTCTGTATTGCTGCAGCACGACACATCATTCGTGTTCTTTTCGAGGATGACTCCAGTCACGGTCCCACTCTCAGACGCTTCTATTAACATTATCCGAGCTCGGAATGCTCAGCTCTGTCAGAAGATCTGGATGATGTGCGAGCAAGCACGCACCTGGAAGCCCACCGGAGGCTTATTTCTCCTCAACGCGTTGAAGGAAACTTTTCCGTTGGCGTCTTCTGAGATGAAGAATTGGATAGCAAATGTAGCGATTGACATAGAAAGTTATGTGCAAGGGAGGAAGCAATGGAGCGTGGAGAATATGAGCCCGCAAAGGACTGAATTGGCGATATACTAAGTGGGAAGTCGACTAGTAGAAGTTAATTAGAAACAAGAGAATGATGATGCTTGGAACCATCATGGCTTGCGACTTTGTCTTTGGTCCGGGGTACGAAGAGATGCTTCACCAACCGGATCCCAACAAAACGTTGAAGTATCTATGCGTACAAATCGCAACCCGAAGGATCATTTCACACCATTGAGACCTCATGATCTAATGGGATTTGGAAGGAATCGTTTATGGTATACAATACGTACCAATCGGATCTTATCAAGCTAAACTGTATTGGGTATAATCACAGGAAACTCCGCAATCGGCCTCATATTTGCCGAGAACCTCACCTCTCACGCTTCCTCCTTCCGTCGAACGACAGCTGTAGTACATCTTACATACGTCATTCCCATCTTTTAGTACATGTACCACTGCTCCTTCGCTGCCGGAGTTGCCGAGCCGTGCGACCGTAACAGTACCATGAATGGATGGCACATGTTACATCATACATCTTATGGGAGGGTTGCGTAGGTTTGAAATAAGAGCGATATGTTTCAGTCACTATATGTTAGGGCTGGTGTTGCTCTAGTTGCAACATGGCTCCTTGTTTTCCTCACCCTTATCGACCTCGAACCACAAGTTCAAAGCTCGACCATGACTTGGCCAAGTATGCAGGCGATATTAGCTGCTACAGCAACATCTATGGTTTGCGGCCAGCAGGTGCTTGACTTGAGCTCCATTGATTGGACTCTCACAAGCCCGAATTTTACGCATATTTCAGTCCCAGCGAAGCTACCATCACAGGCTCATTTAGATCTTTATGACGCCCAGGTTAGGTGAATCGAGATTCCAAGAGGGGATAAATACGCTAATTATACACTACAGGTCATTGGAAATCCACTATTTGGCTTAAATGATTTCAATCTCAGATGGGTTGGGGACTCTAATTGGACGTATACCTCAGCACCTATAACCTCTTTGTAGGTAAAACCTTGAATTTTCTTTGTTGCGGGTTACTGATTTTTGGCAGGAACGAGAACACTAGTTCAACTTGGCTCGTCTTCAATGGGCTCGATACCTTCACGAGCATCAAATTCTGCGGGCAACATATAGCATCAACGAACAATCAGTTTCGACAATACTACTTTGAGGTTTCAGACATCCTAGGATCCTCCAGGGACTGTATTCTGAGCCTCAACTTCGGAAGTGCGACAGTAATAGCTAATGCAACTGCCGCATTACCAGGTCAAGAGAGTAAGTGTGAACCTACATTTTTTTTTCCAGATTGCTAATCTTATTCCTATAGCCTGGCCATTTGGGGTGGAAAATTTGTTTGAGTTCCCAAATCGCCAATTCATTCGCAAGGAGCAGAACGATTTCGGATGGGATTGGGGCCCGGCCTTCGCACCCGCAGGACCTTGGCAACCGGCATATGTAGTTCAATTGGAAGCCCAGGATATCTACGTTCGGAACACTCTCGTTGACGTCTACCGCGAGGGACAGCTGAACTTACTACTACCAGACCAAACGAAAGACTGGGTTCTAAAAGCTAGCATCGACTACCTAGGATCCGAACTCCTATCAAATGCATCTCTGACGTATCTCCTGACAGATGTCAAAAATGCCACTGTATTAAGCGGACAACTCACTAATATCACATTGGCCAACAGCACCATCACAGGTAGTATCATTATTCCCAGCGATGCTGTAGAGTTATGGTGGCCTGTGGGTATGGGACCCCAGACCTTGTATAATTTGACCCTCGACGTTGTCGCTAGTGGAAACACGGCGGCATCGGTCACCAAGCGGATGGGGTTTCGTACAATCGTTTTGAACGAGCTGCCAATTTCTCAAGAGCAGCTTGACCAGGGCATTGCTCCAGGAAACAATTGGCATTTCGAAGTTAACGGGCATGAGTTTTACGCTAAGGGGTCCAATTTCATCCCTCCCGATCCATTCTGGCCCTCCGTTACCGAGACTCGTATTCGCCAGCTTTTCGAGAGCGTGGTAGATGGTAACCAGAACATGCTTCGCGTTTGGTCGTCCGGAGCGTATTCGCCAGACTTCATGTTCGATCTGGCAGATGAGATGGGAATTCTGCTATGGAGCGAATTCGAGTTTGGAGACGCGCTTTATCCCGTCGATCAAGAGTACCTGAACAACGTGAAAGAAGAAGTTGAGTATCAAGTCCGAAGAGTCAACCATCATCCATCACTTGCGTTCTGGGCTGGTGGTAACGAGCTTGAAAATCTAGAGCTATATCTCGTTAACCGTAGCAAGCCGGAACTTCTCGAACGATATGTGGCCGAGTACGAAACTCTATTTCTAGATACTATAGTGCCTATACTATTCGGAAATACTCGCAGCATCTCGTATTCGCCCTCTAGTACGACTAACGGATGGGTGAGTTTGAACTTTTCGCTCCCGCAGCCTATCACTGAGCGATACGACAATGTGACCCCGGGATCGATATATGGGGATACTGGTAAGACTCTTGACCTCGTTGGTCCCATTTTCCTGGGTGGCTAACTTCGCTAGATCACTACGACTATGATTCTGCAGACTCTTTCAACCTCTCCACTTATCCGGTGGGTCGGTTCGCCAATGAGTTTGGATACCACAGTATGCCTTCGCTTCAGACCTGGCAGCAGGCTGTAGATCCAGCAGACCTATGGTTCAACTCCTCTATCATCACCCTGAGAAACCACCACTATCCTGCTGGTGGTCTCTACACCTCAAATTATGCCAATGCTTCAAAAGGTATGGGAGAAATGACCATCGCCGCACAACGCTGGTATCCTGTTCCGGACAAGATCGACCGTCTCGACAATTTCTCCGCGTGGTGCCATACTACGCAGATTTTTCAGGCCGACTACTACAGGTCTCAAATCCAGTTCTACCGTCGCGGAAGCGCAATGTCAGAAAGACAACTGGGGTCTCTATACTGGCAATTGGAAGACCAGTGGCAGGCTCCTACCTGGGCAGGCATCGAGTACGACGGACGTTGGAAGGTCCTTCATTATGTGGTCAAAGACATATACCAACGAGTAATCATCTCCCCATTTTTCAATGTCACAACGCACGACTTGGAAGTCTGGGTGATCTCTGATTTGTGGTCGTCGATATCGGGATCAGTCAATATGGCTTGGTATGATTGGTCTGGCAAGCGGCTTAAAGTTAGTACGCCGACGTCTGCTGATGTGCAGGTTGGTGCAATTAACGGCACTCGGGTACTCTCAACAAATACCGATGAGGTACTCTTCGGCTACGATCCCGCAGATGTCATTCTCGTCGTGGAAGTCTCTGCGCAGGGAAACCTACCAAACTCAAACAAGACACAGACATTCACCCATAAGAATTGGTTTCATGCAGACCGGCTTTCGAATGCGAAGCTTGTCGATCCAGGTCTGGAGCTGAGCTATTCAAACACAACTTCCAAGTTCACGGTCAAGGCAACCACAGGGATTGCTGCGTGGGTGTGGTTGGATTATCCATCCGGTGCGGTGTTGAACTTCGACTCAAATACTTTCTGGCTCCTTCCTGGAGAGGAAAGAGAGGTGGGGTATACTGTGAAGAGAGATACGACTAACGGGTTGTGGATCCAAGGAGTTACTGTGAGGAGTTTGTGGAATAATACGGTCCCTTGATAGAAGCGGAGATTTGGTGAAGGCCGTCTGCCCCAATCCAGACACCTGAACGCAATCCCTTAATGACTTCGTATTATCCCATCATATCTGCCGAAGCCTGTTTGGAGTTCAGATTTAGTTATTGCAGTCCACATCCGCATCATTTCGGGCAGACGTAGTGAAAGTTCTGTTGAGGAGGCTGGGAAAATAATCGTTTCATTTCGAACAGGCAACACACAGGCAGCACACAGGCAACATACACAATTTGTACCTTTTGTCTTCCCTTCTAGGACGTTAAAAATTTGGATCTCAGCCTTTCACAGCTGAAAGCTGTAAAGGTGACTTCTGATTGGTCAATAGCTGCCTAGTGCAAAAAGGAGGAGGTTGGGGATAAGCCCTTCGGCGAAAAGATCGCGAGATCTGCTAACACACGCACAGAAGTGATTGATATTAGCGCGTAGTTGCCTGTCGCAATATCACATGCATTTTCCTCTATAAAGTATGCTTGCTCTTTGCACACGGTTTGGTCTTTCCTTCGCAGAACTCACATACAATTCAATCTTCAACCCCATCTCAGTCTCTGCACAATTCTCACTCTACATTATTGCTAATCTATTACTACTCACTACACTCTTATATAATATTGTGCCGCGAGATCCATCCATAATGGAAGACATCAGAAAGCTGCTCCAAGAATTCGATGACTTATCCGTGATTGAAAACGATAGCAACGGTGCTAATAGCAAGAAGGGCAGGAGATATGATTCAGGCATGGCGAAGCTGCATAGTTTGCTCACTAAAGGTAGCCCTCCAATCCGCAAGATTTCATAGGAATTTCCGTGTCTCTGACTCTTGGTAGAAAACCCTACGTCCGCCAGGTCCGGTATCCTCAGGCGTGCGGAATCAAAAGCACGTTCTCGGCAAAAGTACTATCGTAGGGCGACGGAATTCTTCAGTCAACCACATGACGAAGCGGTGTTCCCGTTCCTGGCTCTTCCGGCGGAGTTGAGACTGCTTGTTTATCATGAGTTGCTTGTCAGTGATGATCGGCTAGTCTTAACTTGGTGATCGCCAAAGCGGTCGAGCAAGCGGCAGAAGAAGATGTATATTGGGATCTTGATGAGCTGCAAGCAGTGTGAAAGTGAAGGGTTGGGAGTGCTATACGGACAGAACCTCTTCGACTTTGGTGAGTTCGACACAATCACTTCCTCGCTCTATATGAACTTGTTTCTGATACATATCAAAGGAGAAATCCGCAATCACTATAGCGTTAACAAACCGCTTCTTTCCCGCATTGGCAGCGTCAACTTCAGCCTCATCCGATGCATTGTAGCCGAGTACTCCGCCGCCGCAGAAGAACTCTCACACCTCCTTCCCGACACCGCGCCACTCTCTCTGAAGGAATCGGTATTTTATGCTCGCCCAGCCTACACCTACCGACTAACTGTCCCCTTCATCATGGAAACCCTCGCATCCTACAACATAAATCTGGACCAACTGCAACTCTTCGCCATCAGCATCATTCCGTACGGCTCCGACGACGCAACGACGCAGATCATGAAGCTGGAGACGAATGAGGATCTAAATAATCTTCCCCCGATTAACCCACCGACTATTCTCAACGATGAGAAGTTGAGGGATAAATGGCTGGAAGAGAAGAATGAGAGGGCGCATTTAGAGGATGTGGTGAAGGGGATTTGTGAAAGGGAGAAGGGGCTGAAGCAGGTTGATTTTATGAGAGATATCGAGAAGAAGATTGCGTTCGATTGGGATTTGCCTTTTTTTAATCGGTTGTGGATTGCTTATCAGAAGGTTGACTAGGAAAACGATACGATTTGATTTGGTGGGTAGGGCACAAGCCGATTTATTTGTCTACTTTCACATAGTCTCTAGGTATGCGTATTATTATTGCTTCTGCAGCCATGTTCCACCTCAATTTATCCCATCATGGCAGCATGTAATAGTAGATATATTGCCCACAAAGTATTATCTATGGTGGCTTGATATAGATGCTAGTGGCAGATATAGTAGGGCAGAGTAATTTTAGAGATATCCTTTCCCTCTTGCCCTTGACTGCGTTCCTAATCAACAAAAAGGTATCGAAGTCTTCCACAGCAGATGCATTGGAGTACTCTCTGCTCCGCTGATATCCACGAGTATCCGCTAAACCTTTAGCGCTCCACCCATTCCTGTCCAATCAACATGAGTCACTCTCCGCTCGACGACATCAACATTCCCTAACCTCACTCCGTCACTAGTATCAAGCCAAACTTTGCTTCTCCCTCAAATCCGAACTAGCAATGGTAGACTCCACATCCCTCCGCTTAGGATGGATCGGCCTAGGTTCAATGGGCCTCGCAATGGCTACCAATATCCAAAAGTATCTTAGTGAGAATCGGTATCCTCCTTTACGTTACTCGAATCGAACGGTGTCACGTGGAGAGCCGCTGGAGAAGATTGGTGGCGTGCCTTGTCAGTCGATTGCTGAGCTGGCGCAGAGCTGCAATGTGATATTCATTTCTGTAAGAGGAACAATATCCTAGCCAACTAAACTCCCAGGTGAAATCACACAAGACTAAACAGTGATATAGGTCAGCGACGATTCAGTCTCAAAATCCGTCGTCGAAGAACTTATATCCAGCGGCCCTCTCACCTCCAAAATCATTCTCGACACCACCACGGTCCACCCTAGCACCACAACTTCACTCTCCACTCTCCTCAACTCCGTAGGTTCATCCTTCATCGCCGCCCCCGTCTTCGGCGCCACGCCCCTCGCCCGTGCCGGCCACCTCCTCATCGCCGTCGCCGGACCCCAAGACGCCATTGCAGCAATCTCACCCTTCTTAAAAGGCGTCATAGCACGAAACGTCATCGAGGTAGGCGCTGATCCTTCAAAAGCCCTCCTCTTAAAAACAACAAGCAACTTCATCACCGCAGGCCTCATGTACCTCCTCTCAGAAGCACATGTGCTAGCCGAGAAATCAGGGCTCCCAACTTCCGTCCTCGAGTTGCTTATCCAGGAGAATTTTGGCGCGTACGCGCATGGCGTTTCCCAGCGACTGACCTCAGGGGCGTATTTTCCTAAGGAAGGAGAGAAGCCGAGTTCGGGGCTGGAGTTGGGCATGAAGGATGTAGGGCATGGACTGGATATTGCAAGGGGGGTAGGGATGCAATTACAGGTCGGGGAGCTGAGTATGGGGGCTATGACGGAGGCGAAGCGGTACGGGGAGGAGAGGGGACGGGGGTTGGATAGTAGTAGTGTGTTTGGGGTTGTGAGACGGAGGGCAGGGTTGGAGTTTGAGAGTGAGGTGGTGAGGAGGAGGGATGAGGGGAAGTAGGGTAAGGAAAATTGGAAAGGTAGCAGTGGAGACATGCTTGTCGAATTACCAGATATGATGAAGCTGCCACTTTCCAAGACAGTTTTAGTGGGCTCTGCGATAAATGGGATCTCCTTCAGTCCTTCTCCTTTCCGCCATCTAATCCTACGCTTTAAATTAACCTGGAAGCGTACCACAGCTGGGGAAAGTGAACATCAAGACCCTCCTCATTTAGCTCTTCGCGGCTACCACCATTTCTGTTAGCTTGTTCGATGATGATGGCCCGCTACTCCAACTTAATATGCGACATCATCACGGATGTAAGTGATGGTCCCCATCCCATCAAAGCAGGTGGATGCCGCAGAGTGTGTACTAATACTACGTGAATCACTTCTGAGTCGCAAAGAAATGCACTCGCTGGCTCTAAAAGTACATACCATTTGTTGAATCGTCAGTTCAAACTAGGAAAACATTGTTCACATTTTAATAAAGGATTTTAATAGTTGTAATATGGAGGCCTCTATGGCAATTAAGATTGAGGGGGGCCTGAGTGGCGATCCACATGGAGGGTTAAAATAGGTAATCATGCCCTAAATCGTTACATTATCTCCCGACCCAATCATTACAGATGGTGGAATAGAAACTGAAAAGTTACCTCTCAGAACTTGATCGACACGACCACGAGGTAGAATTGGAAGTGATAAGTTATTAAATAGAATTTCCTTCCACTATGCCCTTGATAACCCGTTAGTCTTCCGGGATTGGGACTGTGAGGGAAAAGAAATCAGTTTCAAGGCTAGGGGACTGAGCGTGATGTTAGACCCGAGTGTTGAGTGGTATGTGTGTAAGGATTTGGCTGGATGATTAGGTAGTGAGCTGGTTGAGAGGCTGGAGGACGGGGATGCCAAGAAGTTTGGAGATTCATGGTTTGGAAGGCTCGAGAAGGCTCAGCTTTTCTGCTTAATATTGATGAAATAAGAGCGTTGACTTGAGTGAAGATACTTGATATATATATACACATACATACACGCTGGTCTTGGCCTCTACTGCATCGCCTTCAAAATAGAACGCCGGAGAAATGCGTACATCGTCGAATATGCACATCGCCCTTCTATATTTCCATCATTGTACCATTCGTCTTCCAGCCAAACCATCAATATCACCCCACCTACCTCATCTTTGGAAATACAGGTCTTTTCCCAAACGCCAGCGCTACCCAACCCCCAATTAGGCACAGCCCACCCAAAGGCGTCACCGGACCTAGGAACTTGAATCGCTGCGGATCCAGTGTCAACAAATATATACTCCCGCTGAACATCGTCATCCCAGCTGTAAAGAGGCTCATAGCAATTGTGTTCTGAGGCGCAATGGCGGCGGCGAATGTCAGGGTTACAGAGTGCAGGAGCTGTGAGAGTAGAGTTAGCTTTAGCGTCCATAGCAAATGATATGGATTGAGAAGCCATGGGGAAGGCGTTGGGCTTAGGAACGAGGTAGAGGGAGAGAACCAGATCAGTATGTGAGAAAGGGTAGGGTGTACGCGCCTGATAGTGTGCCGCAGTCCCCCAATTCGCGATCCTTGCGGGGTCCGCAATGCGTTTTTTAAGGCCGTGGGCGCCGAATGCGCCGAGGGCGACGGAAGTCGCGCCGTAGAGGCAGCCGATAGTCCAGAAAGGCGGTGCCATGCTCAATTGGTGATTTATGAGTGTAGACTGTGATTTGTTGGGGGAGGGGAGAATGTTGGTTTGTTGGTGTTTCGTGTCGAGTGAGAGGGTTGTGATGCGGGAACGTATGCGGAGTGCTCGGAGGTGAGATGGTGGTCTGTGCGAGGGTTGTGTTTCAAGAAGGAGTTTTGAACTCAATGACCTGGGTAAAAGTCGACATGGACAGTTTGGTATCATAGAAATCTACTATAGCTCATAGATTGTGAAGAGCTCGCCCATATATTGAAGGCAACCAAAGCCGTGACATAATCATCATCAAGTCATCCGAAGGAAAGACATTAACCTGTGAAAAGACTCCATATGAAACCTTGATCGCTCCTCGAAATCTCAGTACTGTTTTTCCCCTTCTCACACTCAGCTCATCGGCTGACGCGAGGCCTGCTTACATCAGACACCCGTTGCTCTTGCTGGAATGAAGATCTGAGATGCTCAGTCTTAATCTTCGGCCGTTCGCCGAGATGAAGCTCTCTACAAGCCATTCGTACCACACCTTCCGATCGTCCGTCTGCCGCCACATGCTGATTTCAAGATCAGAGTTGGCGGGCACTTGGATAGGAGTCTGAAAGCAAAAGTTAGTCACTTCTCAATCTGATAAGGAATATTGAAATGAGAGCATACCTTCAAGGGGAAGAAGATCGGGAACCAGCTGATCATGTCCTGGCTCTTCTCGTCCATCGTTACCGGGTTCGTGCTCAATTCCACACTGCCCTTGGAACCAGAGTACAGAACTGTCTCGAAGTATCCCGCCAGCCCGTGGCATACGCCCTGTTCTTGGATCGGAAACGCAAGTTTGCAAAACCGGAAGTTGTGTTCGTTTGCGCCATCGCCGCCCGTAAAACCTCCGCCGCCCCCCACTGCCGAGCCACCACGCCGGAGCGCAGATTGAGCTAGTATAGATGGCGGCAGTGGATGAGAAAACTCCCATGCAGTTTGCACATTCGGAACCAAGGGCGAGTCGAGCTTCAGCTGGCTCATCTTGGTACCGTTGGATATTTGCGACTGAGAGGTATCCGCTGAAAGTGGGACAGTGGAGAGGTAGTCAAATTGGGAGAGCATGACAACCCAAGGAATATCGAAGGCGCTCGGGTCCACAGATGAGCTCCTCGATAGCAGATCGGACCAAATTCTCGGCGTTGAAATGGGTGTCATATGCGCCGTATAACTCGAGGGTATGGAGATTCCATGCTCAGGGTTCAGCACATGCTGCACGCCATCGAGGCATTCGGGCGACAATTCGTTGTCGGCGAATGAACCAAGCAGTTCGCTTACGATAATGTCGACTTTGCCAAAGGTGCCATCAGGTAGGATGGGGCCTTTCCAGGCGCGCATATCCGTTTTCACCACCGTGACTTGCCCGCCCCACTCTTCAGCGTTGTGGTGTTGGAGGAGGACATATGCATTGGGGTTTTTTTCAATGGCATACACACGAACAGGAATGCTAGTGCTCTCGCTCGCATTCAGAGCGCGGGTCACCAATGGTCCGCGCCCGGCGCCTGTCACGGCAATGACTATTGCGCCGTTGTCTGAACTTGTTGATTTATTCTGCGCCACCCAGTCTTGCAGGGCTTGCGCTACTGCCCGCTCGTACCAGGCATACTTGATGGGGTCCTTCTCAAAGACTTCGTACGTGATTGATTCAAGATTGTCAGTAAGCGGCTGCAAGGGGCTCTGAAGGTAGTCCTGGAAGCCGCCACCAAACCTCTCCAGCGTGCTCTTGGGTGGCTGATTTCTCTGAAGATACCGGATGTAGCTGAGATGTGGTGCTGGATCATTGTAACTCTTCTTGCTCGCTTTCTTCGGAACCTTTGCAGCTTCCGCTGGGGTCGGAGAGGCAGACAGAGAAGATGCCGAGCTTGGTGCATCTGCTGCGGTTTCAGGAGAGAGCTGGCCAGTGGAGTAAGACATTATCATGTCTGGATCGTCGACGCCGGGTATTGGGCCAATGTCAGTAAGGAGAAGCCACGGCGCGCTGCGGAGACGCATGCAGCGGAATATGAAATGCTGATGCGGCTTCGAGAGCACAAAAGAGCCCCGCGCATTGACGAGGAAGGAGGATGCGGGAAGGTTGAGCAGGCGGACAGGCTCAGAAAACCAGCGAGACTGGAGTGCCAGTGACGGAAACCGACGGGGCAGTTCGAGAGCAACGGAGAGTCTGCTATGGTACCTGGACATGGTTCGAATGGCGTTCCAAGCATCCCACGCACCAAATTGGTCGGTGTTCCTGGCATTGCCACCTTGCTGTTCCGCGAACGCTGGCCGCGCAAAGCGGGCCAGATTCCCTAGATCTTCCTCTCCGTCAGCAGCCTTTGAGACATCCATGGGCATCATCACGTGTAGTTGTATGTATGATCCTGTGGAAAGCGCTTCTTTGATAGCGCGCGCGAACTGGGACACGCCATTTGCTCCATGTGTGAGGGGTGGTCCCTGGACTACGACGGTAACAACACCGCAGAAGGCAGCATAGGCAATCTCTAGATTGAAGACTTGACGGGAGAGGTGAGCGATGACTGGGTCTGGGGACGCTAGGTCTATCCAAGTGCTAGTGAACGTGACGAGCTGGGAGATGGTGTCACTCGGCGTGAGCGGCGTGTCCACGTTCTCCAGCGCGGGTATGAGGGGCAGCGGCTGAGCCTGCGACGGAGGAGCGTCTTCGGCGGCCTGGCTGTAGGAGCTCAAGAGACTGAGGATGCGGGCATGGAAGTGGGCATTCGTGATGGGCGTGGTGAGCATATCATACTGGGTGACAGTGAGTGAACATGTTTGCATGGAGGTGAGCATATATTCCTACACCAAGATCTTGGGCATGGTGCACCAGCTGTGCCGACACAGGCAGCGCGCGCTTCGTCTCATGCTGGCCGACGTAGAAAGTGGGCATCGCCTCGCCCGAGTCATTCGGCGAGTCCATGTTGCTGGCGGTCACTTGTCGACAGCGAGGTGGCTACGGCTGGGCAGACACAGGCATGGGCGAACTTGGGTGGGCGAGAAGAGCGCGAGGCGAGTGGGAGCGGGAGAGCCGTCGTCTCCTACATGATGCCGTGTGGATATTTCTCCCTCGCGCCGCGCGGGTGTGACCATTTGGTGCCAAGGGCCAAGAAGCATGCCCTGCCGCCGGAAGGGAAGCGCCGAGGCTCCGGCGCCGTAACTTTTTCTGGAGGCGCATGGCAACGGGCAACACCCATCCCCGCCGCTGCACTCACTCACCGCCATGGCGAACAAACGCACCGATTTCGACGACGAAGACGGCGCTCGCGTGAAGCGCGTCAAGGTAGAGTCCAACGGCAACGGCAAGATGGACCCCGCCAGCAATCCGTACCTGGCGCACTGGAACGATTCACCTGCAAAGCGTAAGGCTCCTACACGCATGTGAGCTTCATTCGGAGTACTAACGCCGGGACAGAAGACCCCTCGAACTCGGGCGACCTCCTGTACAAGTTCAGGCGCCATGCGACCACGGCTGAGGAAGCCAACGCTGCGGAGGATGGCCCGCTCAATCCCTTCACCGGCCAAAAGCTCTCGAGCAACTACATGAGCATTTTGAAGAAGCGGAGAGACCTGCCCGTACACCAACAGAGGTGAGACACCCCTATCCGAACGGACGTCGAATCCCTGCTAATGTCCTGCAGAGCTGAGTTCCTCAAGCTCTACCAAGAGTCTCAGATCCTCGTTTTTGTCGGTGAGACCGGTTCCGGCAAGACCACCCAGATTCCGCAGTTCGTGCTCTTCGACGACCTCCCACAGCTCAACAACAAGATGGTCGCTTGTACCCAACCCCGCCGAGTGGCCGCCATGTCCGTTGCGCAGCGTGTGGCCGAGGAGATGGACGTGCAGCTCGGTGCCGAAGTCGGCTACAGCATTCGATTCGAGGACAAGACCAGCTCGAGTACATTGCTCAAGTACATGACCGACGGAATGCTGCTGCGCGAAGCCATGCACGACAACAACCTGACCAAATACAGCACCATCATCCTCGACGAGGCCCACGAGCGCACACTTGCGACTGATATCTTGATGGGGCTGCTCAAGGAGGTGGTGTTGAGGCGGAAGGATCTGAAGCTCATCATCATGAGCGCCACATTAGACGCGACAAAGTTCCAAAAGTACTTCCACAATGCGCCGCTCCTCGCCGTGCCTGGACGTACCCATCCGGTTGAGATTTTCTACACCCCGGCCCCCGAGCGAGACTATGTCGAGGCAGCTCTGCGCACGGTTCTGCAGATCCACGCCTCGGAGCCAGAGGGCGACATCTTGCTCTTTCTCACGGGAGAAGAGGAAATTGAGGATGCATGCAGGAAGATCAATCTGGAGGCGCAGGAGCTGACCAGAGAGGTGGATGCCGGGCCGCTGGTGGTGTACCCGCTCTATGGATCGCTTCCACCTGCGCAGCAACAGAAGATTTTCAACCCGGCGCCTCCACCAACCAAGCCTGGAGGCAAGCCTGGACGCAAATGCATTGTTTCGACAAACATCGCAGAAACCTCGCTCACCATTGACGGAATCGTCTATGTCGTGGATCCGGGATTTAGTAAGCAGAAGGTCTACAACCCTAGAATTCGAGTTGAATCACTGCTTGTCTCACCCATCTCTAAAGCTTCCGCGCAACAGCGAGCCGGTCGTGCCGGTCGTACGCGGCCCGGAAAGTGCTTCCGTCTATATACCGAAACCGCATTCAAGAAGGAGCTCATCGAGCAAACGTATCCTGAGGTGCTACGATCAAATTTGGCGAGCACGGTTCTGGAGCTCAAGAAACTGGGTATTGATGACCTTGTCCACTTTGACTTGATGGATCCGCCGGCCCCCGAGACCCTGATGCGTGCTCTAGAAGAACTAAACTATCTTTCTTGCCTAGACGACGAGGGCGAGCTCACTGCACTGGGCAAACTAGCCTCCGAGTTCCCACTAGATCCAGCGCTGGCTGTCATGCTAATCACCTCTCCGGAATTCTACTGCTCGAATGAGATACTCTCTCTTACTGCCCTTCTCTCGGTCCCCAACATCTTCGTCCGACCCGCAGCCCAACGGAAACGGGCAGATGAGATGAAGGATCTCTTTGCGCACCCAGACGGCGATCATCTCACCATGCTCAACGTCTACCATGCCTTTAAGAGGGACGATGCGCAAGAGAATCCGAAGCAATGGTGTCATGACCATTTTCTGTCGTATCGTGCACTAAGCCAAGCTGACAATATCCGGTTGCAGCTGAAGCGCATAATGGAGCGCTCAGAGATTGAGCTCATGTCTACTCCGTTCGAAGACAAGAAGTACTACGAGAACATCAGACGTGCGCTTGTGGCAGGGTTCTTCATGCAAGTCGCCAAGCGAGACGGCAGCGGAAAATCTTACACGACAGTCAAAGACGAGCAGAGTGTACTGCTCCACCCGAGCACCGTGTTGGGCCAAGAGAGCGAGTGGGTTGTCTATAACGAGTTCGTGCTTACGACGAAGAACTATATCCGGTCCGTTACGGCGGTGAAGCCTGAGTGGCTGCTGGTGAGTCTTACGCAATCCAAAGAAGGTTCCTTGGATGGCGTGCTAACGGTGAACAGGATATCGCGCCAAACTACTACGATCTTGACACATTCAAAAACAACGACATTAAGAAAGCCCTGCAGCGAACGATTAATACGGTGATGCGCAAGGGGGCCGCCAAGAACAAGCGATGAAATTTATATTGTTCAAGCTAGAACTATAGCTCGAGAATTGGCATGTCATCCTACTCGGTTGTTAGTTGTCCCAGTCTTGCCGCAACAAGGAACTCGAGACACTCCGTGGCATCTACGAATCAGTGCGACACGTGTTTGAGTAACTGGCGTTGAAATGGAGGTTTGGACAATGCTTGAAGCTGCAAAGGTAGAGAGGCTTTATTGAACAATGTGTATAGATTTCAGAATTCATGTGTCTGCAATCCAGACAAACTAAAATCAATTCAAATTGCACCAATTGCCATACGCAACTTTGCCCACTCTAATCCAATCATTTTCGTTCACCCCACCAAACTCTTGGCATCGGCATCCGGAATATACCTATCCGCCGACGACAACTTTTTTTTCTGAGAGCTCCAACTCCGGCTTCTGCTAACCACAATCCCAATCACAGCCGCAATCGCGTCTCAATTCTCTCCACATCCCGTCATGGCACCAATTTTCGAATCAGATGACTACTCCCTCCTCCACATGGAGCGCGTTACGCAATACGTCTCTCTCCCACCCGCCTGCCTCTCGAACCCACTCCCCGCCGTCTGCGCATCGATATTTTCTCCCCTCCTGCTATCGTACTACCCGCCTGCACGCGGAATCGTGCTCGCATACGAGAACGTCGAGCTGAGCGAAGAGTCACCTACCCCTACCAATACTTCTTCGTCTGGGCATAAATCGAAGAAGCGGAAGTTTATACATCAACATCAACATCCCGAGTCAGATACCGAGGACGAAAGCGAGCAAGAGGGGAGTGGGGAGCCGAAGAGGTTGCTACTGAATATTCACAATGAGTACTCCGCGCTGTTTCTCTGGGCCACGGCGAGTTTCCTCGTCTGGAGACCAAGGGTCGGGGAGTGGATTGCGGGGCGCGTGACACAGCAGGCGTCTACGCATCTCACACTCTCGCATCTGAATTCTTTTCCTATTAGCATTTTGCGGCAGCATTTGCCCGACGGCTGGTCCTGGGCTCCAAACCATAAGGCAGGGAAGGGCCGCGTGGGCGATGGCGGCGGAGGTGGAGCTGACGAGGGGTACTGGACCGATGGGGATGGGAACCAGGTTGAGCAAGTATTGAGAGTGCGGATTCGAGATTTCGAGGGGAGGATGGATGGGAAGGGGAGGGGGAGGGGTGGGTTGAAGATTGATGGCAGTTTGGTTAGTGAGGAGGTGGAGCGGAGCAGGGGCAAGGAGAGTGAGGGCGAGAGGAGGAAGAGGAGGGAGGAGAGAGTAAAGGGCCCAAAGGGGGCTTTAAAGAGAAGGGAGAAGGTGGTCCTTGGCACGTGAGGCTTGGCCTTGTTGCATAAGCGAATTCTGATTGGCCCATAGTGTCAGTTGTTTCGGACACCGGCCTGAGTGCTAAAGTAGAGCGCCTGATTTATGAGATAATTTTTGATTCGATTACTGCAGCGACGACTATCATACAATTTTTATGAGATAATTTCTGATTCTTGAAAGAGATACTTACTGTGTATGCCCTGTCCATGTTGGCTTTCCCGCGGGCTCGGGTTTCTCAAAGGTGTCGATCCTGACGACGTCATTCAGCAGCATTACCATCTCGGTGCCTGATGTTGTGGCCATGTATCTATTCTTGAAAGCATGGTAGCTACATAGGTTTCTGTATGCGTATATGGTTGAAAACCTTCCTCGCAACGACATTCACCAAAACAATTGATGACCCAGCATCGGCCTGCTCAGCCATCCACAACAATGGGCGTGTCAAAATTCGATATCACTTCGCTGCCTCTCGAGATTCAGCAACAAATAGCAGAATGCGTCGAAGCAGCGCATCGACCCAGCCTTTTCGCCTTAAGTCTCGCAAGCAAGGCTTGCAATAGGGCAGCTGCCTTTGTCGTTTTTCGCGATATCAGCATTACGGTCCGTAATCCCGATGGACTGCAACAAGATGCCAACAGACTTGTCAAGACTCTGTCCCGCACAGATTTCGCACGACACGTCCAAAGCATCACTATTAAAGGGGCGCTACGCCTCGAGTCTACCAAGAGGGCCATATATGATCCTGAGCACAGTTGGCTCAAACAAAGCGGCCTTTCCGAGATATTTGATCAGGAAGAATTAATGGACTACTCGCGCAACTATGTAGTCTACGATGAAAGCGTCATTGAAGAATCTTCTAAAGAAGACATGGCATGGGCTCCAATTGTGAGCCTGCTTAAAGCAACAACTAGCCTAAAAGACCTGATCTACAACTGCCAAACTCAATTTCCGCCAATTCTTCTCAAAGCCCTCCACCAGCAACATCCTCTTTGCAAGCTCCACCATCTCACATTCCACTTCCGCACACTACTATGGGGAACGCCTTATCCCTACGAAATGGAGCTCGCCACGTCTCCGTCCTTGCATAGGCTAAAAGCTACATGTGCATACCAAGATTCTGATGGCGATTTTGACTACAACATGGACGCTATAATGGAGCTTGCCGCTGGGCTTGCTCCCAACCTACAGCACGTCACCGCATTGAGTCTTTACCCAAACCTCCCTTCGAGTCAACGCAGCATGCGGAAGCCAGCGTGGCAAGGCCTCCCAGGCTTTACTTCCGGAGCAAAGGGGTCCCTAAAATCACTGTCTTTGAAAGGAAGCTCAGCGTTGCACTCAATAGACCTGCTGCAGAGATGGGCCAAGCATACAGACTTTACTCAGCTAGAGCATCTTGTCCTCGGGGGCTCACACATAAAGCAATCTCGTGCGCTGAGTGGTGAGACAATGGACTGGATTGCCCAGCATTATTCATTTCCCAATCTCAAGACACTCGAGGTCTACCTTACACGTGACGACGTGTTCGACGCAAGACCCAACTACACTCAACACGCAGTATCCTTTTTCCATGCCATTAATCCTCTCGAGAAGCTCACCATCAATGGGGCAATAGATTCACAAATCCTCGAAGCCGTCTTAAACTATCACGGTTCGACACTCCATAAGCTAAGCCTGAACCCCATCGAAGACCTACAAGTAATCGCCAACGGCCGCCAACGCAGCGAAATACCCCTCGAGTTCACACCCTCGCATATCCACCAAATCGCCATCCATTGCCCCCACCTCTCCGATCTCTCCCTTCCAATCATCCGCAACGCATCCCGCGCCTCCGAAACCGCGTGCTATAAAGCCCTGGCCCAGATCAAGCCTCTGCAAGCCCTGTTCCTCACACTCGAATGCACAAACTACCGCACCGATCGAGACCCAACATACGACCCTCAGTACGAGGGTGAAGATAACCAATTAGTATCATCCACCATAGACCGTCTTAAACGCGGCACGGTTAAACAAACACTGATAAACAGCGCCGTAGACGAAACCTTGGCTCGCTCAATCTTCACGCTCATTAGCACCCACAAACGGGGTCGCCAGCTCGAGAGTCTGAAGCTATGGACCAATGGCGCAGGGAAATTCGCAACAACATCATATGGGAGCATTGACACTTTCGTTCGGAATTTGAGTCGCTCGTGGTTGATTGAACGGGCGCCCGGCCGTGAGGTCGAGGAGGAGGATTTTAGCGTTAGGGAGTTGGCGAGGCTTGGGAGGGAGAGTATAGAGATGCGTTTGGGGGGCAGAGTGAAAGGAGAGGTGGAGAAGATATTTTGGGAGATTTGGCCTGAGAAGCAAGAGAAAGAGGATTGGTGGGATAGTTGGAAGGGGTTTAAGCTTGAGGAGTAGGGTTGGCGAGGATGATTATGACATGTATGTTTTTTGACTGTAAGATATTTAGTGTATAGTTTTTTTTTTGGGCATGCTTTGAATTTATATCTGTATCTGTACCTTATTTCAAGGTGGCTGAGGGGCAGGGTGAGGGTGAAGATATTGAGGTTAACTGAATGGCGGACGGAGACTGGGGTTTATTATCTCGTCAGGGGCGATTTGAGAGGCAATGGCTCAACGAGGGCTGGCCAACCAGAGAGAGTCCGCGGACATTTGTGGGAGAAGGTATCAAATGCGGCACCGTCAGTTGAGCGACCTGCATCACCAACGGACGAAGGATGCAATATGTTGAGGCGAGAATCGTAAGGATTAGGAACGAGAAGGTTTGGGGTATATATCTAGCTATCTGTTTTTCCGAGATACCACCTATGAATACTCGTTAACAGCGGTCCGAAAAGCAAAGTATCAACCAAACAGCATGTCACGTTACATACTCTTCCAAGCCATTGCATGCCTGTATCTGAACTTTCTCCACTTCACTTCGCTGTCGTCCTACAATTGCTGTTACTCCTGCTACAAATGGTAATAGGCTCACTGAAGTGCCTCATCCATGGAAGACCATTCAATTCTGGCCATTTTCCTCTCTGCAGTGGCAGTTCTCCACATCTTGAAGCTAGGTTGCCAAAACATCATAGATAATCCTTTTTCCTCGCCGTCCTCGTATACTGATTGAGATGCCACTCCACATCCCCATCCTTGTTATCCAGCGTACCCGCCCTGATCTCGAAGAGCCTCATCGACATCCGGGGACCAACCTCCGCAAGTCTGCCCTCATCGTCAGTAACTCTTTTCAACACCTAGTAAGTAAAAGGATCCACTTACTCCACAGCCTGATATCCCGTCTTCACAAAGACATGATGCCGCACCTCGACACTATCCTCGATATTCTTAAACGTAATAACGCGATTGCCGAGCTGTTTCGCGGTATTCGTAGACTGTTCCCGCGGTGGAAACAAATGCTTCAGTATCTGCACAACTCTCTTCCCCAGCGGCGTGGTAAACCCTTCGAAGATCAGATGCGGATAACTCTCGCTCACCGTCCCGCGCGACGCATTCGGAATATCCGCCCTCAGCACCACATTATGCAGACTAAAACTCGCCGTCGGGCCATGCGGAAAATGCGACACTGTAAGCGCAGTCGGCGTCCCTCGATGTTCGTGCAACAATATAATATCCGAGAGTCCCGAACTCAGCGCGCTACTAACAAGATTCTGAAGAATAAGGTTCCCGCGGTTCAACCGTATGCTCGTTGGCAGCAACAATCTAATCTCCTTCGCAAACGTGCCCAGCCGCGAACTCGGATCTCTTGAAGTTGTGACTAGCACCCGTGGGTCTACGACGCCACTCAACTGCGCGTATTCATCATCCAACCCCAACTCTTCCTCCACGGTGCGGTCCGCACGCGACTCGTCGTACTTATAGTCCTGGCGGAGAGCGACGTCGTTGGCAATGGTGGGATCGAGCGGCTTGCCGCTTGCGAGAGAGGATTTGAGCGCAGAGCGTTTGGATGCGAGTTCGGCTTGTTGGAGGGTGAGGGCTCGCCGGTAGAGGTAATCGCGCCGCTCGCGGGCTTGTTTGCGTATCATTGCGACGGTTGCGAGGGGGTAGAGGATTGAGAGATGGGGAGGGGCGGCAGAGGTTGGAATGGGTTCGAAAAAGTCTGGACGCTTGGACCAAGAGTCTTATCGATAGCGTAGGGCTGAAGGTTCACTTGACTCTGGCTGCATCAATTGCACTTGTCATTTATACAAGCGTTCCATTTCTAATAATCTCTGGAAATTATGCCCATTCGTCTTCCATAAGCCTGAATGTAGGTCCGACACTAGTATCACGTCGACTTCCCACTGCTTCATCCCCGACTGCTCCAAGTTCTTCATTATAGCCCTAGGTAACTCACACGCAATCAATCCGTCAATACGTTCGTTGATGCTCAAGTTTCATTCATTTCAAGCACTTTTGTTCTCATATAATAGCATTCCTTGATATGCTTAACACGATTTCATACTCTTGGTTGTTGTCACGTCGGCATGGTGGGCAGAATCCAAACTGATCTATTGACGAGAATAATCAAGCTGCAGGCTTGATTGACTATAGAGAAGGCTTTATGCACACGTGCGCTCAGGTGGATCGTCGATCCAGCTGAAAGGCTGAAAGGCTGAACGCTATATTCTCAGCCGTACCCTCAGCCGTACAGCTCAGCTCATGTAGATCCGTCACAGTTGTGATCTAGCCACTATTCTTTGTACTTTAGTGCTCTGCTCCAAGTCGTGAAAACAGAGACCCAGTTGCTTGGTTGATAAGAAGACTGGCATAGGTCACGAGGTTCGGAGTATACAAACCATGCCACAAGCGTGCACTACACACCAAAAGCTGGCCAAGCCTTCACCGAATAGGCAAGCGCTACTCGAAGCTTAAATGGGCCTTATGCTCAGACTTCATTTATCTCCTATAAGTGTAAGAGTGAGAAATAGTTGGGTAAATTCAAAAATTACAAAGGATGGGTATCAATACTCCTCATGTGCACCATATCGTACTCATCCTAGGCACCCCTAACCTACGAAGTCGCTGGTCTGACACTCTGCGGATTATGAAAAACATCCTTCGGATCCACCTCCCTCTTAATCTTCATCAACCTGTCCAAATTACCCTCCCAATAAGCCTTCTGCCCGTTCTCACCCAACGCCGGATCCACATACCCCGCGTACGCTCCCAAATTATGCCCTGGCAGCGCATCCGTAACCACCTTATTCAAACCGTTTAAAAAGTTCCTAATCTTGTTATCTACGTGACCGAGGAGGTTCACTGCGTATGCTTGGTGGTAGAACAGTGCATTCCGATGTCCATAGGCAGTAGCATCGGGCGCAACATCGTTCGTAGCTCCGCCTGCAAGGTCCCAGATTACGAACCATAAGGGCGTGCCTTTGTCCGTTTTGTCAATGTATGTGAAGAGCTGGTCTACGGCGGCGTCAGAGATAAGATCATCGGCTGTGTATGCCAATGATTTAGCATAAAAGTTAGTTGGAATTCCGCCGCCGATCTCTAGCGCGACGTCCTCGGCCCAATGGCTCACGACCCCCAGCCAGTCTTTGAGCACAATGACAGACTCGTCTTTGTTGGGGAGGCGGGAGGAGATGTTGAGGCTGTTGTACTCGCTCAGGGGCCCGAAAAAGGAGCCAGAGATTATCACGCCGAGTTCAGTCAAAATGAACTGCGACGCAAATTTCCTAGACAGAAGCGGATCGGAGACGAGGGCTTGCCATTTCTTGAACGCGGTAGCTTTTGCGGCGCTGTTGCCGGCGGTTATGCTGTATGAGTATAGGACGGATTCTCCTGGCTCGGCCTCAGTCCTGACCTTGAACTCAGTGATGATTCCATATGAAGCGCCAGCGCCTTTGAGCGCAAAGAAGACGTCGCTGTTCTCTTTCTCCGAGGCACGGACAATGGATGAATTTGCCAGCACGACCTGAACTTCTTCAACGTGGTCGAGCGCGGTCCCCCACATTCGAGATGTGGGTCCGAGACCACCGATCGTCGCATGTCCTCCGATTCCAACCTGGGGGCAGGTGCCATGTGCCATTGCGCGATTACCGTTCTCATGTAGCCGTTTGGTGACATCTCGGAGGAGGGTTCCGCCGCCAATTGTGGCCTGCCAGGTCGACTTGTCCATAGAAAACTGCTGGAAGTTCTTGAGGTCTACTACGATAGCGCCGTTTACGCCTCCGATACCTGTGTATTGTCAGAACCTCCTCAATACCAGGCGAGGAGGAATATTTGGTACCATAGTTCGCATATGAATGCCCTCCACATCGCGGCTGTACTTTGAGATTGTTGTCCGCTGCGCATTTCACGATCGCCGCGACATGATCGGCAGTTTGTGGATATGTGACAGCAGCAGGCGTGATTTCAATGTCTAGGTTGTAAGGCTTGACATGGTTGAGTTGGTAGAGCGGCGTCTCTTTGAAGGCCAGGAGCTTCGTATTACCACCAACGGCGGTAGTTAGACATTGCGAAACCGCCGTGCTCGGGACGTTGCCCATGTTGAGGCCCTTCTACTGATATAGCGAAGGAATCAATGAATGAAAAAGAAATGGTGCTCGAAAAGTGAAGGGAGAGGAGAGCAACGGAAATCAATGCTAAGTCTCATGACGAAGACCCTATGTATGTTTTACCTACCACCCAGCCAGTCGGTGCTAGTGTGTGTTGTTAATACGCCCCAACCGACTACCACAGCAGGGGGTTGCGAACGCCCCTCCAATGATGGAAGCTGCATCGTCACACAGCTCGCCAAATGAAATGAAAGCGCACGAAACTGTGAGGCGAAAACTAGGGAAATGTTTCTTGTCCTGTTACTCAAAGACAGGGATGCCGTGTGGCGAGTCGCAGGCTTGGTATTCACGGATGTTGCTGCTGCGACGTGTCTGAGTGGTCAGAAGGTAGGCGCTTTCATCAGGGTAAATTGCGGCATCGTAACGAATCCTTGTTTGCAAGCCCTGGGGTGAGGACTGCGAGGTCACGGAGATGGATGCTGTGGCGCAGGATGAGGGGGACGATGCGAGATGATGTTACCTTCCTGAATCTTGAGGGGAGAGGATGAAGGATGGATGCAGGATGTAATTACTAAGAAGCCTTCCGTTTTGGGAAAGGCCATGTGTCCCACAGCTTCAACAAGGGTCTATCATGACTTTGGACAGCACATACAACCTTGAATGCTATCTAGTCTCCTCCTTTGCTCTTTGTTTCATGTTCACGGCTCTGCTAGTGAATGGCAAAATTCACATTATGACGACTGTTCATCTGAGAGTGTTTGCAAAGCTTGTTCAACGCGATTCTGAATTCTTTCTGTTTAATCGAATTGTATAGGCTTGCTTGATCAATTGATTACAAGTTGCATACTCTTACTCATAGTCTTGGCCAAAAAAAGCCAGAAAGATTTCAACTTTAGCAGAGTCTCCTCTTCCTTACCAACGACCTGTACTCTCCCTTGCGACCCAAGAGCAGGAAGATCAGTTGTAAGCAGGGTGGCGATGAGGGGTATAATGACGTGCATGGTGTGTGTATGTAGGTATGTATGTAATGTACAGCGGACATATATATGGTGCACGGACTGATCAGTTAGTAACATATCCACATGGCCGGTAGCTGTGTCCTGGGCTTACATAAGTCTTTATATCTTCGTGTCCCACCAGATTCGAATCTCTGTACCCAGTTTTTCTAATAGCATCATGAAACATCTTTCATGCAGAATACCCACCAACTGTCCAAATTACTATGGCTAAACTCAACCTCGTCTCTGCCATGTTTCAACTCCCACAAAAGAATGAAACGAAAGGCCGCAGAGCTCACAGACAAGTTGGTCAATTTGCACCACCTGTGGGTGGGCGTTGACGATCAAAAAGTGGCATTCATAGAGGATGAGTGTCATCGTTTGCATTTTATGACAACGTAGGGGAACGTGATGCGGAACGGGAAGCTGCTGGTTGGAAGGTGATGAGTATGGAGGATGTAAAGCATTGCCATACCGTGTTGTTTGGGAGGGTGGAGGAAGAGGGAAATGGAAGGCTAGCGACGGAGACGAGCGACGGAGGCGCATTCTTGGTAAATGAGGTGTGCGCGGTATGGGTTTGGAAGGAGGATTTGCCGAATGATAGTGAGTTGGAGGAGGTTTGTTGATGGTAGGGGAATGGAAAATTGTGTAAGTTTTGACTCTTGAGACGTTGGAAGTTATCGGTGGAGGCGCAATCTCATGAATGAAAATAGAACGAATAGTATAGTTTTAGAGTTTCGGATTACGAGATTGATTGTTAGTGATGTGAGCTTGCTTGGGATGTTGACCCGGTGAGTACTGGAAAGACTTTCGTTCCAGCAGTGTCTCTACGGTAGTCCGGTGCTTTTATCTTTCCCTTCGAGAGAACCTTCCTTTCCAGTCCAAATCTGAAGTTCAAGTTAATGTTCGGCTCTTTAGAACTTCCGAGGCCCACCACACTCAGCCTTTGTACTTAAATAATGAAAAGATACAGACAGACATAAGAAAGTAACAGAGTACTGACAGAGCGGAGACAAAAAGCACAAGGTTTCTGAAGACAAAGGAAATCTCAACTTGGTTACAAAATCACAAAAAATATCAAAAGATACTGCCCAAACGCCGCTTCAATTGCCCCCCCTCCCCCCAATACCCCCTCCCTTTCAAAATCCTACTCAGGGCTACTCTTCATTTTCCTCCTCTTTCTCCCTCTTCTTCTCTTCATCCCGCTCAAACTGCCTCGCAATCCTCTCCTCTAACTTCCTCTTCTTTTCCAAATCCCTCTCCCTTGCCACCTTCTCCTTCCTCTCCAACCTCCCTGCTCTCCACCCCCTCACTATCCACGGCACCGCCGCAACAATCTTCCACGAACTCTTAACCCCTTCCTTCGCGTGTTGAGCAGACTGCCTGAAATGTGATTTCGCGTCTGCACGATGCTGGGCTGCACCCGCAGAACGCTTTTTGGCTTTGTAGGACTGCTCGGCGCGCTGCGCCGCCTGATATCTCGCGGATGCGGTGCGTCGGTCGGTCGTGAGGAGGAGCTCGGTGCCAGAGGTACCAGGGCGTTGGGGAGAGGATGTGGGGATGGGCGAGCCCTCACGGGATTCACGGGAGACCATGCTGATTGGCTTTTTGGCCATTTGATAAGGACCGTGAGTTGGCGGTTGATTATGTATTATGTATGGTATGTATAGTGTAATGTGGAATGAGTGGGTGAGGTGACGGGCGAGAGGAACCAGTTCCGCGTGACGAGATTGAAAAAGGAGGGAAGAGGCATATTATACTTGACAGAGTTGTTGTTCTGCGCACGCGATGGTGATTGGAGATGTGCTGTTCACGCGACGAGGGCGAGTAGGATGGTCAACATGGGCATCGATGTGGGGTATGTGGGCCGGATGCTTTTGGTCCTCAAAGTTGTAATGGCACCACGGTGACTTCAATGTTGCATCGCCAGCTCTTTTTCTTTTTCGACGTGTTCTTGACGGCTTCTGTATAGCTTCTTTGTGGCGCTGCAATCCGTTTCGAAACATTTCTCTTCAAACGTCCCCAAGGCTGAAAATGAAGATAGCCAAGCCAGGAAGAAATCCATGTTCCTCGATCTAAGTTTGTTCATGGGACCCCAGACATGTGTTTTGGGCGACTAGTCGTTTGGAAAGGGGGAGCATAAACATGTCATTTCATTGACTCCCTGCGTACCAGGGGTAACCTTGAGTCATGAAATTGAGTCATCGAAACACCGCGATTGTTTTGCGCTGTGAGTATGCAGTGTCGTTGTCGCCCTATGTGAGTTTTGAACCTTGATCTGAGCGTGTACAATTCGTTGCGGGAATGGAGAGAGGCAGGAAATTCATTCCAAGATGCAATTAGACAAAGCGAGACTTGAGGTGTTTGTACCGCGTTTGGACACACTTCCCTCTTTCAAGATTTAGAAAGTTATCTTTGAGAGATTGAGTTGTGTGTTTAAATGCGGTGATGGAGAGGTTGAACTTTGAGATGATCTGGGAAATCGAGGGCCAAGACATTATCACGTGAGACGCTAGTAACACGACAGGTACTCTTTCCAGACTGCGCAACCCCAACTTCCACTCTCTACTTCTACTTTGTCCTCGTGACCGACAAGCGTCACCGCTCTCTATTATAAACGACGCCTACAACTTTTGATCGCTCCACCGACACCACACTAACCACCATTCGTTGACACCGATACCCCATTCTTTCACAGAGACTACGAACATCCTCAACTCGAGTCGATCGCGCGGTGGAGTTCCCAAAACATGATACCAGTCTAGGGACAAGCACAAAGTTCACGCTCCTCCGCTTCAACCGGCGTTATACCGCCGAGTTTAAGGGCGTACGCCCGAAGCTCAGGGACATGAGGTATATGCAGCACCACTCCGGCAGCCCTTCCTTTTTCCCAACAGCTAGACGACCCTCAGCATCTATATGTGGCCGGGGAATTGGAATCAATCGACCACCATAGACACTTCATGTCTTCGAGCGACAATCACTACTTGCTCAACTACCTACATAAAGAGATCACGGTCATGCCGCGCATATGTACCTCTACGGTCCCCACGATGAAGGTAGATACGCAGATTAATCTGGGGCGCAAGCGTACCTCAAATAAACCGAGTTAACCATGTTCCTCTTCTTAGGAAGTCGTTGTCTTCTGCCCGTGGAGGAGCATGCAGCATCGCGGGAAGGCCAAACTCTCGTCACACTGGTAGTACCACAAGATTGGACGCTACATCTTGAGAGACGATGTGGAGATTGAGGAGGGCCAGCTTGTGATCAAGTGTATATCCACCAGGCATGTAACGTCCCTGGTGGACATATAAGGCAGAGCCATGATAAACTATCATTGGGAGTATGGTACGGTCTCTTTGTATGCATTGTGGAACAAAAACCCCTTCGAGAAACGTTGAACAGAAGTAGCACGACAGTGATCCCAACCAAGAATCCCAGCAGTGGAAAAAATGGCCCGACACAACGCCATAGAGTGGGAGCTTCTGCGATAAGCTTTTACTCCGATAAGGATGAGGGGCGCTTTACTCCGATCTCTACCCCACCTCACCTCACCTCTTGTAGTAGCTACATGCGACTTGATATGCTTGTCAATTGATCATTCCATAGTGGCCCAATACGTAAGATATCTAAAGCTTTATTGATAAATTTTCCTGTTCCTTTCTCATCTTTTATTCACATTTCCATCAAATATTTCATTGTACCATGACTGTGATACTATCAGACTGGTTGCAAGGAGTGCGGGAAGTTCCACTGCGCTATGCATCAGTCTTCCTAGTAGTTGGTGCCGTTTTGATTTTCCTGTATAAGGTCTCTAACTCCTCTTACTTCTTTTGCCAATGACCCAACTCACCCTTCGCAGCTCACGACCCGCACCGACATCCCCTACATCCGCAACTTGCCTGAAATTCCTGGCGCTCTCCCCATCACCGGTCATCTCCTCGCCCTGGGTGAAGACCACGCCACTGTCTGTGAAAAATGGTGGCGCCAATACGGGCAGTCCGTCTTCCAAATCCGTCTTGGAAACACGCGCACCGTAGTCGTGAGCTCCTTCGACGACTGCAAGAAAATACTCCTGAAGAACTCGCAAGCCCTCATCGACCGACCCACCTTGTACACATTCCATGGTGTAATTTCATCAACCCAAGGATTTACGATCGGTAGTTCACCCTGGGACGAGAGTTGTCGCAACAAAAGAAAGGCAGCGAGTACCACGCTGAGCAAGGCTATGATGAAGAACTACGCTGACATGTTTGACTTGGAATCTTATTGTATTGTGCGCGACATGCACCGCGATAGCAGCAACGGCGCGGTGGAAATCAGCGCCCGGCCGTATATCCAGCGGTACGCTTTGAATACTACTTTGACCCTGTGCTATGGGGTCCGCATGGATGAAGTATACGACACTTTACTCCGGGAGATTTTGCATGTTGGTTCTGCGATTTCGCTGCTGCGCTCTGCGTCAGAAAACTACCAGGATTATATTCCAATTTTGAGGTACCTGCCGAATAACGAAAAGATTGCGCGGAGTAAAGAGTTGAGGGATAGGAGGGACAAGTATTTGGATTTATTACTCAATAAGGTTAGAGAGATGATCAAAAACGGCACAGATAAACCATGCATCTCGGCGGCGATATTGAAGGACCAAGAGACGCGTCTCACCGGCGTGGAGGTGGGCTCTATATGTCTCTCTCTTGTCTCTGGTGGATTCGAGACTATCCCCGGGACGCTGGTATCGTGCATTGGTAGCCTGTCTACGCCCGAAGGGCAGAGGTTTCAAGACAGAGCGTATGCGGATATTAAGGCGCACTACCCAGACGTGAAGGAGGCATGGGGAAATGATTTTGAGAAGGAGGATGTGCCGTATTTGAATGCGATTGTTAAGGAGGCTGGAAGGTATTATACGGTTAGTAGCATGAGTTTGCCGAGGAAGACTGTTAGCGATGTGCACTGGGAGGGTGCGGTTATTCCCAGGGGCACGATAGTGTTGATTAATGCGCAGGCGGCGAATCATGGTATGTTGCTCTTTCATTATATTCGTTTGCAAAGATAGACAGAATGCTGTTGTGGCCGGGACTGATGTGGATAGATGTCGACCACTTCGGCCCCGATGCTGGCCAATTTAACCCCGAGCGCTGGCTCTATCCACCATCCCCCACCTCTCCGAACTACTCTGAGAAGCCTTCAGAAAGCCTCCCGCACCACTCCTTCGGCGCCGGCTCGCGCTCCTGCCCTGGCTCCATCATCGCCTCCAAACTGATCTATGCAGCGCTATTCCGCATCCTTTCTCTGTATAAGGTTGAAGCGTCAGAGGAGCTGCCGCCAAATACGGATTATATTGAGTATAATGCAGTTAAGACAGCGTTGGTGGCTATTCCGAGGGATTTTAGGGTTAGGCTTGTCCCGAGGGGAATGGACGAGGTAGAAATTGTGCTAAGGGAAGGAGAGGCGAGGACACGGGAGTTTTATAGGGAGTAAAGAGGAATTTATCACATGGTGACTCCTCTGCACGTTGAATGCTGATTTTTCAATTGGGGTTCCGAAAAGCATGGCGTAGGCGCGAGTTAATCTCATGGCAGATTCGGTTTACCTCTTAAGCTAAGAACAATTGAAAAATAGAAACATGAAGGCCCACCCTTGAGGATTGCGAACTATGGAGATTTACGTATGCTGCGATAGTCCTAGCTCATTTGTGATCAATGAAGAGTGCTGGTGTGAAGAAGCGTCATATAATGGCAATAGAAAGAAGACAACATGCAATCACTTATTGAACATTTATTGAAGTTTCTAAGTGCCTATGGAAAGTTTATTTAAATTTTCTGTTTGGTACTGTTCCTATGGGTCCAGAAACTTAGATGTTTCCGAACTTTGACTTGTGACCTCTAGCTGTGTCACACTACATTGCAACCTCTTTTCAGTACTGCCTATTCTTGCTTTAGGTATAGTGATACTCATGATATGATCTAACATGGGAATCGCCACCGCCACTTGCTACCATCTGGTTCGAGATAAATTATTTTCGGCACGTGTCGTTGAAGATTATCCTATGCCGGTATCCGGCATTTTGACGCCCACCGACAGCCATCTCGCTAACCACTGCAAATGAAAACCCTTTGTTTTCGCCTCTCTAATAGGTTTTACACCTCAGCTTTGCATTGCTCTTCTAATGCTTGCGTGACAGCAATACCTTATCGGCGATCTAAGAATATAATGTATTTGTGCTCACGGACAGTCCCAAACACTATCTTCCAAGATTCATTTCCTGGAACAACTATTATTTTCTGATCTAAGTTATACCCAACTTTATCCAATCATGAAAAAATTCAATATACGAGCCGAAGAGATATCGAAGGCCAGCGTAGAGAATGGATTGCACCAGGCTGCTGCTTTAGTGGCAGCAACCCTTTTCGCGACAGCACACAGGGCTGTCATGAACACCGGTTTTACCCTTCGCCGCAAAGGCCTATCAACAGACACCCTTTTCATACTCACCATAGGCACCCTAACGATAGTCTGGACTATCATTGTCATCCTTAGCGGCATCTTCCTAGACGATCGCCCATGTCGCGCGGAGTATGATAAATGCATCGCTCGCATGATGTACGCGCCTTGGATCCTGCAGGTACTCTTCTTGTTCTGGCTGTTCGCGTATGTGGATAGGCTCAGGGTGCTTCGTGCGCCATCTCCTCCCAAGGTTGCGAGCCCGAAAGCTCCGGCGGCGGCGGTGGCAGTGAAACCAGAGGATTCTCATGTGGACGTCCAATCAAATACAACACATCAGCCAGCATATTGGTGGTCGCACTTGAACATCAGGGCATGCAACTGGAAGGGGCCGTGGAAGGTCTGGGAGATGGAAAGTTCACAGGGTTACCTCAACTGGAGATCATCGCTTCGAGCCCCATTTCTCATCGCACTCTATACAGCCATTATCCTAATTGTACTCCCCGTCAGCACCTTTTCTCTAAAAGGGAAACTATACACTCTTGTTCTTCTCAACCTCATTGGCGTCATCTTGTTTATCGTCGATGCGGCTGGCTCGAACTCGTACAACAAAGCACCGCACAAATATACAAGAGACCCACAAGGAGGGGACATTGTATATCTTACCCTGCCGAGATTGTGGTTTCGATGCGGTTTGGGGACCTAAGATTGATAACGAGAACGCCGCTCTTGACGAGGCAGTTGAGACGTTCCAGAAGGACGGAGGTTACTCTAGTGGGAAAAAGGTCAGCATGGACAAACTTTTGGCCTCGTTTATCACGAGGTCGGAACTGGCCAAGGATGACATACTCGCTCTGGCCAACTGGCTCTATGATCCTAAGCCTAGTAATCCGCTTTGTAAGATTACATGTAACAGGCGATATAAGGCTGTTCTTATTGCTACCAGCACAACGACCGCACTCTGGCATGCAGAGTACCCGGTTGTTATGCATTCTGAATGGCTAAATGCTGATTTCCAGTCAAAAAGGGCACTACTCCGGTCATCCAAAGACTCAGGCTTCCAGCTAGGTCCCACAAAAAAGGAGATTGAAATTGAGGCAGGTATTGAAGGCTACCAGAAAGCTGTGAAATATGTCTACAGTCTGTTCGGCATTTTCGACGAGAATGAAATCGACAAAGAGGCACTCAATCCAACTTCTACCCTACCTGAAAAGAGTGTGGTATTCGGCAAGGAAGTGCCCAAGACTATCGAGGAGTATACGGCAAGTCTCTGGCACAAATGCATTGAGGAGGAATAATCCGTGTTTGCGGTATTCTATGCTTTCACTACCTATTGGCAGGCTGATATTGGCAACGATGAAGCGAAGGGTCGACACGGGTTTCCACTTCAACCAGCTAACGGTCATGAAGGCGACATTGTTACATAGCACATAATTTGGAGGCAAGCATGGTATCAAGCAGTCATTGCTCAGCTGACGGGGATGAGTCCGATCATATCAAGTGCATTCCTGGCTGGCATTTTTCAGTAGAGGTTATCCATTTTTGGCTATAACGGCGGGATAAGGTCTCATGGTCTGGTTTCTCTCCTCTTAGGAGGTGAAAATAATGATGTTGGGTTAATTTTAGGCGCGAGAGAGTCTTTGACTATAGCTTGAGTAAAGCCTTCCGGACAGCGTGACCAACAACACGTATTCCATATATCTGTAGGATTGACGAGGCTTGTACGGTGTAATTAGCCTATACGGAGGTGCTTATCTTACGTACGTACGGAAGCAGCTGTATACGCTGTATATAGCTGTTTTATATATAGCCTTGGTGTGAGATGAGGTTGGTAAGATTGTTGATGTCACGGCAACCACCGTGACACCTTTCAATGGTCCCGAACGACGGTCCCGAACGTCGGTTCCGAATAGCGGTCTTGAACGACGGTCCGACAAGTACTGTACATGTCACGTGTAGCACGTGACATACCATAAGTCCTAACGACACACACGGGTTACATAACAATTGGGGCGTAATTTACTTATGTCATTCAAGCGCGGTCCGAGCGTGGATAGGGTATTTCTCAAAGTCAGGAGCAGGCAGATGACAAAAATGCCGCAAATGAGAGTTTGCAGTGTGGCTGCGGCTGTGCTGCTGGCTGCCTGAAGAACTTAAAGGTCTGTCTCGACAATGCGCCCTTCCTCCGAAAGACTCTTCTTCCTCTGCCTCTGCGGTGATGATAGCATCGGCCTGAGCTACCGAGGGTCAAGAAGCGGCTGAAGAGCTCGCCGAGACTCAGATTCGTCTTGCACAGTGTTAAATCGCGAGTCCCTCCGCACGACAGCCTCACGTGCCCGATTGAGGCCCAAGTCCGCGCTTCGACCGACATCCATACTTCGCTAATGAGTATGTCTAATCCAAACGACTACACTGTCGGCTGGATCTGTGCCATAAGCACGGAGTACGTTGCCGCACAAACTTTTCTCGACGAAGAGCACGAAGGTCCGGAATACGTGTCCGCCAAAGACAGCAACGACTATACACTTGGCAAAATTGGGAAGCACAATGTCGTCATTGCTGTCTTGCCTGACGGGCAGTACGGCATATCATCTGCGACAGGCGTCGCAAAGGATATGCTGAACAGCTTTCCTAATGTCAGAATCGGTCTGATGGTCGGCATTGGCGGTGGTGCGCCCAGTCAAAAGCATGATATCCGTCTTGGCGACATCGTAGTTAGTTCTACTGGCAATGGGAAGGGCGGTGTGTTCGAGTACGACTTTGGCAAGACGATACAAGGACAGAATTTCCAAGAGACAGGGTTCTTGAACCAGCCACCAACCACTCTGCAGACGGCGGTGAGTGGACTCAAGGCGCAGTATGAGAGGAAAGGACATCAGTTTGAAGAGTCCATCAACGGCATTCTCGAGAAGAATCCGCGACTGCGGAAGAAGTACAAGCGACCTGATCCCAGTTTTGACAGGCTATTTAAAGCTGAAGTCACGCATGACACAGCCTGTGCCACAGCCTGTGTTAATGATCTATCAACCCTGACATTGCGACCCGAACGGACTGAAGAGGAGGATAATTTAGCAATTCACTACGGCCTGATTGCTTCGGCAAATCAGCTGATGAAGAACGCTTTAATTCGGGACAAGCTGGCAGCGGAAAAGGATGTTCTGTGTTTTGAAATGGAAGCGGCAGGGCTGATGAACCACTTCCCTTGTCTGGTGATTCGCGGTATATGCGATTACTCAGACACGCACAAGAACAAAGAGTGGCAAGGATATGCAGCAATGGCGGCGGCTGCATACGCGAAAGATCTTCTCCGTCGAATTCCTCCAAACAAGATAGAGGCCGAGAAGAGGATCAGTGAGCAACTGAATGAGGGTTAGTCATTCCAGAGCCTCTGTATCAAGGTACTAGTAAGTTTCTAATAATACATGAAGTTCGCAATCTTGCATCCACAGCTGTGGCAGATGTTAAGATATTGAAGTCTACTTCACAAAGGGATGAAGATATCAAGATCCTTAACTGGCTAACACCAATTGACTACGGCCCTCAGCAGAGCGACTATATTAAAAGACGGCAACCAGGAACTGGCCAATGGCTTCTTGACTCGGTGCAACTCAAGACATGGGTAGAGGCAGAGGGGCATACGCTGTTCTGTCCGGGAATTCCCGGAGCGGGAAAGACAATTCTGACATCTGTGGTGGTCGACGAGCTTATGACTCGCTTCAAAAACGACGAGACGGTCGGCATTGCATACATCTATTGCAACTTCCGGCGGACACACGAGCAGAAGGCCGAAGACCTCCTGTCCAGTCTATTGAAGCAGCTGGCTCATGGCCGGCCCTCTCTGCCAGAAACCGTGAAGTCGCTCTACGGCAAGCACGAGGAGAGACGGACACGGCCATTATTCAACGAAATCTCGATAAATCTTCAGTCTGTGACTATGATGTATTCGAAGGTTTTTTTTATTGTCGACGCGGTTGATGAATGCCAAATATCAGATGGATGCCGGTCGACGTTTCTGGCGGAGATCTTCGCCCTCCAGGCTAGTTGCGGAGCAAATGTCTTTGCGACTTCCCGGTTTATCCCGGACATTGTTAGGAAGTTCGACAGGAGCACGCGCTTAGAGATCCGTGCAAGCAAGGAGGACATAGAGATGTATCTGGAAGGGAATATGAGACGATTAACGGCTTTCGATGACTGGAACCAACGGTTACGAGATGAGATCAAGACCAGTATATCAGACGCAGTGGACGGGATGTACGTCACTGAATAATATCCATGTGAAGTACCTCTACTGACAGGCTTATAGGTTCCTTTTGGCACAGATTTACCTCCACTCACTGGACGACAAGACTAGGCCAAGAGCAGTTAAGAATGCCTTGGCGCAGTTCCGGAAACAAATACCTGGATCAAGTGAAGACCAGAAGAGGGAAGTCTTAGATCAAGCGTACAAGGAGGCAAAAGAAAGAATCAATGAGCAGGGGCCAGGCTTTCGGCAACTTGCGAATGAGGTTCTGTCATGGATCACGAACGCCAAAAGGCCCCTGACAACATCAGAACTTCAGCATGCCCTTGCCACCGAAGTTAGTGACTCTAATCTTGACGAAGATAACCTTGAGACAATCGAAAGAATGGTTTCGGTATGTGCCGGGTTGGTTACGATTCGCGAAGAAAGCGAGATCATCGAGCTAGTCCACTACACAGCACAAGAATATTTCGAGCGAACGCAGAAAGATTTGTTTCCGGATCCAGAAACCCATATCACAAAAATCTGTGTTACTTACCTCTCATTCAGTATCTTTGAGAGTGGCTTTTGTCAAACGGACGACAAGTTTGAGGAGCGGCTAGAGTCAAATCCGCTTTATGATTACGCCGCACACAACTGGGGACACCATGCTCGCAAGGCTTCGACCCTACCACAGGAAGTCATAAACTTTCTCGAGCTCAAGCAAAACGTGGAGGCGTCGAGCCAGGCACTGATGGTATCCGGTAAGGAACGGATAGGCGCGAAGAAGAACTCTTGGTATCGAAATTACAGCCAAAAACCCCCGAGGCGAATGACAGGACTTCACTTAGCGGCATACTTCGGGACTGAGGAAGCGGTCAAGACCCTCCTTCAGGAAAAAGTCAAAGTCGACGCGGAGGATACTTATCATCGAACGCCGTTGTCGTGGGCCGCCGAAAAGGGCAATGAAGGCGTTTTGAATCTGCTACTTGGCTCGGGTAAGGTCAACACCGACTCAAAAGATAAGAACGGACGGACGCCGCTGTCATGGGCCGCAGCGAACGGGCACGATGTGGCGGTCAAGCTGCTTCTTGAAAGCGGCGCACCGCCGGACTCTGGGGATAAGAATGGATGGACGCCGCTATCGTGGGCTTTAGAGAGGGGCAACACGAAGATTATACCGTTGCTACTGACTAAGGGTGCTAAGGTGAACTACAGCTATGTTGTTTCCCTAAGTAATCTGAAATCCGGAGAAGGACTAGATTTCTTAGGAAGAACGAAAGACAAAATAAGTCCGCTATCTCACGCTATAGCAAATGGAGACAAGACAGTTGTTAAGCTACTTCTTGAGAGCGGCGCTCAGCTAGACTTCGAGGATAGCGATGGGTGGACGCCGCTGTCGTGGGCTTTAGAGAGAGGCAACGCGGAGATTATACGGTTGCTGCTGGATAATGGTGCTAAGCCGAACTATGCCTATGTAACTGCCTTACCAAGAATAGGGGATAGTACAGGAGTAAGACGGAAAAGTCCGCTATCTCAGGCTGTGGCAAAAGGAGATGAGATGACTGTTAAACTGCTTCTTGAGAAAGGTGCTCAGCCAGACTTTAGGGATAGTGATGGGGGGACACCGCTATCACGGGCCGTAGAGAGGGGGCGGGAAGTGATTGTTGGGTTACTGCTCGCCAAGGGCCTCGACCCGGACTCCAAGGACACAATCGGTCGGACGCCGCTATCACTTGCAGCAGCGAGGGGGCATGAGAAGTTGGTAAGACTGCTGATCAACGACGACCGCGTCAATCTGGACTCAACGGACGACAACTGTAGGACGCCGCTGTCGCGGGCCGCAGAGAGCGGCCACGTGGCGGTGGTAGAGCTACTGCTTAGGAAGGGCAGTGTCAACCCAGACAGGAAGGACAAATGGGGACGGACACCGCTGTCTAGAGCCGCAGAGAATGGACGCAAGGCTGTAATCGAGCTGTTACTCGCGCACCCGCATGTCGATATTAACTCTAAGGATAATGATGGCCGGATACCGCTGTCATGGGCGGAAGAATACCGACAAGATGCAGTAGTCAAACTGTTGAAATTACGTGACAGACAGCCTTACGAAGGACGGGAAGAGTCTGAGCGTATCTAGCTGGTCGTGGCCAGAATTTTGTTCGTATTGGTTAGAAATGTGCACGGTTATATGACAATGCATCAAGACGCCCGATTCCCTTGCTGTGCGATGTCTTTCCATAGATATAGTGTATCTAAAGGAACACCATACTTAAATTCGATCAGGCATAATTAGTGTAAAATAGCTAGGTAGTCAATGCAGCGCCACGTAAGCGCACTAAATCCTCACGCTAAAACCATGGCGCTTGGTGCAAGTCTCTTCGCACAGAGAAACTCTCGGAGTGAATACTTTCAACGGCTGAGTGTCTTAAAAGTCTAGAGCTATTTTCTTTCTTTATAGAATGTAACCAAAAAGACGTCTTAATTATATATTTCTAGAATAGAGATATATGTATACTGCTTACATAGAATCATCATTAGAAGGCTCCAAAATCTGGAGATATGTAGCTGGTCGTGATAAAGCAGGGGTAGATGCCACCAACGGAACGATAGACAGCATGACCAAGACCGCCGTATTTTTCTCGCTGCAAGCTGGGTTCTTAAGGAGAAATAGCTGGAGAACAATAAAACATTAACTAAAACTTCATCGATTCATGCGGGGAAGATTTAAGATGCTTGAATGATGGATTCGTTCCGGCACGCTGGGCTTTCCGCCGCGTAGGGAGGGACGTTAAACGCTCTTTTACGATTACATGAAGTTGACAGTGTAAGGGGCAGAGCCCTATAACCTGGCCTCAATGGAATCTCGGTACAAACCTCGTCACGCAACGGCACGCAACGGCACGCCGACCACGTATCGCCGCGGTCACCCCTGAGCAACACCAAGCGGCTAAACAAACCCTAATAAAGCCGACCCCCATAGCAGTAGATATCTCTTCATCGAATACAACTTCTTTGGTATACTTGGCTCTAGTCCTCGCAATCTACCCTCTTATAGACGGTATAGAGGAGTGTGAGGGGTTTCGTAAGTAGGGAACTTAAAAGTAGGTGTTCGATTGTATTGAGACGAATCCTTGAGGTTGGCTCAGGGGCATCTAGAAGGCTATATACTCCTGCGCAGTTATGTGGTCCTATCTAGGAACCGTGGCTGGTAATGTAAAAAAGGTTCATTGATAGCAGGGAGCAGCTCTCTTGTATTGGTATCAAAAGACTAAAATCTGTTCTGTTCTCTTGGGCCGCTGACCCTTTTGATGTTCCTTGCTTAGCCGGCGCTAAGTTATCCATTACTACAACAAAGATGGCAAAATAGGTAGGTGTTGATACATCAGAGTAGGTTTGACGGAAACCGGCTGAGTAACATACTAAGCTCTGTTAAGAAAAATATCCCTTGGCAGGTTAACTACAACGCCAATTGTTGGAATATATATATAGAACGTGATGATCACGTGGTGATGTCGTGATCATGTGACGATCACATGAGACACTAGCGATGCTTGGCGGCAAAGGGATGATACAACCTCCTGAGCCTCACCTCAGATAGACATATACACGAATCAATACCTTGTTTAGAACCCACCCATTGCTATTGCAATAGCCCTGTGAGACCAACACCAACAAAGGCCCGTATGCGCCATATACACGCCGTATTTTAGAGCCTTAAGTTACGCACATACGGCTTACGAATCGATTTACTTGTACGTACTTAAGGTGTACGGCTTATATACGGACCGTAATACGTACTGTTGGCCATGCTGCTTCCGGTCCCCCTCCTTTTTCCTATTCCCGTCACTCCTACTACTGAGCCCATATCTACTTCTCAGTCCTCCAAGATCGCATCAGAGAGGAGCCCGCGACGCTTCGGCGCATCTTCGTCGTGACCAAAAAGCAACTCTCGCAGATTTATAGCGCGATGGTCCTCACGAAAGCGCAACGGCCTGCACACCTACCCGTTTCTCTATGGCTTGGACAATGCCTCCCAGACGCTCCCTGCGTGAGGGGCTCCGCTAGCAGAGTAGATTCCCAGTAAACCCGCCGATTCGTTTCTGGGAATACTAAAGTTCCCAGTGCTTGCATATCTGTTAGCCATACCTGTTTTCATCAATTTAATAAATGCACTTACCTCCAGAACGCACAGACAAAGCTGTCACCTATGGTGGAGGCAGTTCATCATCTAAAGAGTCAATATGCATATAAGGAGTGTGGAAGCCATGCCGGGCGGATGGCTCGCACGAGGACTATATAAAGTCATGTCACGGGGGCTAACTAGAATGGTAGTGATGGAACACGCGGGATACGTGATAGTTCCAACGGCCGATCAAACAGCGAGAAACTTAAAAGAAGACAAACTACATTCGTCGACGTTACTCTCGCGCCATTCTTCTTTTAAGAAATGAAATCTACTCTTGGCCCAATATTTTATGCCTTCTCACAAGTAGTGAATGAAATACTGCATACCTATGTGTTCTCCTGTCTAGAAGTTAAGTAATCATATCCTGGTATTTATGATCAGATTTGCAATCAAGTTAGCTGCAGTATCTATATTCATCCAACATCGGATTGGGCAGTTAGTGCGAATTACTCGTGACTGTGACGTTGAGGAAGTCATTCTCTCCTTTTTGGTACTTCTTTCGAAACTCTGCCGATGAGATGCTGGTCTCTAGTACTGTTAAAACAGTTCCGATGTACGTATAGGGTGCACTATTCAGGTCCATATATGAAATGCTGACTTCTAAGCCACCTCATGCACTTCACCTTGGCAATTCCACAAAACATCAACGCGCCTCCACCGTGACGAAGATTACCATTTCCTATTTCACACTCCAATTTAAATCCTCAAATACTATCCAATCTCATCATAGAATACTGGTCATAGCCGTGTCAGTAATGCTTATTCACCAGTTCACGCTGCCTAATTAGGCTTAGCCTCGGTCTTCAGCTCGTATAAGCCTTCAAATACTAGAGACTTGCTGATGCTTCATGGAATCACCGTGAGGTCGAAAAGTAGTAAAAGGAATAGGGAACGGAGTTTGTATTACATAGATGCGCCTAACGGACGGTGTGCGGTAACTGGGATTGCGATGACGAAGGTGGAAAAGAAGGATATAAAAGGAGGGCTGCGAACTATGGAGGAATGAGCCATCACACGCAGACTCCAAGAAAAGTGATCTTTATAGTTTCGCCGCGAAAGTACCGCACGATCCAAACAATTTCAATTTCGCAGTTCTAAACATGCTCGCCCAAACCCTCGCCCTCGCCCTGGGGCTCCTCGCTCTCCCAACCACCTACGCAGTCCCCGAATTCATAAACCATGGCACCACTGACGGTTGGGTCGACGTCAAGCCAGAAGCCCAAGGCACAAAGTCCCAAGTCACCAACGTCAAGTACCGTGGCGACACCGGTCTCAAAGTAACCCAGACGTACATCCCGGGTTATGAGGGGCGGTACCACTCCGAGTATGTGTACAACAACGGGTACCACCGTGGCGACACAAAGTTCTACGGTTTCGCATTTAGATTGAGTGATAGTTGGGAGTTCGATCCGCCGCAGTCATACAACATCGCACAGTGGATTGCAAATTTCGGCGATACAGGGTGTGACGATTGGAGCCCGACGAGTATGGTGTATCTCCGCGGCAGGACGCTCTACAGCCGCATCAAGACGGGCCAACTCCTCCCAGGGAAACCGTGCCCACCAGACGACAACAAGGGAGACTGCAGCGGCGGCAAGAACTGCCAGAAGATACGCGAGTTTGCACTCAAGACTGATATCGAAGGCGGTGTGTGGTATCGTCTGACGTTCCAGATTAGCTGGAAGTCGGATGACACGGGATATTTCAAGACGTGGGTCAATGGAACGAAGGCCCTGCCTGATCAGTTTGACATCCCAACTACACTGTTGGATGATGGCCGCGAGTTCAGCTTTAGGGTCGGGTTGTATGCGAATGGGTGGCATGATGATAAGCAGATGAAGGGGACACAGGGTTTCCGGCAGGTGTGGATTGATGAGGTTGGAATTGGGAGTGAGTTCAAGGATGCTGATCCTGACAGACTGTAAATGGTGGAAATGAGAGACGTGGAGGAGAAGGAACTGGAAAGATTGAAAATCCGTATCTGAGGAGGGAGGTTACAAATAGATAAGATAAATACAGCTTGCCATGACAGGAAGCAAGCTAAACCAAGATAATTTTAAAGTCTTAGACAAAATATCAAAGTTATAATCCTAAAGCACACCACTAGCCCATTTAGCAAGCCTCAAGCGTGAGCGCACGTGTCATTACAACCTTATGAAGTTGTTATCCGAAAGTGAAGATGTCATTTCCAAAGCCGGCTCTGTTGTGTTCGTATTACTTGCCGTCTTTTCATCAAACCCCGTCTTGTCTCTTGCTTTCTAATCATTGTGACAACATTTTCCTCCTCTTCCTTCTCGTTGAACTGATCTTCACCAAAAACCTAGTCCCTAAAAGCCTACTCGTAGTTCTGATTGCAGCAGTTCATCGACATCTCGGCATTTTCTTTGTTTTCCGACACCAATGCCACAGAGTTGTAGTCCAAGAGATATCAGCAAACGCCCTGAAATATCTGTGCCCGTGTCTCGCCATTTGCATCTGCAGATGGGTGTTCTTCGTCATCAAGTAACTCAAAATCCGGACCTTCGAGATCTACCAAAATGTGGCTGGAGTCGACTGATACTTCGCGCTCTTTCAGCCCCTCAAATCACAAACGCAATCCACGGTTAGACTCCTCCCGCTCTTTCAATACTGTCGCGTATGACTTCGTCGCGCAGCTCTTTGGGCTATTTCTCGCACCTGGTTGTTGACTTCATCTTGTCTTAACCAAAAGTTGGACATCCGACTGAATCTCGGCCGTATGTGAGGTGTCTGATTGAATGTTCGCATTTTCCCGAGGTATGTGCTCTGGGAGCGATGATATTTCAGCTGACTTGTGCAAATCATTCGAACCTTGCAATTTGTACGTTTCTTCAGAGTCTCTTTCTTCTTGAAAGCTTTCTGAAGAGCTTGTATCGCTCTCTTCAATCACAGGAGATATAATTTGCAACTTCTTGAGTAGAATCTCTTAAGATTGAGTTTTGCATTCGTTAAGTTCGTCCAAGACGCAGCTGACCGTTCTAAGAAAAGCGTGACGGACCATAAACTCAAAAGTAGCCCATTGCGTCTCGAACAAGTTGTCTTCGAACAGCGCGGCCCTCTAGGTGAGGGAGCTCAGAAGAATGTATTTGAAGAATTCCTTGTTGATTTATAGCAACTGCAAAATAAAGCTCCTCACAATTTTGGCACCAGTTGTTTCGTTTGTAGGGGCTACAGATCCGCAGAAATGCAAAGCCATTTCGATTCTGGATGGATTCCATTCAATGAAATGAGTACGTTTCAGGCCAGCATCGTTTAGCCTATGCCAGGACCTGTAGAGATCCAAAGAATGCTCGGGCCGCTCTAAATCCAATCGGTAGGTGAGCTCGAGGCAGTGAACCTCTTGAATGCTCATCGATTGTAGTCTAACCATGAAACATTTGGTTTACAAACAAAACTACAGAGCCCTCTTTCACGTCTTCGAATAAAGTAGCTGATCTGGTTAATAGCACCCCATCATCATCGACAACATTCGCCGACAGGGCTCCACTTGAGAAAGACGAAGTCATTCTGGCCAATGTGTGGATACACTCTCTCGTGCGATACGGAACGAACTATATATTAGGGGTTTGACATTAGTTTGCTAGCAGTCGACGTGTTCACCATGACTGCAGGTTTCCATCCCTTCTGCGCAGTCCCTAAATACCTGAATACTCCTGAAATCGCCGTAGTATTACTGGTAGAAATCATTTGGATATTTGTTGTGATGTGAGAGACTTCGTTAATAGGAGATAGCAGAGAAACTAGCTCAGAAATCTACTGGATTGACGGCCACTTGTGACCCATTGAAAGGTAATCGTCCATCATCTGCATATCGATGCTGCAGTACTAGACCCATGATTCTTGAAGGAACAATCGTGTCGTCGATAGTCGTTTGTAAGGTTCCACATGATCGACCGAATGGAGCGTGGTCCACGAGTGCTTGCAGTTCAAGAGGTCAGGATGCGGTATCTTGGCAACCTCATCGAACTCAAATAAGGACAAAGATCACGGCATCTTCGCCCGATGGATATCCCTAGGTCGTTTAGAGAAAAGAGAATTTGAGGTATAATGTTCAGTAGAAGATGAAAGGCGAAGTGAAATCGTGAAACTGCTTCACACCTGGGCCTAATTAAATTGGCGCTAGAGTCTTGGCACAGCAACCACAACTTCGTAACTTTTACTTCCCTCCTTCCAACACGACACCATGGCCGACACGACGAAACCCGAAGAACCTGTCGCAGAACCCACTCCATTTACTATGCCCTCTGACACCATATCTCCAGCCGAGGCCGCTCCCTCCTCCCCTAAACCTACATCCATCGATCCCAAAGCCGCCCTTGCCGCACGCATGGCCCGCTTCAAAGCCCTCCAATCCGCCAAAGAAACTGGTCGCAAAGCAACAGAGAAAGAAGTCCGCGATGCACAGGATCGGGAGGCCCGCATGTCCAAGTTAGCCACCCTCCGCACCGCCTCCGACAAAGCAGCCTACAAGCTCCTAAAGTCAGAAGATCCCGATTTTGAGCGTAAGAGGAACTGGGACTATACAGTCGAGGAATCTGAAAAATGGGACAAGCGCGTCAACAAAAAGAGTCGGAACCGTGACGCGGTCGCATTCTCCGACTTCCGCGGCGAAGCCAACAAAGTCTACAAGCGGCAGATTCGCCAGATGACGAAAGTAGACAAGGAGGAGTATGCGGCGAAGAAAGCGGAGACGCTGCAGAGGCAGGTGCAGCAGGGCTTGCTCGAGTTGGTGGAGACGGAGGACGGCGATGTGTTTACTATCGATAAGCAGGGACGGATTAATACGCCGGCTGAGGAAAATTATAATTGCGATCATAAGCCGACCAAGGAGGCGGTAGACAAGCTGGTGGGCGACTTGGATAAGGGTGAGAGGGCGAGGTTGAAGGCAAGAGCGGCGAGGGGAATGGACGATGCGGATGAAATGGGGGATGTTACCTACATCAACCAGAAGGTAAGCTCAAACTCCATTCTGCAGCGTTATGGGCATAGCCTAACACTATATACAGAACAAGCAGTTCAACGAGAAGCTTGCGCGTTTCTACAACAAGTACACATCCGAGATCAGGGAGTCGTTCGAGCGGGGAACGGCGATTTGAGGCTGATATACGACACATGGCATTATACCCCCGGCGTATGGAAGGCGTTTATGGGTACTCAGCATGGATTGGTAAGGACCGAGTCTACATATACTGTGCCTTGGAAGCGGATCATCACATTCTTGTATCAAAAATAGGTATCGGAATTCACCATATCGTTCTATCTGCGCTTGAGGACGGTGGACAGGTGAACATTTGAAGCTTGCAGTGAATATGTGCCTGTGTGGCGCTATAAGGTCTGAAAATGCATTGAGTTAATTCCCCTCAGAAAATACTACTCAACACCCTCTTTGTATCCTGCCCAGGCTCTGGCTTCTTCTGTGCCTTATGTCGAACCTCGTTCTGCTTGAACTCTCTCCGAGGCCGCTTGTCCTTCTCCTTCTGTTCTCTGTCCGTCTCTTTCCCCTCCCCCTCCCCCTTCTTTCTCCTCTTCTCCACAATACCATCAATCATCTTCCCTCTCTCCACGTTCTCCAAGAACCTCTGATTCTCCCCCCTCCCCTTCGCAATCTCTGTCCTCAGCCTCGCTGCCCGCTCCGCATTCTCGTTCTGAATCTGTTCCACCAAATGGGTCCACTTAACCCCGCTCAAATACTTGATGTTCCAGACTTCATCGTGCCACCGTCCGCGCTTCTTCCCCCCCATGATCTGCGCATTCAAGTTTTCCGCGACGAACTTGGCGTCCTTTTTGGAGAGGAACTCAACCCACCCATCGAGGAACAGTTTGCGGCGCGTGCCTCCGGATTTTAGCCGAGACGAGCGAGAGGTGGTGGATTCGGGGGTGAGGAATATGCGGCCGATGGTGCCGTAGGGTGTGAGGAGGGAGCGCAAGACCGCAGGCTTCATGAAGGGCGGGCAGCGGGAGAGGTAGACTATCCCCGAACGGTCTTTCTTTGTAGTAGAGGGGGGGGGGAGGGGTGCGGTAAGGGGCGTTTTGGGTTGGAGCGCGGTGGGGAGGTTAGCGGCGAGGGCTTCGAGGCGTGTGAGTTCGCGGAGGGAGGTGTCGTCGTGGGTGTGCTTGTGTTTGAGTTTTGGCTGTGTTTCCTCTTGCCCATCTTCTTCTTCCTCATCCCCCTCCGATTTCTCTAGGTCCCCCGCCTCGTCGTCAATGTCGTCCTCTTCGTCGGCGGAATTGTGGTCGACTTTTTGCCGTTTTGAGGAGGGTAGCATGCGCGCCCTGCTTTCGTCTTCGGAGTCATAGCCCTTCTCTTCATCGCTTTCTTCAGCATCGAGCCATTCGTTTCGTTTTCGGGTCGCCATTATGTGTATGTGGCTGTGGATTGTAGTTCGAGACGTGCGTTATGGAAGTGTGAAGCTCGGCAAGAAAGTTTTAGTGGGGCCGCAAGTTTGCTTGGCAGAGGCTGGGTCCCAAACTTTCGGTGGCGGACGGACATCTACTCCTACCAGCGCTCTCCTCTCCCTCTCAAAACCTTTCCCCCAACAACCTCCCATATATCGGACAACCACTCCATCTCTATCACCACACAGCTCACCATTAATAATACCCTAGACAACTCTCCATCCATCAGAGTCCACCACCTCCAACACAAACACCCGGCCAGCAGTCGTCACAGCGCGCTCGCGCTACAACGCAATCATGGGTGGTGACCTAAATCTCAAAAAGTCATGGCACCCAGGCCTCATGAAGAACCAGACCAAAGTCTGGGAGAGCCAACAAAAAGCCCTCAACGAGCGCAAGCTCATCGACAAGCGCAAGAAGGAGATCGAAGAGGAGGCCGCGATGGAGCAACTGGCGAAGCTGCAAGAAGCAGCCGGTGGTCGCAAAGTCCAGAAGCGAGTAGACTGGATGTACAGCGGGCCCAGCGGCGATGGCCAGGGCGTCACAGAAGAGCGTGAAGGCTACCTCCTCGGAAAGCGCAGCGTCGCCAACCTGCTCAAGGACAAGGACACCCAGGCTCTTGCCAAAGGCGCAGCCGTAGGCGTCGATATGATCTCGAGTAATAATGCGAATACCGCCCGCGACACACAGAAGAAGGTTCTCGAGGACCCGATGCTCATCATCCAGAAGCAAAAACTCGAGATGCAGGTCAAGGCGATGAAGGCCGCACAAAAGAAAGCGCTGCAGGAGGAAAAGATGAAGAAGGAGCAGGGCTCCAAAGAACACCGCCATCGGCACCACCACCGCCATCACCACGGCCGCCGCGATCGGTCACGCTCAAGGGACTCCGACGAGCGAGACAGACGGGACCGGAAGCATCGACGATCGCGCTCGCCGCGTCGGCGAGATGACCGGGATGACTATCGCCAACGCTCTCGTTCTCCGTACCGAAAGAGCGACCGCGATGACTATCGCAAACGGTCGCGCTCCCCACGCAGACGAGATGATCACGATGAGAAAGACGAGTTCCGCCGCCGAGACCGCACAGCACCCCGCCGCTCCTATGACGCAAAACGCGTCTCGCGCTCACCGTCTAGGCATGAGGAATCACGTCGTCGTTCGTCTGAGGATCATAAACTTCGCCGCCAGTATTCCAACGAGGATCGACCACGCCGACCTCGTTCTCCTCTGGAAGGGAAGCCAGCAGAGCCCACCGAAAGCGCAGCGGAGAAGCTCGCGAAAATGCAATCGGCCGCTGCCTCACTCGAAGAGCAGCGCGCTGAACGCGTCCGCCTCCGCGAGATGGAAGACGCCGCCGAGGAAGAGAGACATAGAAAGAACACAGATGGTGGCCGCCGCTTCATCACAGGTATGCGTGGCAAGGCGGCCGATATGAACCTGGGAGACGCCATTGCCAGGGGCCGACACAGCTTTGCGAAGGAGATTGATGCGTAGGCGACTTTGTGGATGACTCTTGGCACCGATAGTCGACTGCATCGAGAAGAAAGCATAGAGATATGGCTTGGATTTTGGCATTGACAGCATAGTTCGGACATGAGATGATTGGATTTAGGATCATACAATGCAATACGATACCCGGTAGTTCTACCACTTACTCATACCTCCTTTTTTCCATCTGTGTCTCTCTTGCTCTTGTGACATTAAACGAGTCTTATTGTCTCTTTTTCAAGTTCGTCCTACCTATTGCTGCAAGGGCAGAGTTCGGGCCCGACCCAATCTCACAATGATCAATCACTTGCGCTTCGGGGGTTGCAGAGGTCTTGCATCCCATTTCACATGCGCCCGTTACATTCCTATTACGCATACGCCCCCTACGCCGCCTCCAGCACAAACGTAACCATACTCCGTCCTGGCACATTCGCATTCGCACTCCCATCGCTCCCTACGCTCGCAGCCTGCTCATCACAATCATGCGTATTATCTGTGATCCACGCCTTCGCCACCTTCCCCGTCCACCCCGCAACTTTGACCGTGACTGCACCACTTGCCGTGCCCCCCTGGATGACCTGCACGCTCACGCTACCATCAACATTCTTGAACGCACTTACTTTCGCACCTGACGGCCCGCCAGAGGTAGATACGCGCACGGCGCCGGGCCGCACGAATCGAGACCAGTTTGCGAATGCCCAGAGGCGTTTCGAAGGCGTGACGGTTTTCTTGTCGTCGGATATGCGGATTAGTTTTGAGTTTGTGGCTCCGCCTTGCACGCCTACCCAGTACACTACAGTCGTAGACAGAGTCAGTCTACTTCTTGAGCGTTGGAGAAAGTGGATTTGTGACTTTGAATTACGTACGGTAGGCTGCGCAGTTTGCTTTTACTATTGCATCGTAGATTTTGTTTGCCCAGAGGAGGCCCTCGCCTGCCCCGTTATTCGAGTACCATGCGGCGGTCCAGGCACCCTGTAGATCGGCGTTTTCGGTCTGCCAGACGGGGTGTTTGGTGTTTATAGGAGATCCGGGTGAAGACGTGTATGAGCTGAGTTTTCGTAAGGTTTCTTCTCCTCTATCATATCCATGGCGAATTTGTGTCCGCTCCAAACATGGAGGAAGAGAGAGCACAGGAAAGAACAGTGCAATATGAACTATAACTCAGTAAGGGAATTATACTCACTGCGAGGTGACTGTCCCCAGCATCCCATCCACGCCCGCCAGCCCACTCATCATCCCACTCTGACCACTCCACCCCTCGGCATCACAGCACGCAATCTGCACATTTGTCATATCTAAAACCATTAACTCAGAGTTAGCAGAGCCCTTCAAAGCTGCTCTCCTTCGTATTAACATACTAGCTTTATCCAACGTTGGTCTCAACACCTTAATAAAATCTGCCGCCTGCTGCCCACTACTCCTCATACTCGCATAACTCGTTGTGAGATCCGGTTCATTCAAAAACCCAACATGCGTAACTTCCACCCCTAGCTCTTTATAGTACGTAATGTACTGCACGAGATAGTTAGCATACGCCTGTTTCCAGTCCCCACTCGAGCAAGTCGCCCCGCTCACGCCGCACAGGCTCCCGCCATTAGCATCATTGCCGTTGGTTTTCATGTACCCCGGCGCGCTCCACGCGTTCGCGTAGATGGTGGTTACGCCATACGTCTTTACTGCCTCAGTGCTCACCCAGACCTGCGAGTTATCGTTGCCGTCCCAGACGTACTTCGGGCTAGCACTCGGGCCCCCAGGACTTTTTGGTTGGATGGAAACCATATGGTCTGATGAAGAGTCGGGGGAGGAACCGATGCCGTTGCGCAGGATGGAGAAGCCGGCGCCGGAGGTCCGGTTGAAGAGCAGGTCGAGGGAGTAGCGTTGGAGGGTAGGGGTCAGGGCATGCATTTGGTTTGCGCGTTGGAAGGTTTCGGACATGCCGAAGCCTGACATGGTTTGGTAGGTTTTAGTGAGGTCCACGGTTATGGTTGAGGCTTGTCGGGGGGAGATGGTGTGCGCAAAGGATGGGGTTGTGAGCGCAGCGAGGAGGAGAGTGAGGAGCGCCATCGTGGCGGCCGTGAGATACGATGGTCAAGGAAGTCGCGGTGGATGGTCGCTGGCGACATAGTAGAAATAAAGAGTATGTCAGTCTTCATGTGTTCCTGCATTTAGAAAGCCAAGATCTCCGATGTTGATGTTTCGAAGTTTTCACATATTATCCAGATTGTTTGTCGTTTACCATGGACAATAGCCACCTCCCCACACTCACAATACCAGGGTTCCCCACAATATATGAATGCAATCTGTACGTCTGCCATGCGGGTGTCGTAGATTTCGCCAAGTTCTCCCCGGGTTGAAGGGAAGCGGTCGCATTTTGTGTGGTGGAAGATTGGTGGGCGGATATTGTCAATTTCGCGATCAGAGACGCAGCCGAGGTTCTGAGGTTATGAGTAGTGAAGTACAAGAACGCAGAAAGGAAGAAAGAAGGCAAGACAAGTTATTTTAGTATAATGTCAACACTAGCATCGCAATAGGTTGCTACAAATAGTTGAAATAGACACTGTGATTCAAGTCAAAGCCTACCAAACGAAATTAAATGCGTACCATGTGTTGCAGTCGCGAGCTCATCACCGTCATGTTCCCAAAATTCTTTGAAGACCATTAACTCACCCTGTCCTCTTCACGAACCTCAAAGGCCCCACATCTTTCATCTTCAACCTCATCTCAAACTCCAATTCCTTCAAATATCTTCTTCCTCGCCTCTTCCATCGCCTCTTCTTCTCCACAGGCTCCACATGAAACTCGACAATAGTTTGTACTACCACTGCGCAAAGCTTGACTTCTACAAACCTCGACCCAATGCATAATTGAAAGCCCACTGAGAACGGGATGTATGCTCCATGAGCGGATGATGATATTTGGCCTCGTGCAGTCACTTTTTTAGGTGAGATGTCGGGCACAGGATACGGTGCTACACCTCCTAGCGATTTCCGTGTTGTTCGAAGCTAGTGCTTAGGATGCCGATATGAACAGGTTGCCGACTACGGGAGAGGGAGAGATGCGAACATCGGGCGAGAAAGATAAATCGGGGTTTCTGATTGTGAAAGAGTTCTCGAGAAGGGTTCCGCTTATTATGTGCATTGGAATTACTGCTCGCGCATCTCCTCCATACACTGCTTGAGCTCATTGAAGGCCTGTTAATCGAAATGTGCGTCTTCAGGGACAAGAATTCTAGTTGTTATTATTCGAAGTCTGGAGGAAGGGTAACGTGCTCATGCATACTCAAATTTAGCCGTGGGGCCATGAGTAGCGTATTGTTGCTCTTGAAATCAGTGATAATGGCATCCGTATAGGTCAGCTGATATCCAGTAGGAAGTCTCTCGTCACCGGTCCACACCACTGTGTTCATGAAAAACACAGCGTTAATACACACAATGCAAAACCGCCCCAAATATGCGTTCGATGTTAGGTGCAAGACACTCCGACTTCTGCTGAAGGTCCAATATGAAGACTGCCAGCTCCAATGACACACTGCATGCTTGTTGATATGTGGTCTCGTCGAAGGTAGGCGCTGCCACTTTCCTGTATAAATGATGTTCCGGGACTTTGGATGCTGTAATTGTGAGTCCGTAGAAGTTTACCATAGCCATCGTTCAGTGTGATTGGTATATTCCTTGTGCCGAATGGAGATATGTGTAACAAGTGCTGGGCTGTAGGTCCACAGTACGTTGCTGGTAGACGAAACATGCTTGATGGCGTCTATACCGGCTTCTAGAAAGGCGAGTAGCCGGAATGCCACATGCTGTAAAAGAGAGAAGGTGGGGGTATGACTCGGTCTAGTTAGTTGTCAGTTTAGAGAGGGCCGGAAGAAGTGGACGGGGGAGAGATTGCGTAGCGGAAGCTGGTTGCTTTGATAGCAGCGATGTTGGGTTGGAACTATCGGTATTGGTAGAATGCGTAGAGGATAATGGCTGAGAGTGTGGCTATGTTGATTGTTGACCACATGTTGGTCGTAATCATTTTGACTATAAACAGAAAGGAAAGGAGTGAGACAACTCTGGAGAACAAAGGAAGAACGACAGAAGAAGAGTATATTATAGAGGCTAGGTTAGATCTTTGCATCTTAATCTTCGCGTGGGGTGTCTCCACAAGGCGCTGTAGTGCTGCAGCTCCGGCCGGCAGAGCAAGGACTGATGCAAGACCAACGACCTCGAAAGTTTGATTTGGTAGTTAGACAGAAGCGACTCAGGAGTGAGCTTTTAGCTCGCCTCGATCGCTTCAATTTTTGCCATGATCCCCGCCTTCCATCTTTTGTAGTCATCTTGCTGCCTATCGCCCAAATAGTCGGTGATATCTTGCATCATTGTTCCCAAGCCAATGTAGTCGCTCCCACTATCCTTTAAGCCTCTTCCCCTTCCAATAGCTGTATTTTGGCCCCCGTTGGTTATTTCGACACCCTCCATCTGATCCATGTCTTCCGCAGGCAACACGTTCAAAAACCAATCCATGCGCAGCCAGCCCTCCTCTTGTGCCATGGGCATAAGTTGCTCTATCTCGGCCAGTATTTCCTCCTCTGTGCATTCTTTCCCGGCCTTGGATTTGAGTAGAATTGATACCGCTTTATCCTGCCATTCAAGAAACAGCTCCGGAGTTATGTCTTCGTCCATCATCCGCGAAAGAACATAGAATAGCATGACAGCAACCAATGCAAGGATCTTAGATTCTGGGAGATCAGAGATAGGTGGTTTTGGTGCGGCCGGAGGTCGTCCTCGTCGTTTGCTCGGGGTTTCGGGTGCGACTACGGACATGCGCGCGAGGAAGGGGAGCGTGGATTCAACGCCAGTCCAGATGTGCGGCGTGGCGCTAGGGAAAGAGAATTCTTTCAGTAGTGCGCGAATCGTAGGCATTATCCACTCGGGAGGTTCTTCCGTTGCTGCAGCATCTCTCCTCGCGCTCCGCGGCGTTTTCCTCCCATTTTGTGGTGTTTCCGGTGCTGTTCGGTCGAACGCGGATATTTGCAGGGCAGCTTTGCGCGGGGTCTCGGGAGCTCTAGAAGTCCTAGGTGCCGGAAGTGCGCTCTCCAGGTATGTAAATAGCTTCTTGTAGACTCGTGGAGGACACGGCGGACGGGACGTGATCGTTGGAAGATTCATGCGTTTCTTCAACCTATTATTCAATTAGTTGTCACTAAATAACATATATGGTTCACACATGCCTTTCGCATGCTAATTGAGCACATGCATATGGACGCGCAATCTCCTCATCCGCTTTCAAGGAGCTGGCGACGCTTCGGGAGCGAGCCAGGAGAGAAACGGCAAGCTCGACGAGCTCTGGTGGCAGAGGGCCATTCAGTGCGGGTATAAGGCCGGTGAGAGCCTGTTCAATGGATGCTCTGCTCATTCTGGTTGACTTGCTAATGTGGTGGTGGTGGTTTGGCGCGTGGATGCACCATCTCGGAAGTCTCACGCGATCACGTGTATTTAACTAACCCTTTATAGAAAAGCGTAGCTTCTTGAAACCAACCTCCTCTATCTTATCCTATCTCCACATTTTCCATCTCAAGACTTTCAGAAGACTCATGGCGTCGAAAATTGGTCATTTCTCCAATACATATCGCACCATTCAATACTCACAATCAAACCATACGTACGCGGCATCCAGAAGGACCTGTCCATCATGACAGGTTTCTCCCTATCTCAGCTTGACACCTGCCAGACCCAGGTGGACTCCATGCCATTAAAGGTATGACTAGGAGGAGACCCCATCCCTTGATAGAACTCAATGTGTTATTATCAACCATGGTGTAGGCATGCACGCCACTCATCACAACATCATTCCCTCTCTTTCGAGGCTATTCTTGACCCGACCCTTTAAATGCTCCATAAGTTAGTTCCACGCTTCATTGTCGCTGTGAGTACAGCGGTACGCCAAAAAGTTCTCAATTTAGATTGGGGCGTTCGTGAAGCCACCGCTAGAAACCTTGAAGAGAGGGATACAATTGAAGTTTTAGTTTTCCTAAAGGTATTCAAGAGGGTAGAGACAAGCAAAGTCGTGAAAGCATTGAGGTTCGAAAAGAGAAATCACCGATGTTAGAGGGGGAAACGCTGTAGGACCATAGTCGGAAGGCTGGATGAGTGCCCAGTAGCATTCCAAGGTGCCGCGATAACGATCACGCGGTACGCGCAGTCAACCCAAGTTAACGGTAGGGAATGCTTGCTGCAACATTGCTCGGTATAGGCTTAAATAAGCTCCGATTTTCCTCTTCGGGAGCTGTACCGATATTGTAACACAGTGATCAACCATGTCTCCCGTCATTTGGATTTACATCTCTACGCCGTTTGGAAAAGCGTCCAGAAGAGAAAATTTGAAGCCAAGGAAGTCAAAATTAGAGAAAAGAAACATGCTGTCGATATGCTGTTTCCAACCAGAGTCACACAGATCATTTCACGCCTTCAAAGTGATCTTAAATCTTTCAATAAATTCAGCGCGGGGAGACTATCTATCAGACAGCTACCAACGAACTTGAAGGTTGGGGCTGAAAGTGCGGCGCACAAAGTAGAGGTAAAGGACTTTAACGTTAGACCATATTGCACTTGTTTCTAGCTTTCGTTTCTTGGATGGTGTCCTGGCACATTCGTTCATTTTGTGTTTTTAGCTCCATGTAGACCATTCACAGAAAATTGTACTATTTCAAAATGTGCTAAACCTTGAGCCTGTAAGTGGGTGGTGTCTTATAACCTGACCTCGATGGAATCTCGGTGTGACCCTCGTCACGTGACCGCGCATCGACCGCGCACCGCTGTGGCCACCCCTGGGCAACGTCAAGCGGCTACACAACTCATAAATAAAAGCCAGCTCCCGTAGTAGTAGATAGGTCTTCATAGAATACAACTTCTTTGGTATACTTGGCTCCAGTTCTTGCAAGCTGCCCTCTTACAGAGTCCTCCTTAACAGTTGCTTTCTTAGCTTCCCTCGATTATTTGTGTGTTTTTAAAACCTGGCAAAATAAAACCAATATGTTGTTCTAAAGTTTCGAGTTGCACGTTCATATCTGCTAAAAGTGCAACTTGGCGCTCAAAGTGCAGTATTGGCATCATTCTAAAGTGCAAATATTTCTAAGTAATTTAGAATCTATTTCCTTGATGCTTAGATTTGCATTTCAACCCCTTAGAAAGCATCTAGAAGTATTAGTAAATCTGCTTCCAGCTTATGAACCCAACGAAAAGTCTCGACGATTACCAATGTTGTTATTGCGAAGTAGCTCCGCTGAGATGCATATAGTGAAGTCCATTCTCGCAAGTAGCCTGCTCGTCATCATCTTCACGATTGTAATCTTCATAACAATATTTCCTCCATATTCCGCCAATGTCCTTCAAAGTCGCCATCGCAGGTATCACCAGCAAGCTCGCTCAGCTCATCGCAACGAAGCTTCTCTCCAAACACCTCGATCTCCAGGTCAGCGGTTCTAGCCGTGATCCTAGCAAACTTCCCGCAGTCTTCAAAGACTCCTCCCGCATCACGCTAATCAAATCCGGTCCCTACGATGCTGCCACTCTTCGTGCTCTTGTCCGTGGCGCTGATGTTGTCATCTGCTGCTACTTCGCCGACAACGAGACTATGTTGAATGGACAGAAGTTACTCATCCATCTCTGCGAGGAGGAAGGCGTGTCACGTTACATTGCTAGCGATTATACTCTCGACTTCCGCGGAATAGAGTTTGGCGATATCCCGATGAAGGATCCGATGAAGCATGTGTAAGCCTACTTGGAGACGAAAAAGGTCGTCAGGGGCGTGCATATCTTGGTCGGCATGTTCATGGAGACGTTCTGGACAGCCTTCGATGTGCTAGATGCTGAAGCGAAGAGATTCAGATTCTGGGATGATGGAACAGTTAAGTTTGAGATGACAAGTATGAAGGATGTGGCGCAATATGTGGCCGCAGTGGCTTTGGATAGTCAGGCAGTTGGCTTCCTAAAATGCATGTCTAGCCTAGTTCCCCGATTGTGTAACTTAATAATAATAGACAGTTCGTGGTGATCGCAGGAACATGATAGACATTGCCAACGACCTCGAGGCTGTCTATGGCTGCAATCTGACGCTCGAGACGTATGATTCTTTGGAGTATGTCTCCCCAGTACAGCGTATGCTTGAGTAAGTCTAGTTATTGAGCAGGCCTGAAAGCTCACTTGCTAACTTATGCCTGAAGAACCACATCAAACTTGCTGAAATCCGGAAAGTTAGGGCTGGGGAAGGAGAGCGAGCTGGACAACGACAAGTACCCAGATTTCAAGCCGGAAAATATTCGGGATTTCTCGAAGGGACTCTCCATGAATCAATTGGTCAAGGGCGAGTCGAATGTGCAGGCTCAGATCGATCTTGTGTGAACGCTCGGAGGTGTCAATCCTGGAGACACTCTCGAAGCGTGGTTGTTACGAATGATAGAATGACCGAAATAAATAATTTTTTCACAAGAATGCAATTTTTAAAATTCTTTTTCATCTTCTGCAGCTTTTGCCAAAGACAACGATATTTACATATGAGCACGAAGTTCCGAGTCCTGTCTAAACTCAGAACTGTTGTGCTTGGTTTCTGCTGAAAATGTGCTTAAGTCCTCAGTGCCCATCTCTATAATGACTTGGTTAAGTGCAATAGATTGCACGAAGGGATGATATGGTTAAAAGAGCACCGAGCATGTCAAGTTCACACCTTCACGTGAGGCTTACCTCAATCGAGTAAGCGTATATGGAACGTCTAAACTCCTATTTAAGAGTCTAATTAATTACTAACCTTTAAACCTTATTATCTGTAATACAAGACTGAAAAATCGTTCGAATGTCTCCACTTCCCTATCTAGATTCACCAATTGCTCAGTTTTCGAGGTTGCAATGCGTGATATCCCCCGGCTGATTATGCCACGCATCGCCGCTACTATGTCGGCTTCGTCATGAAGAAACACTTACGTTAGTCGTGATCAGCATTCATCATGCTCTCTCCGAGTGTTCTAGCAGCGGCTAAAGCAAGAGGTTCTAATCATACTAAGTGGGGCTTCGACATTGAGGCCCGTGTTACACGGGATGCACTGCCACATTTGGCGCTGATCGTTCCTTCAGCCCTGTTTCGATTGCTCATCAACATAGATTCAGCCCATCACTTTCTGCCATCTGCATACCATCAATGCACATACCCTTCCAGCATTTCTCATCTCCGTCTTTCCCAATTTGTAGTTCTTCTGACTCTTCTTGGTTTTCGTTTCAGGCTCTTCAACAGCTATGGGTGGCGCGCTAGAGGGAAACGTCGCCATCGTGGCCCTCATTGTCTCTCTCGTGGCTTTGATTGTAACAGCCAACCAACTCCTCCTCCAGCTTTTCAGTTCAGCAGACGGTTACAGGCGGTGCGCAGAATCCGTCATCGATGTGTGGCACGTGAAGAGGAGGCGGGTCTGGAAGTGGTCCGAGTTCCGCTTTGAGACGCAATACGTGACGCCCCAGATCGTTCTTCTCAGCCCCCAAGAGATGTTGGACTACGAGAAAGAGTATGGAGAGGTATACCTGATCAATAGTCCGAGATTGGAAGATGATGCTTGTAAAGAGCTGGACCGTACCGTGCATTTGGGGAAGAGGTTGGGGCAAGATCGGGGAGTAAACACGGCAATGAAAGGTCGTGCGGTCGATAAAAGCAGTAAGGACATAGAAAAGGCCAACATTCCACCTACGCGACGGAAACCACTTGCGAGGCCCCGGATAAGGACCGAAAGCGACCCTCTAGTCAGCTGGCTTCGATTGGTTAAAGAATTGCATAAGCTATCCTACAGTTACTGGCCGGATGATTGCACAACCTGCACGAGTCCTACATGGGATAAGGTTGAATGTGGAATCATTCGAACCAATTACGAAGCTGAAAAGGAGAAAGAAGTCCACGAATTGTCAAACAAGTCTAGAACTGACATTGCGGTGATCTATCGTCAATTCACGTGGGATTTCATGCCACCTGATATGATCCGACCCTTGGCTGAGGTCAATGTTGGGGACATCGTAGTTCTGGCAATCAGGATGGGGATGCATTGGCACTCATTGGTGAGTAATAAATCTTCCCCGTATATGCTGGTATGGAGGAGGTGGACTAGAGTATTGTGTTCTTGTCTTTAACAAGTTGTTGGGCTGACTCTTCCCTGCAGGATCCAGATTTTGGCAAGATGCAAGCTAACGGCAACGGCTTCAACCTTACCGCTCTGGATGCTAGGGGCTTAGGAGTTGTGCTGCGTTTTATTGCATCTGGTCATCACGATCGATATCCCAGGATAATTCCCTCTCGCACAGCGGATAAAATGCTGTGTGGAATCGTTCCTGGAGACCCGGATTTGGTTGGTAAAGACTTTTCCATGGTTTTAGGAGAAGGAAAGATTCGAAATATCGCCGAATATAATGGCATCCTCTATAATATGGGTGTTTCAGACTCTAGAAGAGAAATAATACGCAGGCACAACAACCCCGAGGTGCACAACGACACTATTACACTACTACTTCCCTTCCTTCCTCTCGAGGGCTCTACGATGACCACATACTGCTTTCCTGGCTGGTATACCGAACCGGGCATAAGGGGAGTCCATTGCTTCTGGGAAGGCCGAATCGCACTTCATCGGTTGCTTCAGGAGCGAGTGCAGAGTGAGGCAACAAGCTTGACATCAACGGAGACTCTGAGCCATGTGCTCAAGAACATGAGTCTGCTAGAGCAGTGTCATGGAGATGACTGGTATGCCCGCTGGTCCTGGTCTCCATCCATTCGCAATAGCCATGGATGGGAAGCGAAACTTTCTGCCATCAACGACGCTCGAAAAGTGTTCGATTGGACAACAAACTACTTTCTCGAATGTGGTTTTGGAGAGTCGAGCAATGGGGGCCATACCCGCTACGTTCATCTCGTTGCCGCACATGCGAACATGGCTAACTATGCGATCGAAAAGTCAAAAGCATTTGTCCGCAATTACAAACACGACCGGTCTCAGCACGCTCTTAGGCAGGCATATAACATCGAGTCTAGACATGGCTACTACTTCGTGTTTGACCTCTACGAAGTGGGACGCCATTATGTAAATCATTTGCATGATAGCATACATGGAGTAAGGGCATATTTGAAGGAGAAAGGTATCTTGATGACTGACGATGAAGTCGAGGCTGCGTGGTGGGTTATGCAGCTCAGAGGGATCACGTGGAATTTCTCGACATGGCATCCGGATGGAATCGTGCCGCAGATCTTGGGGGATAAATTGGTTCCGAGCTCGTTCTATGGAAATAGGTCCCCTGTGTGGATTACGTGAAGAGTGGGTATGCATGATAGGTGACGAAAAACACTAGTGGGGTGCTGGAAACGCACTTAGATCCTTGCTTGCGGTCCCCGCCTGCCGGCAAATTTCGAGACGAAAGCCAAGAGTGTGGATCAGGGGGTAAACTAGCATTCGTAGGAGCTTCCATGGAGTTCACGAAATGGGGTGTGAGGAACTCTCTATTAGCCGAGGATTGATTAAATAACCCACCACTCACCACAACTCATCACAACTAAAGTCGTACCGCAAGGCTTCCTCTGTGTCACTGGTGGGTTCTTGCCGGGACCATGTATCTTTTTCTCATTTTTGTCTATCTCACTTATTCATTTCTCCTTGGCTTCTCCTCCTCTGTCAAGAGCCGTTTAAAATGATTCATTTTTCCTTGAACCACAGTTTCCTCACATCTGATATCTTTGTAGGCCCGTTATGCATTGTTTAATCTTCATTACAGCGACTCTTATCGGCGCTGCTTCTGCTCAAGGCTTTAACGCAGACTGGGATGCAGCCTATACCAAAGCATCCGCCGCCCTCGCCAAGCTTTCGCAGTCCGAGAAGATTGGTCTAATTTCTGGCGTAGGATGGGGGAAGGGCCCATGTTCCGGAAACACTGGCTCCGCAAAATCCATCAACTATCCCGCACTATGTCTTCAAGACGGCCCTCTTGGTGTACGCTCAGCGGCCAGTATCACCGCGTTCCCCGCTGGAATCCAGGCAGGCGCTACGTGGGATCGGCAATTGATGAGAGAACGAGGGAGAGCATTAGGAGAGGAAACACGGGCGCTGGGTATACATGTTATTTTAGGTCCTGTTTCGGGGCCTCTGGGGCAGTTCGTAACGGGTGGAAGGAATTGGGAGGGGTTTGGAAATGATCCGTACCTGGCGGGTGTAGCAACTGAAGTTACGATTGGCGGTATTCAAGAAGCGGGAGCACAGGCGTGTGTGAAACACTTCATACTCAACGAACAGGAAAAGAACCGAGAGACGATGAACTCAGTAATTGACGATCACACGCTACACGAGCTTTATCTCTGGCCCTTTGCCGAGGCTGTGCGGGCCAACGTTGCGAGTGTGATGTGCTCGTATAACAAGCTCGATGGGAAGTGGGCGTGCGAGAATAAAAGAGTCATGGACGAGTTATTGAAGAAAGAGCTGGGGTTTAAAGGATATGTGCTCACGGATTGGGATGCACAGCATTCGACAACTGATTCTGCAAATGCGGGCCTGGATATGACTATGCCCGGATCGGCTCAAGACGGCGGCAACATTTTCTGGGGATCAAAGCTCCAGTCTGCGGTAACAGGCGGCCAAGTGTCGACGAGCCGACTCGATGATATGGTGAAGAGGGTCCTCGCATCCTGGTACTTAACCAAGCAAGATTCAGGATATCCCGCAACTGCTATTGATAGGCGCTCGAAGAACGGAGGACCAAATGTTCAGGGGAATCATTCGGTTATCGCCCGGGCGGTGGCTCGAGACGGTATCATTTTGCTGAAAAATGTTGGAAACATATTGCCGCTGAAAGCACCCAAAAGTATAGCAATCATTGGTTCTGATGCAGTGCCGAATCCAAAGGGCATCAATTCGTGCCAGGAGATGGGGTGTAATCAAGGGACTTTGACTATGGGATGGGGGTCCGGGTCAGCTACTCTTCCAGTCAGTCTTCTACTCGTCGCTCCATGTCGGCCCTTTCTTTTTGAAGTACCTTCAAGTTCCATCATTAATACTCAATAGTATGTAAGCTCTCCAGCCGACACAATCACCACCCGCGCGAAAAAGGACGGCACTACCATCACCCTTTCCGCCTCAGATACTGCCACCCAAGGCGCCATCGCTGCCCAAAAAGCCGACATCGCGCTCGTCTTTATAACCGCCGACAGCGGTGAAGAATACATAACCGTCGAAGGCCACGCGGGCGACCGCAAAGATATGCTCGCGTGGCACAACGGTGAGGCCCTCGTCAAGGCAGTCGCAGAAATCAGCAAGAATACAATTGTTATCATCCACAGCACCGGCCCTATTCTCATGGAGGCTTTCGCGGACTTGATTAATGTGAAGGCGATTGTTTGGGCAGGGTTGCCTGGACAAGAGGCGGGAAATGCGTTGGTAGATGTGCTGTATGGGGATGTGAGTCCGAGTGGGAAGTTACCGTTTACTATTGCGAAGAAGAGTGCCGATTATGGGACAAATATACAGTCGAATACTGATAACTTTGGAGAGGGACTGTATATTGATTACCGGGCTTTGGATAAGAAGAGTGTGGCGCCGAGGTACGAGTTCGGATTTGGGCTATGTGAGTAAGCAGTAGAGTGGCAAAAGAAATTGCTAATTTTTGAAAGCATACACAACATTCAACTACTCAAACCTAGTAGTCATTGGCTCGCCTACTACCGGCCCTGAAACCGGTACCACAGTGCCTGGTGGTGCATCTTCTCTGTTCGAAGTGGTCGTTACTGTCACGGCAAATATCACGAATATAGGTGCAGTAACTGCCTCTGAAGTTGCACAACTGTATCTCGGCTTCCCTGCTTCTGCGCCTGACGCACCCTTACGACAACTGCGTGGGTTTCTAAAGCTTAGTATCAAGGTAGGCGAGAGCATAGTGGCGAGATTTGAACTCAGAAGGAAAGATCTGAGTTACTGGGATTCGGCTGCCAAGAAGTGGGTGCTTCCAAAAGGGGAGTTTAAAGTGGAAGTTGGTGCTAGCTCAAGGGATGCTCGATTGATTGGTAAGATCAGTGCTCCATAATTAAGGGCTTCTTGGAATTTCTTTGCCAATGCTTAGTATCAACACAATTCCAAATCAAGCGTCTAACACTCCTAAGTCACAAGCTCAACGTGGGGAGTTCACAACCTTGGCGAAACTATATCGGCACAATGTGAGTGGAGTACCCCACAAATGCCGGCACTTAAGACTAAATACCCTGGTCAACCACCCGGCAACAGAGAAAGATTTAATCGAGGATCAGGACTTGCCAGAAATAATGCATTGACGAGAACGCTATCTGGATGAATCTTCATCGTCGTCATGTTTGAGCTACTCCTCCTCTTGCTCTCCGCGTTCAGCTACGCGTCTCCACGTTCCTATCCGCCGGCGCTCAACGGCGTATACCAAAGAGCCACGTTTTTCAACTCCTACTGGACCGATAACAAGTCTAAAGTGACATACAAAAATGGGCCAGCCGGACAGTACAGCGTCACTTGGAATGGAACTGGCAATTTCGTTGGTGGGAAGGGTTGGAACCCTGGGGCAACAAACAAGCAAGTCTTAACCCCTTTCTTTTTGAAATTATATAAATGCAAGCACGAATGCAGTTGCTAAGACGTGACCCTTTAGAATTGTCAACTTCACTGGCACATACTCCCCCAACGGATACTCTTACCTGACAGTCTACGGCTGGACCACCAACCCTCTGATAGAGTACTACATCGTTGAGTCGTACCACCCGGAACACGAGCCCGCAGCGCCGCCCGAAGGCGAAGAAAAAGGCAACCTGACAAGCGACGGGAGTCTTTACCTCATCCGGACAAAGATGCGCGTGAACAAACCCAGCATTCAGGGAACGGCGACGTTTCGGCAGATCTTTAGCGTTAGACAGGAGAAGAGAAGTGAGGGGCTCGTGACAGTTGGGAATCATTTTGAAGCGTGGAAGGCGGCTGGTTTGAAGACCGGGACGCATAATTATATGATTTTGGCAGTGGAGGGGAATAACAGTAGTGGAATGGCAGATATGACGGTCCATTGAGGTTTTGGCTCTATGGAAAGGAATATAGTATTGATATTGAAATGTTTTTGTTCGACAAGACCATCTGATCTTCACTCAATAGCCGTATTACGGACCATAAGGACGTGAACGTATTCTTCGGGGCCTCGATATTCTTTCAAGTGATGCACAACCGTCTCAACGGTCTTGAGGCCATACGCTTTGTACATTGGATGTCCAAATGGAGTTGCCTCTAGAATAATCTTCAACTTGTGTTTGTCTGCAAACTCTGTCCCCTACTTGAGCATCATGGTTGCTGCGCCTCGCCGCTGGTGGCTTGGAAGAGTGTTCATTCCATCAAGGGCTTTGACCAAACAGTCAGCTCTGTATTTCAGTCGCCAGATCGGGCAGTGCAACTATGCACTTACATATGATACCCTTTCCCGTAGGGAACTTCTTCCGCGCTTCATTCATTTTTTCTTCTATGGGCAATACCATCTATTTATTGATTCTAATGGATCAATCATCAAAATTATATTTCAAATATTCTTTCTTGAAACGCTCCTTACCTTCGGCTGACACCTCCTCGAATACATCCGCACTCTCTGCTCTCAAGGATTTCTAGACACCCTACAAGGAGCTTCTATCAGGAATAGTTTATTACCTTTCTGGTACTGCCATCGACGACTTTAAATGCCAGGTGTTTTCCCAAAAGAGATTTCCTGGGAACCGCCCTTTGTAACTCTCTTGCCGGTCTTCGGTGGTGAAGGTCTTGTAGTATACCTGCGCGAAGGGGTCGGTTAGGTTCAACTGGGTGACTTGGGTTGCGGCGGCATCTCGGTCGCCGAGAGTGACTGGTTGGATTTGGAGTGGCAAAGTTGTTGATGAGGTTATAATCAAGATAATGTAGAACGCTGTATAAACTATACTCGTGTTCCAAGTCTTTCACGTGCAATCTACCGAAATTTCGGTAAGCCATTCTTCGTGATCATCAGGCCTTCCATACTTAACCACAACAAACCAGATCGCGGAGATAAAGTCGTAAACATTTGTAACCGTTTGTTACCAGTATTGGAACAAAAAGATCTTAGACCTACCATTATACAATTCCGAGTAAAGGAATCGGACTAATTCAACATACGTGCCCAATGAAGTCTTGATTTTCATGTCATAGCTCCGAAAAGGGAGCAAACTTTCTTTCGCACTAATCAAAATACGCTACCGCCGGCCCGGTCCCGCCCCGTCCTTACCCTTCAGCGCCAACAAAAGGTCTTCTCGCTGTCCAAGGGGACATTTTCCATCACATGTGGCATAACGTCCTGTGATCGCATCGTCCAAAGCAACTTCCTTACTCAAGGCCGTCCACAGATACGTATGTGGTAGATAGATTTCTTTAGCAACGGAATGTATGGATAATGCAAGTACCAAGTAGTGGTCTGCCACACGTTTGACTGACAGCTGCCTGGATTTCCAGCGATGGAGATAACGCCCATTTTCCGTCTAGAGCGTTTCGCGAATTCGGACGCGGCGAACCAAGTCGCCGTCTTTAAGGCACGGTAGTGTCGTCTGATGGCGTGACCAAAGTTCAATCGGAACTCTCCCTTCGGCACCATGAGCTCGACCAGAACAGTCGCAGCCCAGACGCCCTGCACTTATTGCAATTGAGGATATACTTTGGTGGCCATGAGTAGATTAGCAAGAGTCACAAAGCATGATAACTATGAAGTACTCCAAGGAATTTAGTGCGAAACCACAAGTATGGGGCTATCTACGAGTTATACAGGGGCGACAGCCATGCTCGGATCCCTTTCAGCTGGAACGTTGAACAGTCAAAACAGGAGAGCGCGAATGCCTGTCAATACGGGCTTATCGCGTATCAACCAATCAACATCACAAATTAAAATGAGAAATTCAAATACGAACCCGTTCATTCAGCCCGTCAACCCATCCCTGTGCCTAATTCCCTAAAAGAAGCTTTCGAGGCTTGGTTGCGGGCACTAAAATGCTTAATTTAATTACTCGTGATACGAAAAACGACATTTTTGCGAAACACGAGGTGGCGAGGTATGCGCTGTGCTTGGGGGATATTTTTCTTAGACACTACATATACTCCCCCTTTCCGCCCCCTCACCTTCCCTTTCTCTCTCTATAGCCTTTAATTCTCCAACAAGATCTTTCCAAACCAAACCTTCATTCCTTACATCCTCCCATTCAATCCAATTCAAAATGCGCTCCACAATCCTATTCACCACACTCTTTACCGCCAGCGTTTTCGCTTCCCCGCGTCCCGATGTCGAGGTTGTACAAATCCGCCAAGTCGAAAAGCGCCTGAATCCCAGCTCCATCGACCTTGGTAATCTCATCCCCTCCGCCTGCATCCCACCCGTGGACGTCTTGTCCATACCAACCCCGCCCCCGGCCGTCGTTTCCGCTATTGCCAGCTGGACGAATCCGTGCCAAATACCCTCGATCACCGGTTCTGCGGGGTCGCAATACACCTCCTACACCAGTGCGCTCAGCTCATGGGCTAAGGAGAATTCGGCGAAACTTGAGAGCTGGGAATCGGCTTATAAGACGGCGTGTCCTTACGCAGCAACAATGAGTATGCCGACTGTCCTGCCGACTGATACTGCGTTGCTTAGCCTGGCGAGTTGTGGTGTGACAGGGAAGGGGAGCACAGTGGCAGGGAAGGGGAGCACAGGGGCTGCACCTCAGCAGACAGCATATGCGGCTGCGGCAGGAATACTAGCGGGTTTCGCAGGTGTTGTTGCTGCACTCTAAACGCCCGGACTATCAAAAGGCCCATTGTGTAAAGTTGGGCGCATGGCGGAAACTTTTCTTGAGTCGAAAGAGGGCAGTCTGTATTCTGAGAATGAATAACTTGACGAGGGTATTTATTCTTGTTGCAGAACGGAGTGAGTTGGTCAATTTTGCATAGAGATTTTTCTTATTAATATCAGCCAACACGGCTATCTTATCACGTGTTGCATCAATTTTGTATTATGTATGTAAGCAGGGTGGTGATTAGAGGGTATGAAGATTTATTGTGTGGCATATCCACGTGACTGGTAGTGTCCTAGGCTTACAATATATGCTCTCATCGAGTATAATACTTGCAGTCACTCACTAGCTAGTAATCAACCAGTTCCTTCTATTCTGATGTTTCCCTCCGTTAAAATACTGTTTTCTTCTCTATTGGGAAAGCCACTTGATCATTCTTCTAGCCTCGCCTTCCTGTGACAACGTAGTGCTGATAACTCGACTCTGTTTGTTGTTGTTTAATAAGAAGGTAAAAAAACTCTGCTATTTTCTCCTAGAGTAAATTCCGAAGCGCAGACCTCCGCGCCCAAGAAGCGTGTTAATCCGGCAATATTGTAGAGTATATCGAGGATACTGTGGTCTGTATCGTTTCTGTAAGGCGAAGCTCTCAGAAACACTCTCCCTTTCCCAGAAAGTAACAAGAAGATGACACCAATTTAAGTGCAAGTTATCTAACGATTCTTTTGACCAGAAATTCGAAGGCGGAAATGCGACAGTGTGGCGCTTGCCGTGACCAGCAGACACAGCAATGCCAACTTGAGGTCGAACAGCATCTTGATAACAAGGAGGTAATAACAGAGTGTGATAGATAATTAAACAAGAAAAATGAATTGTTGAAAGAATGTGGGGTAGACTGACTAAGTCGTATTTGTCGTGAATGATAAAGAAGGCCTTGGAGCGTCCTGAAGGACCCCGGTGTACTAACCAACCCACATGTTCGTATCGTGCGATATCTCGGTTCTGTCCACAGTTCAATTTTTCGTAGACAGGATATTTGGATGCATTCTCCGGTTGTTTCAATCTCTATGCAATAATTGTTAATGGCAGATGCGAAGTGTCGACGTGTCCAGATACAACCTTGAGTGATCTGTGTCTGACTACCAAGCATCGCCCTACACTTGTAGTACATGCGATCGGGTTTTCCGATGGCTGATTTGTTCCGAACATGCCTTACCGTGGCCTCTATTCTGACTTACTAAGGCAATCCTGATATTGCCACGGCAGCCAAATCTTGCCCGTGTTACACACCGGATCTGTCAACAGGTAACCTGTCAATCATAGCTAAAAGCCGGAACATGTTACCGCGAGCATGATGATAGATGGATATTGAACCGGAGTTATCCCTTTGCAGCAAGCTTGCCTTGATACTGAAGGAGTAAATATACCATTGCCTGGATAGAGTCAATCTGATATTGTGCGCTGAACGACTACTGCCCGTTTTGACAGCCAAGGCAGTTACTGTACCGTAGGGCTTGCGGTGATGAGAGGCGTAGTTGATGATGAAGGGCAAGATGTGGCGAAATGTGAAATTTCTAAATGGTTAGCTTAAGCGAAGTCCGGTCTGGTGGGGTTTTTCTGGCAGCACGTGACGCTTGACACTGACCAGCTCCGATCAGTGTGTGATTAACCGCCCTTTGCTTTAATATCAAATCTATCTCTCCTATCGTACGCTGTGTTAGCCAACTAAGAGTAACATTGACTAATATCAAACCTCTACCCCAACTCCACTCCATTGCCGCTTGATGCTTGGATCCCTTCACCACCTAGGCTCACATTCTCAAATCCTATCCCTACGCACAAATGGCTCTCACCATTGAAGCTCTGCGAGCCCGGAAGGCGGCCTGATCTGAAGAGGTGGCAGTATCGCCCGAATACAAAATAATATCCGCTCTAACACAGCAGGCAGACACCCAGCGTACAGACGTCGTAAAGCAGATGGCCGACTTTGCTGAAGCATCCCGTGATAGGCTCGGCGATCACCTCGTCGCCACCGCTGAAGCTGTCATCGAGCTAGGTAAACGTACTGCGGATGAGCAACAGTCTAAATCGGTTTCCTTCGTCAGTGAGCTCTAGAAGCAGAGAATGATTGACCCACAAACCGGCAAAACCCAGGTTTATGAAGGTGGAATTGTGTGGAAGGAAATGCCCACTTTTGAGTTCACATTCGCCGATGAGTTGCAAGGTTTAAGTAAGCATTTTAGGCAATCAGTTGTGGACTTTTTTCTAGCCTCTAGGGACCATTTTTCTCAATCGAAGACAGCTAGCAAAATGCGATATTTTAGAAGTCGATACTGATACAATACCTCATCCTACCATCAGTGCATTACTGCTTCGGACATCGCATGGCTGCGAGTCGCCTTCGACCCTCGTGATTTTCTATATCACACCATTTACTCCACCCTACTAAGTCTTCAACATCCATCAAAACTACAGCAATTCCTCAGGTAAATTTAATACTATATATATGAAGTCCGAAACAAATTTGCAGGAAGATTAAACTAGCTCGTCATACCAAATGGTCTTCTCATCCCGAACGGGTTTCTTGTCTCGAACGGGACTCTCCTCCAAACAGAACCTTACAAAAATTTGGTCTTGGCCCAGATCTATGTAAATTGTGTTCTACTAGAAGAAGAGATGACGCTGGAAAAAAATTCTCTCCTGATTTCCTAGCAGATGGAGATCAACGTAAAAGGCCAGCTCGCTTTCACCACACTCAACGGTCCTTATGTACCTGGCGTTCCCTGGAAGTTGTCGATGCGTGTTTCGTTTCGATGTTCTGGTCCCCGTTGAAGCTTCATCGTGATTCGTTCAATTTATCCAGAACAGGACTTATATATGACGCTTCTAGGATAGATTTAATTTCATCGTGTACATGGATATACTATCCACAGTGACCGGGTACCATGAAGGATGTGTCATGAGATCAGCTTACCGCAAAACGGCCACCAAGGACAGATCCATGTTTTTTTGTTCTTCAAAAGTAGACTAATATGCAGACTGTTTCGCAGAGACCTTCTTAACCTCATTAGATTATTTCGCGATGGTCATGTTTTGTGGCTGCTCTGACATAAACTCATTAACTGACAGAATCACTTTCGTGGTCCCCGCTTGTAGGTACTCTAGACGAGGAGAGTTTCGACGACAGCTTCATAGCTACAACTCTGAGAAGGGTTATACACTATGCCGGGCCATTCTCTGAGACGGCTCAGTTTCATCTCGGCTTTCAAGTAATTCCTGACGTTGACGAGAAGGCAAATTTTCTAACCTGACCTGTAATCAACCCCTTAATCCCGACCGGGATACGCGACGTTTAGATAGCCCTTACATCAAACCATCATTATGAGCCAATGAAACGTTCAATTTTCTGCCAGGAGCTGCATCCTTCGAGGATGGCCCCCCACCTTCTGTTTAGCAAGGAGTATGGTGAGGGGTTGAAGCTGGAGCTTGGCGCGAACTACGCCGCATTGTTAATGAACATAGCCCACCCACCGCCTCAGGATTCCTCATGCATTGGAACTTTACCTCAAGTTTACCGAAATCTTGCTTCAGGAACCTTTGCCATTTAGGTAAACCGCGTCACTGCAGAGTTAGATCATAGTCATCAACCGTTCGAGCTAGAGAGAGTTGGGGGTCAGCCGGACCCTAGTCATTGGGGATATTAACCATTCATAAAGAAGAAACCTCTCTTAACTCTGGCAGCAACCTCAAAGCACGCCACTCCAAAATCTCAGGCCTGCACTATGGTCAGCTACCGACTCTTCCCTTCGTGCCCTTGTCGTGCTTCAACGACAGGCCTCTCCGTAATTCTTAAGGCTATATTGAACGATTTTCTAACTGTCACCATTCCAGACAGGACCGAAGAATTTCCTGAAAGTCTTGGAGGAGGGAACAAACCCAAAGATTGAGTAAGCTGACACGTTCTCCTGCACCCGACTTGGCTAAATAGTGGACAGTATTGTTGCGGTTCATGGATTGAACCCAAAGAATAAAGACAGCCATGCTGAAAAGACATGGACGGCCGGCGATAAACTTTGGTTGCGTCACTTCTTGGCGCCTAAGCTCCCAGAAGCAAGAATTCTTCTCTTTGGATACAACTCGAACGTCTCAAGAGATTCCAATGCGATGCACATTGGTGATCATGCTACGAACCTGTTGAATAGGCTGGTGGGCAAAAGGTCTGAGGACTCCGAGCGGCCGATTGTATTCGTGGCTCATAGCTTAGGGGGGTTAGTGGTAAAGAAGGTATGGCACTTTCTGCCACTATTTTAATTCCTTAGTGCTTCACGGAAGAGAGTGCGGCTGAATTTTTGTATCTAGGCATTGGTTGAAGCAAAGTTAAACAAGGCATACGATGCGATACGTAGAGCAACATACGGAATTGCTTTCTTTGCAACTCCCCATCTCGGCGGCAATTACGCTGCACTGGGGAAAATACTAAGTGACATTGCCAATATAACCCTCCTAAATCCAAGGAGTACGCTAGTGAGTGATTTGCAGAAATCCTCCCCTTTCCTAGGGAGACTGAACGAAGACTTCCGGCACCAATTGGAGGATTACTATTTCGTGAATTTCTTTGAGACGAGATTTTATGGTGGTCTCGACGTGGTGAGTATTGGCGGCTGAATGATCTCTTTAAAGAACGGAACTCTGACCAGTTCTAGATTGTTGACCGTGAATCTGCACGGCTGGGTCTTTCTGGTTCCCGTGAAGTCCTTGTGCCATTCGATGCCGATCACAACAACATTTGCAAATTTGCTACCGAGAACAGCGACTATGAGCAAGTCGAACAGAACGTTATGCGGCTAGTCAAGGGTGCACTTGAGCTCCGGGCCGCCGTAGGGCGGGAGCGCCGTCGCTCATCTGCATCACCCTTCTTCAGCAGCCCTCGTCCCTTTTCTGAACGCCAGTTCTCCTCTCCTGCCCTTCATTCTGATGGGTATACAAGTACGGACATGTTGGGATACTATGGTAGCCCAATTTGTGAGTAGTTCTGATGTCTCTGATAAACGCCTTTTAACATAATTCAAATGCTGCAGTTGAAGTTCCTCACAACAAAAATCGCAACTTTGTCGGGCGACAAGATATCGTTCAAAGGGTAATCGATCATCTCACTTTGAACAGTGAGTTACAGCACAGGATAGCCTTCTACGGGCTCGGCGGGGTAGGGTATGAACTCCTGACCACCTTCGTATGAGTGTAACGAGGGAGGCTAATCTATTTAGTAAAACCGACTTAGCGATACAATGCGCATATACCATTGGAGAGTGTTATCCGGACATATCTGTGTTCTGGATCCAAGCCAGCAGCTTCGAGCATTCCCATCAATCTATCGTCAAAATCACTAGCATTCTCAAGACACCAGGAACCGACGCTCCCAACACTGATGTTTTTGGATTATTCCGGGACTACCTGCGGAAAAGCCACAGTGGTCGATGGGTTCTGATAATCGATCACGCAGACGATTTTGAGAGCCTCACAGTGACCCCAGGAGATAGCGACAAGCACGTTCACCTCCAGTCGAAGAGACTTCTAGATTATATACCGGATTGCTCTCATGGCTCAGTGCTTCTCACTACTCGAAACAAAAAGGTTGCCACACGCTTCGCCGACAAGCAAGGCCTGGAGCAGATTCTTCCACTAAGCAGAAAGGAATCTGAACAGCTAGTTCACCAATTGTTGGACTCGGAACAATGTCGGGATGGCGGCATCGATGAGTTAACGGACGTCTTGAATCACTTTCCTCTCGCCATCGTGCAAGCAACTTCATTCATTCGGGGCAACGGCATTACCGTCCAAACCTATCTTCAGCGTTATCGAGAAAACAAGAACAATGCGCTTGAGCTTTTTGGCCATGGTCTCATCGAGTCAGACGATAGCGAAGCTGTGACAACGACATGGATGATCTCGTTCAAGCAGCTTCAGGCAAACAACGAATATGCGGCCAATTTGTTTTCCTTAATGGCGTATCTCGACCCTAGTGAAATCCCAGAATCCCTTCTTGGTGATATAGATCAAAGTATGACAGGGCTTCAGTTCGAGAAGGCATGTGGAGAGCTCAAAGCCTTTTCTTTTATCACTGAGGCCTACTCTATTCCGTCATCGGCATCATCTGGCGCGAATTCCCTACAGCGCTTATTGAACGTACAGCCCATCGTACAACTCGTCATGCGTCTTTGGCTTCAGCAACACAATCAGACGACAAGATGGTCTGATGCTGCGCTGGTTGCAGTATCAAAGATATTCCCCCCCGCAGAAAGCTCGATGGAGCACTGGAGGGCATATGAAATGTACCTTCCGCATGTACAGGCAGTGTTGGATCACCTAAGTGAGTCCACAGGTGAGAAGCAATACAAAGCTAATTTGCTGCATAATGTTTCGTGGTTCTTCCGGGTTCGAGGGTTTCACGACACTGCTGCGCGCATGGGACGTGAGGCGTTGGAAATCCGGAAGCAAATCCTTGGAGACGAAGATGAGGCCACTTTGGCCAGCGTACACAGCCTGTCTCGCATTCTGTTTGAGCAAGGCAAAATGGAAGAATCTGAACAGCTGCAGGTTCCAGTCATCGAAATATGCAAGCGCAATTTCGGTAACGAGCACAACTATGTTCTTAGGAGCCAAGGCCACCTAGCTGCAATACGTGGAGTACAGGGCAGGTATGAGGAAGCCCTCGAGCTACAGGAGAGCATCCTGGAAATCAGCGAAAGGAATTTAGGCCCGTGTCCAGCAACATGGCTCGCGATGCGCGATCTCGCTGTTACGTTAAGCTATATGGACCGTAAGACCGAAGCAAAGGAGCTACAACAAAAGGTATACACCGCACGACGAGAAAATCTTGGCGAGGACCACCCAGAGACTTTGGTCATAATGAACGACCTTGCTACCACATACATTGAACAATCGCGCTTCCAGGAAGCCGAAGTGTTGCTTATGAAGGTCACGGAGCATAGTAAGCGAATTCTGGGAGAAAGACATCCACACACTATCGCCGCATACGAAGCACTAAAGGAGGTGTTGAAAAGCCAAAAAAGGAAGTCGGAGCAGGCGAGGAGGCTAGAAGGAATTCTTCGGCAGATCAAGCGAGAGTGGAAAGAGAGTGAGGAGAACGCAGGGGTACGCAAGAGGCTAATGGTGAAAAGAACCTTGAGCAGTTCGGTCGTGACCTACGCGTACCGAAGGCCAACGGGGACAGTAGATGAGACGGACGAAGACAACAAAAGCGGGATGGGAGGCAATGACGTAGAGGGGCTAGGCTTAGGACTAACGCTTACAAATTCTCGGAGCCCAGTAATGGGCGAGAGCGAGGAGGAAGACGAAGATGAAGACGACACGGAGAGTGAGGAGTTTGAGACGGTCAAGAAAGGCTTGGTACTGATGATGAGGGGAATGATGAGTCTCCCCATTTTTAATATTGTTAAGGTCGCTCCGGCAGAAGAGCCTATACCGCAGTCGATGCCAAACAATGCAATGCAGCATAATTCAATGAGCACGCCGCAGCTACACAGCATCGAGAACGGGGACTCTCTAGCGCAAGTACAGCCCGAACTAGAAGCGTCCAAGTCCGACACTGCTTTGACAACATCATCGTCCGAAAAGCCCGCATACAGCAACAATAAACTTCTCAGAACCATTGAGAAGAAGGTCGAGCGCAACATCAACAAAGAGACCCGCGATACTCTGTTGAAAGAGAGCATTGACCTGCTTGAAACGACGAAAACGAAATGGAAGAAGACGAACCTTAGAGACTTGAGGGTATCTTGGGCACCTAAGATTCAGGGTAAGAAAGAGAAGCAGGACGAAGCCTCAAACGAGACTGAAACTGAGACCGAGGTCGAATGCGACAAGGAAACTAAATAGAAAAGTTCGGATTGAGTGGGAGGGTTGATATACTTCCTTTTGTTAGCTATTGCTAAGTGAGTGCGTGCGGATGAGGAACTGCGTGAAGCAGGAAAGAAACCCGACTTAACTAATCGCCTTCTAAACTAGACTATTAGAGACTCGAACCCTTGCCCAATAGCGTATCTCTAAGTTGCTGTACCTGCTACTCGCTGCCGCATTCAGGTACACTTGCTAGGAGACAGGAAGATTTCACTATGCTACAACCAATGTTCTACCGGTATTTCGCTGTGTAGGGCGACAATTGTTGCGATCTGTAGCTGTGTCGAAGGACTAATCGTAAAAGGGATAAAAGCTTCTAGAATACCTGGGTATCGAGGCCGCCGAAGTATCAAAGAAAGTGAAAGTGAAAGTGTTAAATGGTTAAGGCAAAGGAGGCGATAAGAGAGGGCTCCTCGGGTTGCTTGAAAAGGATTCAAACGAACGTAAATTGCCAAACCACCTGCTGTAGGCTCCAAAAATATTGGATCCAAATCTAATAGTTAACACATTTCTATACTGCTTGTAGATGTGAAGTAAATAGGCCACGCATCGGTCTTGATTGAAGAATAAATGTTGATAGACACCTACCATTTTGATCGTTCTTCAGAATGTGTCAACAAACACCTCAAATTTCCGAGGTGTTTGATTGTGAATCGATCTGCATAGTTTCATACCGCATCGAAACATGAGCGCGACCACGAAGTTCATTTGACTGCATGCATCACCGCTGGTACTATTTTAGACGCAAAGAAACATGACCAAGTGTCGTGCGGCGAACATGGCGTCTCGCGATTTCCTTCCCTCCAGCATCTCTTCTTGCATTCCCATCGTAGACAGACCCTACCGCCATCCATGATACTACAGCAATACCATCTCCTTAGCGCCTCTACGCTGCTCGTCGAGCTTTCAACTACTGGTAATACCCGGTGAGCAGTTGTGAGTCCTGGGAGCAGCCATGGTTAAATGATCTTAGGGGACGTATTGTAAGTAGGTGGGTGGCATGAAAAACACAATATGCATTGTAATACGCTCTGCGATGTGAGATGGCTGGATATATAGTCTTCAGTACGTGTGGCAGTGGACTGACTAGTTAGTGGATTACCACGTGACATGGTGGTGTCCTGGGTTTACACATATGTTGAAAGCTTTCAGAGCCAGGAGGTCAAAATTAGGGGCTTGCATCAATCTGGCCTTGCGCCTGAAGGCTTTCTTGATCTTATTAACGTCCGAGTCCTTGCCAATTCCCAGGATCTCGCCATATGCCAGGTCTGAGAACGAAAGGATTCTAAAGTCTCCTCTTTCCTACCCCTCCATCTGGACTGATTCTCACTCGTCAATACGAAAGAGGAGACTGTTTCCAATATAAAGAGAAGCGTTTTGTGATGCTAGATAGCTGAGATCTATACAGGCGGAGTAAGGGAGGTTGTGACCCGCAGTGGAATAGCGCGCTCGGAAGGCTGGTGATCTCGCACGATAGTAGGAATCGTTAGGCAATAAAACAATCCTAATCTAGCAGCCTCTGAAAAGCAGTCGTTATGAAACAGTCTTTCTCTTTCTTTTTCTTGTACAGTCGTGACCCGTCCGTGGATGTCGCTTCCTCACCGAAAACTCGCCCCTGTTAATCCGAGCATCGCTCGGACCACTACCCTAACCACCTCTAGCCAGTACCAAAAACTAGCATCTCCTCTAAATACACTACAATATGCAGCCAAATCGGACTCTATAGGAGCCACTTTGGATCTGCATAAGGGAGTGGCTCGGATCAACTCCCATCCAACTGAGAGGAAGAGGGTCAGGGTAAATGAAGCCATCGCCTCCACCTGTATTTCGCTGACAGACACGTCACCATTCAGCCTCACAGATGACTGCTGGTCGCTCTGTACTGTAACAGTGCATTGAAGCGGAATATAGTCTTTCAGTTTTGTGGAACAAAACCGCGAATTGTGCGATACATCTCTGGTAGCTAGCATCACGAAAATTCACTTCAGCTCTTCTCATCACAGACTCTCATTTCAACAAAAGCATCGTCAATTATTGAATATGGCGGGCGCGCTCGTGGAAGTTCAGCTTTTGATATGGCCAATATACATGCAGTCGTAATCGTCATTGACGTTATCATCATTAACATCATCATCATCATCATCACCATCAGAGTTAGGGACCTATATTTCCCAGAAACACTACGAGCACCGCACAATATCTGTAAGACTATTAGCTCCATGTGCACTATCACAGTGCAAAGACATGAAATCCAGTATGCCACAAGAGGGAACAAAGATAAGAATTGACCACCCAAGTGCGGTTGACCAGCAATACGGGCTGGGTTATGTAAGGTACAAAATAAGCGACAGATTTGTGAATTGACAAAATAATGATACATATGTACAAGATCAACTTACGCAGCAGTGGCAGCGAACACCTCATGCCTCTTCGCTTTCGTACACAGACTCAGTGCCACAGAGAATGCCATGGTAAAGAGGAAGATGATGAGAATCTTGATATGACCGCTCTCTTTTGTGCCGAACAATGCAATGACAGGCGCCATGAGCAGTACGACGGCCAGGAAGGTGATAATGAGTCGAGAGAAGATGTCGATGCGTTTCTTGGAATAGAGTCTTACGAGCTTTTCGGACGTGCTGCTGCGGTCGCGCTTCGATATGAAGAGTCGCTGGTGGAGACGTTAGCTATGAATGGGATCACGAGACTCTCGCGTTCAGTACTAGGCAAGGAGGTATTGGGGCGTAGGCGTGCCACTCACCCTAGTGACAGGGCCACCGAACTTGGACAAAGCCGTCTCGACGCGGCCATCAAACCAGCTACCTTCCTTCGCATCAACGATGGAAACAAAGTCACGGTCTTTGTAAAATGTCGAGGCCTCATCTTGCGTTAAAGGGGCAAATTGGTCGACCCAGTTCCGAACACTGCTGTAATTTCTCTGCGTCGCTCTCTGCAGAGTAGCGAAGGATCTGGTACGCTGAACAATATCGTTGTATTCACGTAGCTTTTCGTCAATCCTGTTGATCAGATCGCGTCTCTCGCCCGACGAGCGTTCTTCACGCGTCCGACACTTCAACATGGTATCATCGGTCTTGTTTGCAGCCTTGTCCATGGCTAGCAGATTTTGCTCCAGTTCGCGGAGCTCATCTTGCCGGTAGAGAAGGACGCGGTTGTGGAGGAACCCGTATTTGCGGCAGATGAGGAAGTTTTCGTCGCTGTTCATGAAAGCGGCAAAGCGAGGGTAGCCGTCGGGATGGTCGTCAACTATGGCCATGCATCAGTATTCGTCGCTTCATCTTGTTATACGTAGTCCATGGACGCACTTCGTTGATAGTCAAACGCATTGACATCAGCCGTCTCTCCATCTTCGGACTCTGCCAAGTCTTCCTCGATATCTTCCAGATTCGCGCTGACTGGCGACGGGAACCCAATATAGTGGCTGAGGCTCCGATCGACAGGCCTGATAGACTGGCTCTCTAGGTCCCTCCTCTCGATGTCGCTGCCACAGACGGTCGAAGCATCGCTGCTGTACGAGGTATGCCGTCCGTTACTGGCGGGTGTCTGTGGGGCTTCGCTGGGAGAGTCCATAAATCCGATTGAACACGTGAGGTTAGCAGCGGCAATTACATGTGTGAGTCAATGTAGAAAGCGCGAGAAACAGATAATTCATTCGAGATATAACCACAATGGTATTCGGCTGCCTCGATATCCACTCAGCTGCAAAGGGCAACGCGGGGCCTGTGCCAAGGGGGCTTTGACCGGTCACCAGCCACATCAATATGCGCTGTGGCACGCGTGTCATGGGTGCGAATTGTGTGTAATCTCACGCTGGTGGACGCGATTGGAGGAGGCGTTGCAAAGACAAGCAATAACTAGCACAGCCCCCACAAGTCGTGCCGCAAGTCGGGGCTGAGGCTCCGAAACTGGCCCCCACATCTCACGAGTTTGCCTCCTACCATCCCAATCAATAATTCCCTCGGAAACGCCGTAATCCCATGCAAATTCTCACACCAGCCACCGCCTCTCATCCAGCTGCTGCGTGGGTCAGATCAGAACATGATCGACCCGGAGATGTTGCTCTTCGTCCGTCCGGACGCGTCTTGGATGTCATATCGCCACCGCTCGGAGCGATCTCGAGGAGCGTGACAATAGACGACATAGAAAGGGCCAGCAGTCTTTCCTTCTTTCAGACGCAGGAAGATGCTGTCGTTGACTTTCCAGGCGGATGGGGGCTAGTACTCTTGTCAGTGTTGGCATCGCAATCCCGCGAAGAACACAAGGCATACCGCTTTCCACCTGCCTACCCCGACATCAGCCCTGTATTCGGGGGCATCTTGTGTCTCAGTTTCGGGGGACGTAGGAGGAGTCACGTCCTTCGTTTCGTCAGTGTCGATGTTTTGGTGCTAGGCTGGCCAACATTTACCTCAAGCTTGTCAGTCGTCGCTTCTTTCATCGCTGCCTGCCTGGCTTCGTTTGTCGCTGCGTTCGTTGCTTCGTTCGTTGCTTCGTTCGTCGCCATGGTTGCAAGTGCAGACCGAAATGTAGCCCTTCTTCAACCTTCCTATATATCGAGGCGGCCTGCCGGTGAACGATTACCAAGGTGACTACCAGGCAACAAGGCTAAACATGTCATGTGCGATCATGTGGTTGCAGCGGCATTGCTTTTGGGCGATGCACTGCACCGCCCAGCCAATGACGGTGGGGGCCAAAACACCCATCGAAAAGAACAACAGGCCATCAAGGGTGCGCTGAGATAAGCGCATGTTCGTAGCGCGCTGCAAGAGAGTGCCACTAAATTTGGCGGGCGCATCCGCTTGTTCTTCCCGGCTTATCACCTGCAGAGCCGCATCCGCCATTGCTGGGTGTTCTGGAGCGTCGGTTAGATGGGGTGTTTTCTTCGAGTGGAAGTACTGATCCGACGTCAAGCGTTCATCATGCGTTACTACCTGAGCTTTGCTCCAGTCGAACAGTCCGACATCCCTTGGCTTATGTACGTGAAACCGCTCGCTAGTTGCCGCCGAAGGAGATGGAGGAGAGCTATTAGTCCTGCAAAGTTGTCGAGCCCGCTCCAACTCAAGCTTGTGACGGGCGCGAGTCAATACGGGTCGCAGGCGGTTTGCTAAATAAACAATCCGTATGAACTCGCTCAACTTTTTGTTTGGGCTATGCATGTTCTGCATCTTGACCATCTGGACGAAAGGTATCCACTGAAGTGCCTTGACTACTTTGTTGAGCTCCATGATGTCTAGACTCTTTGTGAGATGGAAGCGTACGTCGATCGTGTATTCCGAATCGTTCGATGCCGTCGTGGCATTATCTTTCTGGCGACACGGCCTCAACCAAATCCTTCCGAAGTCAAACCTAGACTGAGTGAAATGGAACGGTTTATGCGCCTGATGCTGTTGCTGGTAGACTTGGCGGTAGAGATCGGAAGTGGAGAAGCCCTCGGGAGTGTCTCCGATCATCTTTACCAACGTAGTCGTGAGGATCTTCGTGAAAGACCCTTCCTGACCTGGTGCTCTTGCCCAATCTTTCTCCGCAATGGAGCAGAAGAGTTCACATTTCCTGCCGCCAAAAGGCTGGTCCGTGAAAGCTCCTGCGGCAAAACAGCTGTCAACGATCAACAGAATGTCCGTCTCAGAAGTCTTGATTTGTTCACAAATTGCCTTGAAGCTGATGTGAGGCTGTTCGGGTCGTCCCTTCGAAACGGGAAGATCCATGCTCCCTTTGGTGTCTATTGGCGATTCGGGAATGCTGATCTCGCTGAGGTTCGTGTTTGTTCTCGAAATGCTGCCATTGGCTACACCATGTGGCGATCTTCTTGCGAAAAGTTCCAAATCGATTCCCTCTTTCGTTTCTTTTCTTTCTGCATGGCCACCATAGTATATTATGCCTAGCTTTGAAGGACTGTCGTAACAGCGGCTAAACGCCTGCAGTCGGTTGAAGAGCGACTGATCCGACTCCGTAGGCGGTATCTCATACTGTTCGGTTCTGAAATTAAACTTGTCTTTGAAAACGTGCTCCAACGTGTTAACCTGCATCAATGATTAGTCACCGAACAGGCGTAGCTCGTGGAGCGATAAGACCTCTTTCTCCTTGCAATTCATGTCGTCTTCCCTCCAAGTGAGAAGCAGAACTCCGACAGAATCATACTCTGCGTTTCCATCGCGATAGCATCCTGCGATAGATTTGTTGAACTCAATCTGCGCGATCTTGCGATCGAGATTGAAGAATCGAGGGGGGTTCGGCATAGCGCCTAGAATGTAGTAGCTGAGAACTGCAAGAATCAGGTGTGCAAACAATATCATTCAACAGCTTTCTCCCTTTGGGGCTCAAACTCGTACATATAGCGACAATCTCGACGTTACACAACAGTTGATGGCAAATGATGCGCATGTCAGGTCAGACGAAGAGGGCTAAAAAGCGAGGGCGGCCGCCAAACGGCCCCCAAAATGTTCGCATGGGCGGCCGCCAAAATTGCCTAGCCCCTAATAGGTACAGCGGATGGCGGCATTTGTGGTGCCTATTAGGAACGATTGTTGTTCATCTCTCAAAAGGTGGTCAGGAACCGTTTCCAAGCCCGTCCAGCTGGTTCCAATTTTAGATCAGTGTGCGGCAGCTGAACAGCCTTTCACAGCCAAGCAATTAAACAAGAGACGTGGAACTTCTTGAAAAGCAACTGCACCGTTCGACCACTCAATCACCCTGTCTTTTACTTGCTCTAGCTTCATAAAAAGATCATGAGTAATTGTTGGAGGTTTAAATACCTTGGAAGCCACCCCGACAGTTACTGCCGGGTATCTCCATAGCGCGTTATCGTATCGGCTGGAGATGGAAATACTCACACTACGGCGTTTGCTTATTTCTTCGTAGTATATATGGAAGGGTTTTTTGATGGGGGGACGATGACCATTTGGCGACTGCGTTGTTCTAGGAGAGAGATCAGGTCAGAGCAGCTTATAAGCCGTCGACCTTGATCAGCTAGCTACATCAGGATAAGCCTAAGCCGTTACAATATATCTCCGGCGTCCGACTTTTCAGCTCGTCAGGTCAATCAACACCCTCAACTCCCACTGCCTAGCTCAACAGTAACATCAAGGCCTGTCTCGATAAGAATCTTGCCTAGAAGGGTTGGTGTTTTGCTAGTGATCCTTTATCTTCACCTTCCCAGCTACCTGCCCTTGGTTTTACGGTTACGCAAAACACTATCTTCCCTTTCCTTTTCCCTACTTCCACTGTCGGTCCTTCTCCCACCCAATCGTAAATGACGCCACCATCGCTCAGTAACCCGATCAATCCGGATGGAAAATCGAATTTATGATACAGAGAGGCCCTATTTTAAGACAAGGAATGATTAAGCGATTAAATGGGTTGTTGATGAGACTGGTAGCCTAGAATGCAACATGCTGGTTCCCTTCTCAGATTTAACCCAAAGCGCCCACCTCAAGTAACCCATTTACTACGCTAAAATGCTGCGTTCCATGTCCGCTAGCACAACAGGTCGCTTCCAATCAAGCCACTAACCTCAAAATTGGATAGATATGCGTAGAATTTGTCCGCCTTGTAATAATACCGACACATAGAGTTAATGGTTTCTAAAACCTCTGCGCTACTGAATTGTCGATGTAGCAGATGTCTATCAAGAAGAACTGCAGGCCGTCATTTCACTACCTACTTGCCGCACAAGGTAAGCTTTAGATAACCCGTCTTATTCGGTCCGTACATTCCGTTAAGTCTCTAAAGGTGGTTACTTCGTGATCCTCTCCCCAAGTATGCGACAAGATTACATACCAGGGGACATTTCTTCCCACATATTCGACCAGGCTCAATTTGCTGTCGTTTTCATACCGCATAAGGATGGATCGCCAGCGAGCGGTAGCTAAGCAAATAATTCGAATGGACGTAAACAAATCGAGAAGTGTCCAAAGATACACCACTTTCACGTTGTAGGAAAATGGTGATAGTAGACAAATTGACCAAGCGTACCTACCAAGTACTGGTATAGACAGATGCTGGAATGAAAAAAGCATACATTAATGTTAGTTGTGAGGATGCGCCTGGCTATGCAAATCATTCCAGTATTTTTTGACGAACGCTGTTCGATCATTTTCTAAGTTTCTCTATTGTGATATTTAAAGCTCCATTGAAGCTCCAGGACCCTCTCAGCCTATGTATATTATCTTTTGTTGCTCATTGGTTAGCAACAAATACAGTTCCTCATTCCTTACTAGAACGCCTCCTCGCTTGTTCCGTTCACTATATTGATGAATCAGTATACCTTTCATATTTCCAACCTGTACGCTCACATATATTCGTAGATATAACAGAAAGGCCTAGCAAGTGTACTGGACGCATCCGTAATTGTGATATTCGGGAAGCCAACATATTCGCCCATAGTCATAATATCATCAAGCGTCGCATTTCGAGTCGGCGGGATATTCTGGAAAGTAAGCATACCCGCAATAGTATATCTCCTCCTCTTAATGTCCTGGTTCTGCCAGGTCCACCAGACGCGATCGACCATTGTATGGTGGAGCCAGAAATACGGATCAGATGGTGAGTTGTAGAAGTCGGTGCCCGCGTCACCGGCCGGCAATGGATGACGACTCCGCCATCTGAAAACGGAACTCTGCCACTAGCAAGGAGTCGACGAGCACCAACAAAGGATATGCAATGTCAGTATAGCTCAATTCACCATGTGTCGAACCGCTGCATTGATATTCGTACCAATCGCTGTTCTGTCTCATAGATATAGGCGGGTTGCGGGGTTCATCACTGACCATGCGTTCATGATGCCATTCGCTTGATGATCACGCAATCCCTTGCGAGTCCACAGCACCCCAACAGCTACTCCTTTAGTGCTCACAGGTCGCATACTTGCATCTGACGCGATAAGACATTACCAAACTGCGTGGGGCACGTCGCTTGCGGTGTTTTTGTATAAGAATCGTGATAGTAAGGACTAGAAAGATAAATCACTAAGATTTGAGACTCTGTGGCTGCAATTTTTGTCAACTTCTTCATTTAACATACTATCATGGCTCCCGGACTTGTAGAAACTGAGCAGCAGTCTCAAATTGAGATTTCCTCCAAGACAGCAAAGGTTCCAAAGCCACTGCAGCTATCAGGCACGCTCGACAAGTACGAGTCTTTCGACGTCACTCCTGTGATAGGAACAGAGTACCCTACGCTCATGGTCGTGGACTTGCTGAATGCTCCAAACGCCGATGAACTGATCAGAGATCTTGCAATCAAGAGTAAGTGCATACTATATGGTCTCCTCCTTTTATACATTGACAACGACTAGTCTCGCAGCGTGGCGTAGTCTTCTTCCGAGCCCAGGACGAACTGACGAACGACCTCCAAAAGACGTTAATACAGCGCCTTGGAGAGCTGACAGGGAAGCCATCGACTTCCGGTCTTCATATCCATCCAATTCTCAACTCTGATCGTGAACTCGGTGGATCGGATCCCGAGATCAGTACTATCAGCTCGGTGCAGTTTAAGAAGATCTACGACAACTCCAAATTCGATACGAGCAAGAAGATCCAGAGTTCAGCGCAGTGGCATTCGGATATTGCTTTTGAGCCAGTTCCAGCGGACTATACGAGCTTGAGATTGACAGAACTTCCTACGACGGGTGGTGGTAAGCATCACTTAAAGTGTTGTTTTGATGGAAGACGCTCACTTCGTAGATACCCTCTGGGCTTCTGGCTATGAGCTATACGACCGTCTCAGCACGCCTTATCAGAAGTTCCTCGAAGGTCTTACTGCAACGTTCTCCCAGCCAGGCTTTAAGGAAGTTGCAGACAAAGGTGGGTTCAAGCTGTACGACAAGCCGCGAGGAGCACCTGAGAATGTGGGAGAGGATCTCACAGCCATCCACCCAGTGATTCGAACGAATCCTGTGTATGTCTGATTTCCTTACCACTCATGATTCATTTGCTGATTTGGTCAGGACTGGTTGGAAGAGCATCTTCCCGGTCGGAGGTCACGTACAGCACATCAATGACTTGACCAAGGAAGAGAGTGATGTATTGTTGAAGTGGTTTATTCGTCTCGTGCAAGAGAACCATGATCTGCAAGTCAGGTTTAAATGGACTGCTCCGAACGATCTTGGTAAGCGGTTGATACTTCGAGGATCGAAGTGAAAGCCCGTATGACTAATATTGATACAGCGATCTGGGACAATAGAAGCGCGTTCCATTCAGCCACTTTTGACTACGAGGGACAAGGAGAGCGTTTTGGTAATAGGGCCGTTGGGTTAGGAGAGAAGCCGTTCTTGGATCCGAATAGCAAATCGAGACGCGAGGCACTAGGCCAGGTCCAAGCGTGATAAATTACGGGAAGGAGTGGTCCAAGGTGTGATTTTCAGTACTTTTTCGAACAAGAAGCCGCATAATTAGTGATCTAGCATGAAAATATGCGCAATTAATCATTGCATACACCGAAGGATACGTGCACACAACATTTTATACTATCTTTTGGCATTCATCTTTGTGATTGCTAGTTATGTGCGTGAATTTCTACTGTTAAGGCTGCCCGAAATAGCACCGATATGAGCTCATGATGCTCTGGAAGTTGGCATTCGCTAAGTTATCGGTTCCTGGGCCTTTGACGTGGATACTACACCCCGCGGGATTGTATTTGCCACATCCTTTGTTTCTGCCATCGAAGATGAGCGTAGGGAAGATATGAGTTTCAAAATAGGCAACGTACTGGAAGAGCGAACAGACAACGCCTAGCTCGGGCTGCACAGATACGACAGCATCATTCCAATCTTTTGTTAAGTTGTCTGGGATTGATCTTAGCATAAAAATTGAAGCGCCTAAGGAGAAAACATGGAATGATCTTACAGCATTTCCCTGCGTCAGCCACAATGTCCTGGCATCGACCGCTGAAGTTGACCTGGTCACAGACTTTGAGATTGATGTCCTTACTATAGGCAAGGCTAGAGAGAATAATCAGTAAAGAGAGATGCATTGTCAGTACAAGTGATGAAACCGGGAAGAAGAGTATCATTCGGTTGTTCAAATGCTAGCACCGCAGCCGGTTCCCAGTTAATATGGGAACTTCCGCCACATAGATCCATTACCTGGTGATTGGGGGATGTTTATTTTGATGTTGTGCAACCACCATTCGATCTAACCGATCCACAATAGCGCCACTCTAAGCTCACCGGTCATAACAGTTCGGGTACTCGTAAATTACAGCCATCTATTCTTTCATTATAGTGGAATACATGCTAACGGGCTGAGATACCGGAAACGGATCTACACTCGTGAATTCATTCATAGTTCGGACGATGGATTGTTTTGATCTCCGCTGTGTCGAATGCGCTAGCGGTAAAAAAATGTGATGCAAGACACCCCGTTCGCAATGAAGGTACTCACAGTAGTGTTTTTCGATACTCCTAATTTCTCATCTGGTCCCTTTCCACCTCTTCGATATCCTTCATCAGCCCGAATGGGCGGTGTACTAATGAACCTTTACCTAAGATTTATGAAAGTGGAGGGAACCCCAGCTTTCTTGATCTCTAGAGCCGCACCTCCGTCTATCACCGGTGGGTTCTGAGGCATTCCTTCCCATATAACTTCGCCCTGGTTCGCAATACAATTCGACAGCACTACCATGCCTCCAACTTGGTTATTGGTGTTGAAATTCTCACAGGCTTGCATCAGCATGTAGATACTTTCCGCAATTTTGGAACTGCTTGTCGGTCAGTGTGATTCCTTTCGGTAATGAGTGAAAAGCGCACCAATTGTAGTCAGCACTGATCATTTGCGGGTTGGCACCAGTGAACCAGATGTTTGCCTCAACATCGTTAATCGTCGCTAATGTGATGTACGGTTGAGTACGGTCCACATAACATCTGCAGTCGGTTCTCGTGACTGAATCAAAGTACGCGGCAAGTTCATGGGCTTGAGAGAGCGTTGGCAAGTTGATCTCATCTGAGCATAAGAAGCCGTATTGTGGCGTGTCACTGCGGTTGCGTACAACTTTCCGGCCTGCCTTCTGTTAGTCGCTAGCATACGTGTCCGGGTAGAATTAAGAAGAAGCTGCTACCTGTCGACGTAGGAGCATGACCTAGAAGATTGATCTCTTGGGAAGTGTGGAAACGGGAAGCTGCAGTGCACTTCACTAGAAAAATCAAGAAGAATGTGTACACGATCAAGAAGGCCATTGTCGGGTGCCCAAGAATCTTGAGGTAGACCAAGATATCCCCATATGTGCTTATTGATTACAACAATTCCGAATCCCGAAGCCTGTGTTTTTCACGGATCTCCACGTGGGTATCGGCAATCTTTGTACTGGCAAGGATATAAATTACCCAGGATATGACCACACCCAAAACTAAGAAAATACGTGCATAAACACGAGTGAGCTGAAAATTTTAACATATAAATCAAGATACTACTGTCGAGTAAGATGGGCCTGGATGATAGAGCCCCTTGAACTGCCCGTATTAAAATGAGTCCGCGCCTTGATGTTTCGAAGGATGAAATAAACAGAAATTAGCAGCTCATAACAACGAGTATCACCGCAATAATCAAGACTGTCAGCGATCGAGTAATTCGAGCGTATGTTCATATCACCTCCATGTAACTATCCGAATCCTTGTTTAATCCTCCTTGGCTACTATCTATGATCGATTTCTCGGATTGGCTTGCATTTACCAACTACCGCTATACTCGCTTATAAAACCCGAGATCAAAGCCGTTGACCTTAAAAGCTTCCTTGAGCATCCTCACTCGTAACTTACTCTACTCTTCAATTTGTCACGTGGATGCCACTAACTAATCAGCCGGCTTAAAAGGCAAGGCCTTCCTATAGATTTCCATTTTCTTTAAAAGGTGCATTAGTATAGAGTGCAATGGAGTTAGCGTCTGAGTTTGTAAGCTTTTAAGCAGCGCTGCGTGTATTTAGGTTATCTGAATGCTGTAATTAGCAAATTGTAACAGAAGAAGGTTTTGTGTCGCACTAATAGAGTTGAGAGTAGGTTTTGGGGTAGATGGGAGTGTATTGTAAGAGAGACGAATCGCCATGTTGGCAGCGGGGGAACACTTATAGACTAAATCACATGACACATGAGCCATATTGCCACCGTACAGTTGTAGTGATTTTTTTTTTTTGGAGAGATGGAAACACGCCAGATCAGGCCTCCCAGTTCTGGAGGGCTGACTGGATTGGGGTCATTTGCTCGACAATTTCAGTCTCTCCTGAACCCTAATGTAGCAAGTAACGATCTTCAGCAAGAGTTATGTAGTTGTGCAACTAGCTCATACACGTGCAGTTCTCTCGAGACGGCGCTGGGGAACAGTAGCGTTGTGGCTGAAGCGCGGCACATCAGCTAGCGAAAGCCATGATAGGTTTCTTGCAGCATTTCACCGTCAACACCACTCGCCAGCGCAGCGTTTCATCGCCCAGAGTAATACTACGACAACCTTCAGATCGACGATTCTCTATGGACTGGAGCCATTACTATTGCTTCTTCTCGTCTCATGTCTGACCAGTCGACGCAGCTGAACTTGTGTGACATCTTTTCGATGTGCACTAGAGCCGATCCCGAGGCCCCCCTTTGCCGGATCCAATGACGCACTCTTTAGGCTATGCAGTTTCTTTTGCTGATCATTTCTAGACCTGAAACACCTTACCTGAGCCAATCAGTACTTTCCATCGAGTGCAATATGCTGATAGGTCCAAGGAGAATACAAACTACCAATTTGTCTTATTGCCTTCTGCTAAGTACTTTGTAACTTAAAAGTTTGGATTGAACCGCCAGCACTCCTGAAACTGCAGCAAGGCTTTTAGCCAAAATTTTGAAGGAGATGGTATCTTCTTATGGTGGACTCTTGCTATATCAGTCAGAAAATTCACAGGCTGCTTCGGTAGGATGTTAGAGTGCTCGACAGCATGGGCGGTCCCGAACTTAACAATTGATGCATTTGATCTCACCACCCCAGGTTATACACAAACTGGCATTAGTAACCGACAAAACGCCTGATCTACTCCGGACAGGCGTTGCCCTTGTTCAAATGAATTTATATCTACTCGGGCCCTGACCAATCACAGCCAAATCCCCGTACTGTAATACCATAGATCTACACCCGTCCTATACCTAGGTCCATGCAGGATAACCATCCCAAGAGGTCGGAAAGGCAGTTGCTGACTCAGTAAACGTTTCCGGATCCGTCAATGCTTCGTCATCAGCTTCGTCATTCCAGTGCTCGAGCATCTCCCCACCATGATCTGCACGACCGATGTCTTGGAACAGCTCATGAACAGAAGGACTGGGTCGCCAGCGTCCCACTTTCCACCACAGCTGTCTCGAGGCGCTGAAGTTGTTCTTGGGAGAGTAAATCGTAGCAAATTCTCCAGGTCTGGCATAAGCGATGCCCCACGCGGCCCCACTAGCAAGTGGTGACCAGAGTGTGAAGGCTCTCAGTGCAGGCATGTTGCCGGCCGCTTTAGCGAATGCTTCGAGGAATGGATGCATCATTTCCTCGTTCGGGACTCGACGGATGTAATCGGGAATATCTATGGCGAACAGGATTTCTTTGAAATGCCAGTCCGCGTCGCGAGGGTCGCTGGAGTCGAGCGGTGGATACATATCGTCGGTAACGGCATAGCCTACATCATCCGCTCCTGTTCCATCGACACTGCGGAAATACCATGACCCCGAGGGTGCCATCGGATGGAACATGATATTCAGAAACTTGAGATTGGGGAAGGATGTAACTGCACCATCTTGGGCTGGCCAGAAGAGAGATGAATCGGCCTTAAGGCGCAAGTCTAAATGCCGGAGATTCGAAGCTAAGGTGCGTAGACTGCTGCTGAAAAGATCATGCGTTGCCGGAGCAACAAGGTTTGGTCCTCCTCCTTCTTCAGCGAGCAAGTGCTCCCCCAGATCATTGAGGAAGTCAAGCTGCACATTAAGCAGTGCTGTCAACCGCACCTCGTCCAATGCCTTCGCAAACGCAACTCTTGAGTCCCTCGCACAAGCTTCAAAGTCGTGCTCGAAATGCCTCCGCGCAGGATCTGCATCAGGAACTCTCCATTCCCCTATCCCAAGTCGACTTCCTAGATACTCTAGGGCAGGCAGTCTGCTTGCCACGGTGACTAGTACGCGTCTGTCTAGGCGGGATATAGCGCAATGGTCCCCATCCCTCCTAGTGAATACTTCAGGATTGCAGATACTTAGACCGCGAACAGAACGTAATTCGGGGAGATCCTCGGGACGTAGAAGATGGAGGCGCCACGCTGAGCTTACGCGGTGTCTGCAGAACGACGGGTCAACCCATTGTACCGGCGTAAGGATTGTGAGATGAATTTTGCCTGAATGATGAGCGAGGTTGGCTTCGTTTTCCACTTTTTTGATGGTTTCGAACATGCGCTGAACTTGCGCCGTGAACAGCTCATCCTTCGCTAACAGTTCGGCGCGAGACTCGCGACAGGGTAATTCGTCAGGGTCGGCATCCCAAGGTTGCAGCTTGGGGAAGTCGGTATGGAGCTCGATGTAGCGAAGGTAGCGCAGACGCCGACCGCTGTAGGTTGAGAGAAACACTTTGCTGTCAACGTCGTTATTCTCGAAGGTGAATTTGGTGAATGCGCCCGAGTAGCGCTCGGCGGCAGCCTGAAATGGTGGTGATAAAAAGAGCGTGCGCTTGAGGTCGTCATGTTCGAGGAAGGAACTGATCCGATCGATCAGTTCTGATGGCAAGTCGTTCATTATAAAGTTCTTAGGTTGAAGGGCAAGTCTAGTGGGTAGAATTGGTAGAGATTGGTGCTAACATGGTATGAGAAGAAGCAACGTCGCTTGTAATTATTCGAAAGCAGTGGTGAGGCACAACAAGCCGTAATCCCTGAACTGGTTAGAGCGGACCGCAGCGTTTTGGCACGTGATATTTGCCTCTACCTAGGTTAATATCCGAAGACCCTTAACATCGGTTTTGTCAACCAGTATAAGCAGACGAGCCACAAGCGAGCTCGGAAAGTGACGTCATGATTAGTTGCATGAGGTGATCGGGGCCAATTTCTACAGTATGCGTTTAAAGAGACAAGAGTACAAGAATATTGACAAGAGTCACGTATTAGTCTAGTGACCTCCTTGTTCAGCGCTTTTAACTTGCAATGATAATTGAAATCATGTGCGTATTTCTTATCTATCTTGTGGGTTTGCTGCAATTTTTCTCTCTCTGCTTGTTAATCCTTTTCCTGGAGTCCATTTTCAACTATAACCTGCCTCTACTAGGCGGTTAGTTTAGAAGTGCCAGAGGCCCCTTTACTGTAATCAGGTAGTGGGGTGGCGGAAAGAGACCATATCAGCCGCCGTGATTTAGGCCCTCTGATGGAATTGGGCGGCAGTGGTAGTAGTGCGTTGTAGACCTCTTCTATGTTATAGCGGGAGAGGAACTCATTGTTATTCGCTGGCGGCTTCGCGCCCGAGAAATAGGTAGGGTGGCTGTTGTTGAAGTCAATAGCAGGATCTTCCAAACCGTAGCCAGTGCCAGATTCTCTGGGCGCGATGGGGTGCAGCAGCGGTGGCAGAAGCACAACTTCTTTGACTAGACTGTCAACGGAGGCCAGACTGTCAACGGAAGCCAGACTGTCAACGGAGGACAGACTGTCAACGGAGGGGTATGAGTGACGTTAGAAAGGCGCCGCGTCCTTGACTTTGGACCATAACCTAAAGCTAAAAATGCTCCTCTTCTTTGTAGATTCCTCCTTTTCAGCTTTAATTGAAAGATGATCCACGTCCGCCCAGGATGGTAGACGTTTTGATGGCGATGGGAATATATAGGCATGCGTGTGCAATAAGTGGTGAGAATTGGGCTGGCTACTAGCTATACCAGGCGTTTGAACTGGGATTTCCATAGTTAAAGACAGATAAGTATTTTCTACAAAAGTTGTTTGCTAATCCCCAATTCATCTTCTAGTAACAGAGCGTAATTAGAGCTAGCCTTGTTGACCTTGGGTGACTCCACTTAGCTGTACCCCTTGCTCGTGCTTGTAGTCAGGTTAGCAGCGGGGGCGGACCAATAATGGAATGACGACGTGTGGTTGACAGGATGAAAAGGGCCTGCTGTGGGTGGAGAGAGAAGTGAGATTGTTGCAGAAGGGGCAAAAGGTGAGCGTCTCGGTGGTGAGCACGATCCCTCAGCTACACGTGAGTTGCGCCCCATCAGCCCACTTCTGGCCTCGGGCATCTCCACGCCAACTGTCCTCCTGCTCCCTGGGCTTCTAGATGCCAGCGTGGAGGCTGCGGAGCAAAGATGTTACGTTAATGCGAGTGTGAGCAAGCATAATGTGGAAAGCGAGGACAAGCATTTGCTTTAAGAGGAAAAATAAACAATTGTAGGGGGGTCCTGCAATGTGCTTGAGTTGATATGCATAGGTGCGGCTTAGAGCAAGGATATTGGAAATGCGGTGCTTGTGCGCACGGCGCGAAGCCCTCTCCACTAGTTGAATTCATCAAGCCAATATTATTAACTCTTCGGGCTACAGCATTTGTTTAGGACTCCATTGATACATGATATGGAGACCTGCGGTGCCCTAAAGAAGCATTAACAACTTAGTAGGAACCTGAGGACCGCGAGGCAAAGAGCAAACAATCCAACCCTATTCTTACTTCTAGCAAGAGGATAAGACATTGTAGGCTTCAGCAGTCCCTAAGAGCGGAGGCATATTTGCTATGTTTGCTTGGTAAATTTTGAATTGGAATTAAGGGCGGTGGAAGGAGGCTGAAGACCTAGAGGTGCAAGTGAAGGAGACGACTAAATTAACTAATGTGCCAAGAGCCCAATTGAACTGAAAAAATGATTGATTAAGAGTTAACTACTCTGGTGCGTGCTTGGGAGCGCGAGCAGTTTCTTGCCAGATCTCTTGTAGCTATGCTAAAGGGTGGCGCGTTCTGCGATTTACCTCTACCTAATTGTGTACGCGATCCCAGGTCCAACGCCATTAAGTCATCCGTATAGGAAATATAGGTCGATTCCACGGCCTCATCTACAAACTCCTACAGCTTCTACGAAGCCCCTAGCAAAGGGCAATAAGCGTGGGATTAGCAAGAGTCTGAGGCGAGATGTCCGCACATCTACAACCATTTTATATGTAGCTGTCATCGTCTTCTCCTTCTAAGCGCCTCCTGCAGGTTCGTCCCGCTAACCTGCGTCGGCATCAAATCGCTGTCACGAAAGAAGCATCCCGCATTATGAGCCTGCTTCACATACGTGCCCGGCTGGGGATTAATCCTGCTCCAGTCCGCAAGGCACTCCCAGCAGAACTCGTGGCGGCACTGCGTACCTAAAGAGAACCACCCTTATTAGCAGAACACGGAAAAGCCACGGACTGACGCTATTGTCCGGGCATTGCTGAAAAACTCACACGTCATGTGGAAACAGGCATTCCCCTTCTCAATGTTGACGCCGCAATTTGCGCCGGGACAGTTCTTGCTGTTGGTCTGCATCCAGTCGCGTGTCTGCTGGTACTCTGGATCGCCATGCTGCTGCAGCGAGTCGTACTGGTCGCACGACTGGCCTGTGTGCCACGGTATCTGGTGTGTGAAGCACATTTCAAAGTCGCATTCGGAACAGACTATGTGCGGATTGGGATATTCGTCTTGCTCGTAGATCATGCCGTTGTCGCACCCTGCACGTAGGCAGGCCCTGAAGTTGGGATCCGAGGAGAGGTGCGAGAGTAGTAGGTACTTGTCGTATCTGTGGGGGATGTAAGTTGGGTGCACAGGGTGGGGGAGAGAGAGAGGGTGAAGGTACCTTTGGATTGTGCCTTCCGAGGCTAAGCAGCGGATCTCATTTTCTGATAGGACACGCTCGCACACAGGACAAGTGAGGCGGCCGCTGGAGTTCCGGCCGTGTTGGTCAAGCCGGGATTCCAGATGCTGGGCCACGCATTTCTTGCAGACATTCATGTCGTGGTCGCAATGTAGCATATCCCTCGTTGGGAAGTAGACAACCTGAGACATCCATGGGCCATGGTATCCTTCGCAAACGTTCCTCCAGTGCTCCTCATCCAAGAAGAAGATCTCATCGAAGGATTCAATGCATATCATGCAGTCCTTAGGCGTCGCCGAGTGCTTGAAAAACTTTGTGAAAATGGGGATTCTCAGATCGTCTCGGTCGAGGCTGCCCATAAGAACGTTACCTACATCGAATGGTTCCACTGGGCTATTGTCATTGGTATATGGGACGTCGAACGGGTTGGTGACAACGTTTAAGGCAACAAGCTGTTGATGCAGTCCGGTGGATGCCGAGATGGCCTCCAGGCTCGGTCGCGGTTCAACTCGCGCCAGTGCTTCTCGGAAGGCAAGTGCACGGTGGAACCTATAACATCGATGTCAGCATCGCCAAAGATACGAGGTGACACTCAAGCAAAGCTTACATTGCCTTGAGGAGAGCGACATCTTTATCAGCAAAATCATGCAGCATTTCCCCCAAGTCTTCTACTCCTCGTATCGCAAGTGCTTCTCCACATTCTGCTAGGCATTGGAGCCACTGCTCAACATCCAGGTTGTACCACCAATCCTGTGCAATGGACCCTTTCAGCTTCTCCTTCAGACACTCTTTACAGATTGGTGGAGGACGACACCAAGAATGCCGGAACGATCTCGGGAATTCGGATAGATTCGAGTTTCGATTCCTTTCGCTATAGGTCCCAATTATCTTGGGTTGCTTGCATTGCTCGCAGTGCATGATCTCACTTTGTCGGACCACATCGTGGCCAGGCGTGCCGGGACTAACACTTTCGACGAAGGTAGCAAAACCTTGTTCTGTGAGTGATATATCGAGATGTTCTCCAGTGAGATCTTCAGCCCGATGATTTCGATGGAAGCGAGAGTCGCGGACGTCCTCTTCTCGTCGTCGACGAAAGCTTCTAGCAACCAGCATCGGAAAGAGCACCTGTCGTGGTGTAGGATCTGGACCCCACACAGACCGTAGTTGCGCCAGCCGCCTTTTCTCCTGCGTTAGTTTCGCGGCGGTATCTCTGGATGCAGACTCCCACCGATCACGCTCCTCTTGCTTCTGGAGGATACTCTTCTCCAAAGTATGTATTTGCGCCCTTAAAACCATCTTTTCGCCGTTGAGCCTTGCTTCCAGCTCTTTTTTCTCGCGGGCCCATCTGGGCTCTTCTTGGATAGTGCGGCGGGTTTCTTCGCTCAGCGGCTGCAGTGCTAATGAAAGTTGCTGCTTCAGATCACGAATCTCCCTTTCCTGCCTTTCAAACCCGACTCTGATTTCTCTATTAGAGTTATACAACTCTCGGGAGTCATTCTGAAGTGCCGTGTGCTCCCTTTCCAGTGCCGTGTGCTCCCTTTCCAGTGCTATGTGCTCCCTTTCCAGCGCCGTGTGCTCCATTTGCAGTGCCAACATCTCCCTTCGCGTACTCGTGAGCTGATTCGACGCCGACCGCAATTCTCTTTTGGCTTCATCCGCCAAGGTACCCTGTTCAAATACATGATTTATCGGCGTGCGGGTCCCGTCGCGACCGGAAGCTAACTGCGTGCGGAGTTCTAAGAGTTGCTGAGCCGCCTGCGAGTTCACCCTTTCGAGTCTGGAGACTTCATCCCGAAGGCTATCCTGGGTGGCGGCGGCGATAGCGCGGTCGGTGTCCACGTCATTTTCGACAATTGTTTCGACGATTGTGGTTGGAACGGTTGATGCTCTGATATTGGGACGCTCTTCGTGCTTGAAGATCTTTGACATGCGCTTCCCGAGCCCCATGATGGCGCATACTTCGAAATGAGGCGGGGGTGTCCTGAAGAAAGGGAGGAGCCACCAATTTTATCGACTCGCTGGCTGTGGAGCGAGTGACATGCCACAGTCGGCTATGAGGCTGAAACTTCGCTATCCCCAAGAAATGAGGCTATTGCGCTTTCCCGTATGCGTGGAATGTCTATCAAGTGATCCTGAGGTGGCTGCCCAATACTCTCGCGACACACCTCTTCAGGTAGCGAAATAGTCCATGGTGTGTGTGTTTGGAGGACCTCGGGGGAATCAGCCTTGCGAGACAGAAGAAGTGTCAAAAAGAAAGCAGATCTCAAAAGTCGAAGCTTGCTCAGCCTTTGTGCAACATACAATACGAATATGCCAAAATAGCTATAGCATTGGTGCTTCTTCAACTGAGTTTGTGGCCTTGGATTGCGCAGTCTCTGTTAGAGAGGCAGCGGAGAGCTCCCACCTTTGCGATCGACCGAGCGACCGTGCAGAATCCCCTGATGACTTGTTACTATATCAAGTTACTTACTCAACGGGTAATTGGGCCACCTTTTGCAAGACACTTGCGGCTGCCAAGGATTGCCAAGACCAGAAGTTCAAGCCATTTCAGCCTCAGCAGAGAGGATGTGGCTTATTTTAGCAAAAGGACGACATGGAGCTAGGGGCCTGTTCGGTTCCGGTTCAGCTCTAGATCAAATGGGGCCCACTATTTTCGACAGGGGGTGGCGTCACGAGTGAGAAGCGGAAGTCAACTGTCTGATGTAAAGTGTGTATAAAGAGTGTGAAAGCCGTGAAGAGCTGACTGCTCGCACGACGACTATATATAGAATAGGACATACGTGACAGGTAGTTACATCATAATAACAATATGGTTCAGAACTTCAGACCAAGCGGACTCGACCCACTACCAGTCACGTGAATAAGCTACTTGTGATGACGGGCTCGATCTTCACTTTCGTGGATGCATGCGATGCAATTGATAGAATAGGTTGGCTCTATTTCATGGTGCACTAAGATGGAGAGCGAAGAGGTTATCAGGGGGATCGATCCTAAATACAGCAGGGCATGCTCTGAGCGCTGCGCTATACCGTGAATGGTATATGTACATAGCAAAATCCAACAAACACATGCGCACCCACGAATAATAACATACCAACACAGAGCAAGGTTTAAAGCTATAAGATCCTACAGCATCCTTTTATTTGCAATGCGCAGCAGATAGTTAAAGGGCAAAGGGACAAAAAAATTTAGCCCTATTAGAACCACAGGATCAACCACCTGCCCCTGTCCGGGAAGAGAAATATGACTGGGACGTTTCTCCCAGGACACAAATCCGGGGACGTCTCACCGGGGAGAGAAATTTGACTGGGACTGTCAAACATCATCTCACATTCCTTTCTCATCCTCTGCCGGATCGTAGGTTTTGTGGTTGCTGTCAGGATCCGGGGTGAGTCTGGCTCAGGTGGTGGCCCCCGTCTGGAGTTTTGGCCAGTAGCTTCTTTGGCTGCTTGGTCGGCAAAGTCGTTACCGATTATGTGCTCGTGTGCTGGGATCCATCGGATCTGGACCTCCCATCCTCAATGTCGGAGATCGTCGAGCACTTGACTGGGATGCAGTTTTGCCTGAGAGCTATTCCCTAGTACGAAGTTTTAAGAAACTGCTCAATCGCGCCCACATAATTTTAATCCGGTAGAATATCTTAATGCTGGGTATACTTAAGGTATCATTTGGTTTTCCGAGTAGATTTTACAGTTCTACCTGAATTAGAAAATGCAGGTCTTGTGCGTTAGGCCGAGCTAAGACCTTAGCACCCACATCTTTTTATCTATTGTGCCACCTTCCCTTAACTGTATCTAGGGTCATCTGCAGATATATTAAAGTAGTTATGGAGCTTCTACAAAGAATAATATGTTCCCTCGTTCTCACGGGAGTAAAGGACTGCAGCGCGTTGTAGTGTTTCGAGCTAGCCCCGCTGATGCGTGTCGACGGGCGCAACAACGGGTGGAGGCGCGCCAACTTGCTCCTTCTTTAAGCAGTTACATTTAGTTGATATAAGAAAGCAATATTGGATCACAAGAAGACCAAAAAAAGGGTGTATATTGATTGATTGTGGGGTTGTGTTGATGGGTTCGTACATCTGGGGTGCAGCCAAGAATCGCTTATTTTCCCAAGATTTGCTTCGTACCAGAGCATGCATATAAAGCATGATCCTCCCCTAGTTGTTTTGATCCTCTCCACCATCCCTACAGCAGCCATGAACAACCCAATAAGACCACCTTTCCGCACCGACATCCCAGAGCCTACATTATCGAGCCCACCAACTGAGCAACTGACCGACGAAGGGATTTACATTCCCCCTAATATCAGGCCTTACATTAACTTAAATAAGAACTCTGATATGTCAGAAATGTTCCAGATCACAATACTGCACGATGCATTCCGTGTAAGGCGGTGGACGCTCCCATCCTGGGGCTGGATTGGCATTCGCACTTACTATGGACACAGCGATGCGGAGTGGGAGACGTTTCGGAGGAAGATTGTGGGCGCGTATTATGTGCTCGAGATTGATGAGGGAGAGAAGTTTCGGATCCTGTGGATTGAAGATAAGGAGAAGTTGGACGGTGCTGCTGAGAAGCGCACAAGGGAGTGGGTTTCTCTTTTTCTTTGAGTTGGTGGCCAAAGGTTATTTGGGAACTTATTCCCATTTATTTTCTTCATTCATGTTTTTTTATTCGCTAATCATACGCGATTCAGGGCGTTCAAAGACTGGTTTCTGGACCACAGCGATCCCCCAGATGGCTACCACTCCATGATCCCTACCATCAAGAATGTCTGGTCGGGCTACGAGACGCTTGTTTGCCTCATCGCTGATAGAGAAACAATAGACTCTGTTCTCGCCGACACTTCCGACACGCTCGATGAAACGGCCTTCATCAAGCTGCTCGATCGCACTTACGACGAGGACGACATGCGAAAATGGGCACCGAAACTAGTCGGGCGCTACACGGGATCTTTCAAGGTATCGCCAAACTACTTACCTTCTCTGGATGGCATTTTCAACGAGGATGACAGCTATGGACAGCCTGGCAGTCCGTCGACTTGGTACTTGAGAGCTGCAAAGACACAAGACGGTGTGTTTCGGAGACAGAACAAGGCGCTGGTGGATGTGGACTTTGGAAAAGATCCTATTAGTTTGGTCGAAGAAAGCAGCGGGGAAGATACAGAATAAAACGAGGGTGGCGCTAATGATGACCAGGACGAACTGTAATTACAATTTAAGTCTAGAATTTATCTCCATTCTCTCGCGTGTCGTTCCCACTTCGAACTCTCTAAATGCCGACACACACGTAGTAATCTAGCCAAAGACCTAGAAATTCAGTTAGCATCATGATGACAGTCCGAATACAGTGGAACTTACCCGAACAGTCGGTTTTCACACTCGGGTTCCAACTATAGAAGTCGTCTAAGGCAATATTGTTAGCTGCTGCTAGATCCCAGCATCCATCCCCCAAAACAACTTTGTGAAACTTTTTGCATTGTGGGTTGATTCCAGACTGGACGGGAGAGGGAAAGTTAGACGTCGGAGTGGGTGTGACCGAGGACGAAACCTTTGACGGCGTAGTGAATCCGACAACACTGGTACAAACATAGTAATCAAGCCACATGTTTGTGCATGTACTTCCAATGGCCGGGTTCCAAGATACGAGGTTCGCGAGCGTGACACCTTGGTACTTCTGGATGAGGGCGTCGCATGTTACTCCGGAGCTGACAAGGTCCCAGCGATTGCAATCCGGCGCTACACCAGCTTGTGTTGGCCCAGGAGCAGGGACAGCGCCAGGAATTGTGGAGGCTGTGGGCTTGATTGTGGAGGTAACCATCGTGGATTCAGGGACAAAGCCTTCGACCATAACGCAAATGGCATAGTCGGGCCACAGGAAAGTGCATTGGGATCCGATAGCGGGATTCCAAGCAACCAAGTCCGAGAGAGTGATTCCAGGGTATTTTGCCAGATAGACGGAGCAATCGTCTCCAGTTTTGATGATGTCCCATTGGACGCAGTTCGAAGCGACACCGGACTGTGTTGGAGCTGGTGGTGCAACTCCAGATGACTTTGTGGACGTGACAGCTACGGAGGTCGAGCTGGACTTGCTAGACACGGGAGCGCTGGTGGATGTCTGTTTGGAAGAAGAAGGGGCTGTCGAGGTTGGGTCTGGCAGGCCATAGTTCTTCTCCAGACAGTATTCGTTGCCGACGACTAAAGCATTGCAGTCGCTAACTTGTGGGTTCTGGTCATGTGAATATTTGAAATGAAAACCCTGGGCAGATTTTTATCTTACGTAGGCCTTGAATTGTGCGAGAGTGATGGTACCAAAGTCAGCCAGGGTTTGGCAAGTATCCCCTACACATTTCCCAGTAAGCAACTTGCCCACCAGAAAGTTATTGAACCACGGATTAAAAACCTACCGTTAATTGCCTGAATGGTGTAGGTACAGTCGGCGATATACCCTTGCCGCCCTGTGTATCATCTTTAGCTTCATATCGGAACATCACTAGGAGCGTTTGGTTTTGTTGCAACATACTATTCAACGGAGTATTTCTTCGCCCGGTGCGCGCAAAAGCGGCCGTGGGAATTACAAGGAGGAGAAGAAGGTTTTTCTGCCCGAGAACCATATTGACAATTGTGAAGTGTACTTTACTTGTGGCACTATTTCATGAGGCATGGTGCAGATCCTATATATAATAGAGCAAGCTCATTAACTATTCATGTGGTATTGGTCATGCTGTAAAACCTCATCCCTTTTGAGTTTATTCTCACGAGACCATGAGGCTGTTGGGGGCTGAGGGCGGACTTGCACTATTGGCAGCGAAATTGATGGAATGCTTCGCGGAAAGAGGTTTATGGTGTGAATCCTTCTTTACTTTAGTGCAACGGCTATCTAGACCTTGAATCTTGGGGCAAAATTTCGTTCTTTACGAGGCAGATTCATGATCCTACCGGAGGAAGTCTGCATCGGGAAAGTGCTGCAGTAGTATGATCGCCAAGAATTGAAGAGTTTTCGAGCCCAAAATATGAAATGGTTCCGGGAGAATATAGCAATGGTCCTAAATTTTCTCGACTATATGTGGGGAGTGTAATTCACAAATTAAGGAGATTGACTTCGCAGGGGTCAGCAATATTTGGCCCTGATGTTAACAGTCATTTGGTTGGTACGACTAAGCGAGTGATTGACTGATTTTCGAGTCAGTCCATTTTCAAATAAGATAATTCATGGCGGCATTTTTATTAAATTGATTGGTTGCGTTGGTCCCTTTCTATGGGACTCATTCGTATAACAGGGGTATGAGTTTGTTTAGGATAGAGCTCTTGGGCTCGAATCCTTGTGCTACACAAATCATTCCACCCACCCTATCTGCTTCATGCGCTCATCGTCCAATTTTCAGGTGTTTTATAATCCCTTAGCCCATCTACTGTTTCTTCGCGCACCGTTCATGCATTTTGATCCTATTTGTCGAACCCCCAATCAAAAACAAGCTTGAGACCTCGGCTTCATTGGCTTGAATTTTCACGACTGTGAGCTTACCGTTGCCATTTCGTAGAGTAGGCGATATTCAACCTCTTTGGGAAGTCAAATGATGAGTATCACGTTATCAATTATCAGGCAGCACTGCAATATAACATTGCATCCTTGTTATGCACCTCAAACCCTTCATAACTTGGTAGGACAAGGTACCTACAGAGAAAAACGTTTTCTCCAGACCAAAGTAGTAAATGACCAGAAGTACACAGTTCGACTTATGGTCACCACCACACTATAGCTGTCGTACCATATCTAAAATAGCACAGTAACAGGTGAGATTGAAATTCAGAGTATTTATTGAAAGGAATCTAATGCATGCGATATCGAAAGCCTGGTGTGCCGTGACATGCTACATTGAAGGCCGAACCGCAAAACCATCAGCGCTCCTAGGATGCGGGAGCCACAACGTTCTCCTGCACGCAGTAGGACACTCCCAGCTGCATAGTTCGGCAGTCACTTCCGACGGATGGGTTCATTTGATAGAACTGAGCGATGGTTAGTTCGAATGCATCGAGAATTGCTGCGCATGAGTCGCCGTCCATAACATCCCAGTACACCCGGCAGTCTAAGACCGTATCCGATGGGACAGACGATAATGGGTCTTTGTTTTCGTCGCCGACTTGCGGGACTATTTTGGGTAAAATCAGTTTTTTGTTCACGAATATCTGGGTCAGCCAGAATGTACGTACAATCGTGTGGTGGCGCCAGTGCAGTGCAATATCGGAATCCAGGCTGGATGAAGCATTCACCGGTTGTGTCCACTTGAGTCTGTGCATCAGGGTTCCACGACAGAAATTCTTCGTAGGGCGCCCAGTGTGCTTTTGCAAACGAATAGCAAGGTTCAAAAGTGGTGCTGGCTGTGAAGTTGCCCTGGGAGCTTTCGTAACCTACACAATCGGTGCGTGTGCCGTTTGCGAGCGGTAAAGGCGTCGCAGTGGTGTCTGGCCAGGTGATGGTAGCGGATGGTAAATTCCAGAAGTTCGTCATGGATGTTGGGACTGGCGTGCCGCTGATGTAGGAAGTGATGTCGCCGACTGGTCGAACGCAGTAGGCGGACCCAATGACCAAATTCGTGCAATCTGCGTTCACACCAGGGTTGAGTAGATGGAAGTCGCCTTCGGTGATGGCGTTCTTCATCAACACCGCAGCGCAGTTATCGCGATCTCCAATGGTATAATATTGGCCGCAACTTCCCGTTACCCCATCTGCTACATTTCCAGGAGCGGGCCTAAATCAAAAGGAGTCAGAATGTAATACAGCAAAATGCTTTATGATTGGATTTCGATCACTTACGTAGGGGTGGGCGCTGGGCCCGGTGTTGGTGCTACAGTGGTGGGTGGCTTGTAGTCGCCACCTGGATTGTTCACACAGATTGCAGACCCAACAAGATCTGCGAGGTTGCTACAGTCGTTTCTTATGTTCGTGTTCCAAGAGATTAATTGCGTCTGGGTGAATTTTGAGACGCCCAGAGAGACAAAGTTATCGACGACAGTCGTACAAGTATCGTTAGCTGTGACAGTATACAATTTGCAAGCCTTTTTCCGGATGCAGAGGACCAATCCTGCAGTCGGAGAAGTACTACAGTCGGCAATGACGTTGTTGTTTGAAGTGAGCAGCTCATTTACTGTGATACTGTTGGCGCTCGCAATGGACTGGCAACTGTCACCGGAAGTGACTGTATATTTCGTCCCGCTACATGTGGCCGAAGTTGGCGTTGGAGTGGATGGACTTCCGGTGGGAGTAACATCGACGCTGGTCGGTTTTACATATGAATAGGCGGCCGTGCTTCGGCAACTCACCGTAAGGCTGGAATGCACCGAGCTAAGTTCGTCCGAGTAGGCAAAGGGACTCTTCAGGTCTGCTGTAATATCAGACAAATAGCAGTCATTGCACTGATTTGTTCCGTTTGGCGGAAAGAAACTAAGCAGTCCGTCGGCGTCCGTGGTGTTAAAGGACGCATACCAGATGTTGCAATAGTCGCGAGTTGTTCTACAAGTAGTACTTAGAGGCCTGCCTCAGAATTTCTAAATCATGGCTTACCGAGATTTCCGGCAGACGGTATCGAAGGTAGTTGTGGTTTGGTCAACCAGAACGACTGGCTGGTACCAGAGGCCGTTTGAATCTTGATATGTATATGAACCACAAGCATCTGCGACGGGCTGGCGGCGCGCAATGAGCGCAGTCCTACAGGCTGTAGTGCAGACAATGTCTAAATCAAGTCGATCATAGAAGTTCTGACGATCAAGACGCCGAATATAATTGTCACATGTGTAGGTCGTGTTCAAAGCCTGGGTGCAGGCATCTGGGGCATCCGCAAGAGGGTCTGGGGGAATAACGTTAATAGCCGTAGCTACAGAAGAAAGAAGAGTAGCAACAGTGAAACCAGTGACGAGTAACATTGTGCAAAACGAATGTAGTGAATTGATGCGATCGAAAATTCTGCTGGCATGGACGCGGCGAACTCGAGATATCCCCAAATTCAATGCTTCCAACCCTTCTCACGGGGATTCAAATCCATAAAGATTTCCCCTGTCCACTCGCTTCAATATGTACGTGGTCTTACTGAGCACACCCTCTTGGTTTGGTAAGTGGCACCAGGAAATTGGCTTGGCCCTGTCCGTGGCCCAATGGCCCCATTGGGATGCCGGACCAAAATAATTGTTTGATGGTCTGGTCAGATTCAGCCTTGCGTAGGTGGTGTGACAAGCATCGGAAAATGAGTTTTCTTTGGGAAAAAGCGACTAGGGCAGCAGCTCGAGTGTGTATTCACTTGAGGATATCTCGTTCGGAGGCAGTCTCTCAACCTTTTGGAAGGCAATTTCCTCAGTCTCACTCATAGTCATTCATTCTGCGCTGCGCTGTGCAACCGTAAACATGCCGTTTTATTGCATCGCGCTCTTTTTTTACTTTCTTTCTCTATCTTCATACTGCTCAGGGCAGCACTTCGCTCAACATGGCCACCATCCTACGGCTTACGTTCACTCCAAAAGAGAAGATACTACAAACTCATCCACCGTGGATCCCAGAATCATGCCTCTCAAAGCTGAAAATATATCCTTTTTCGCAGATGCACCAAATAACTTTCTCATGAGACAGCCATGGAGCGCGGAAAATGTCACTGAAGCCAAGTTCCACGCCAAGTTTGCCCCGGCACTTGATCTGGTCACGACTACAGCTGCAACCACTGACGACTACACCTGCAGTGCGAGCAAGCCTTGTCGTAATCATTTGGCTTGCTGCAACGGAGTAACTGGTCAGTGTGGATATGGCCTCGAATATTGTGGTACAGATGTCTGCATTTCCGACTGCGATGCCAAAGCAGAATGCGGTCAATATGCGGCGGCAGGGAAGGAGGAGTGTCCTTTGGTAGGTTTAAGTCCTGGCTATTTCACTGTGTCATGTGAATAATGTATCCTCTAAAAATTATTAACACTTGGGCAGAAAGTGTGCTGCTCAAAATTCGGCTTTTGTGGCACAACGTCCGAATTTTGTGGCGACGGATGTCAAAGCAACTGCATCGACCCAAAGCCTTCTGGCAGGCGAGCTAAGAATCCTCAAAGCCGAGTCATTGCGTACTACGAAGCATGGTCTCCTTCTAAAGCATGTGGCAATATGGAGCCCACCGAGATTCCCGTTGAAGGACTCACTCACCTCAATTTTGCGTTCGGTTACATCACACCCAATACGTACAACATCGCTCCAATGGACAGTCGTACATCCGAGAGCATGTTCACTCAAGTTACTTCAACAAAAGAGCGGAACGCAGATCTCAAGGTTTTCGTTGCTCTCGGAGGATGGACCTTCAATGATAACGGCACAGACACTCAACCCGTGTTTTCAAACCTATGCAAGACAAGGCCAGCACGATCTCGATTCATCAGCAATCTGGTGGCTTTCATGTCCCAGTATGGATTTGATGGAGTGGATATAGACTGGGAATACCCTGGCGCTGGAGGTGCGTTGTGATCCATAGTGTTCCCTCCAACTCAAATACTAATGAAAATCCAGACCGAGGCGGAACTCCAGATGATGCAAAAAACTTTGTTCTTCTTGTGCAAGAATTGCGTACTGCCTTCGACGGAGAAGGGAAAAGCTGGGGTATCAGCTTCACAGTGCCCACGAGCTATTGGTATTTGCGTTGGTTTGACGTAGCAGGCATGGCAAAATATGTTGATTGGATGTAAGTCATTCCCACTCCACTCACTCCACTTGTCTCTTCCAAATACTGACCTGTTTCCTAGAAATGTCATGAGCTACGACTTGCACGGTGTGTGGGATAAGCTCAATCCTATCGGAAGTATTGTCAACCCGCACACCAACTTGACTGAAATCGACGACGCTCTCAAGCTTCTCTGGCGTGTAGGCATTGCTCCTGAAAAGGTTGTTTTGGGTATTGCTTTCTACGGCCGTGCTTTTCAACTGGCGGACGGCAGTTGCACCCAATCAGGTTGTCCATTCGCTGGGCCAGCGTCGAAGGGTATCTGCACTGGAGAGGAGGGGATTCTATCCTACATGGAAATTCAAAATGTCCTTCAACGTACTGGCGCTAAGCCTACCTACGACAAAGCCGCCGGCGTCCAATACGTGGTCTTCAACGGAAATCAATGGGTGTCGTACGATGATGCCACAACCATCCAGCAGAAGATCGATTTTGCAAAAGACCGAGGTCTCAGCGGCCTGATGACTTGGGCGGTTGACCTTGACGACGACAAAAACTCTCTTCTGAAAGTGATGTCGGGAAAGTCTTTTGATAGCACCCAATGGGGAACCGGAAACTCTAAGGCTGTATCAACCTTACAATCTGATCTGGGTTCCAAATGCATTGTAACCAACTGCCATGCGATGGGCCAAATGTCCTGTCCAAACGGTTATCTCTTCCAGACATATCTCTACGGGCCCGGCTATACTCTCGCTAGCTCCATGCCGTGTCCATCCACGCAGCAACGGTCGCTTTGCTGTCCTGCGGATCACAATCCCGATCGTGCCCAATGCCATTGGTCGTCATGCGGCTGGCCATGCGATAAGGGTGAAACATATCTCACCAGCGATTGGGTAGGCGATAAAGCGAATGCAGCATGTTCTCCTCGAACTGGTACAAACTATCGCAATTACTGTTGTAAAGTTGACAATATGAAGCAGTACTACGATTCTTGCAAATGGAGCGATTGTAGTAAGACGCCAAAGTGTGGACAGAAAGGTATGGAAGACTACTCTCAAGAGCTGAGCACAGCATATTCGTGGACAGAGGGCCTTCCAGGACTCTGTCCCAGGGAGTTCTGCCAGTTCTCGGACAAGTGCGAGCAGAAATCAGCCAAGTTCTGTTGCAAACCCAGTAAAGTATGAAACTCTTAGTTACAACCTTCGTTGAGGAATTTTGCTAACTCTCTACTTTTAACTTTCCAAAAGCTCAAATCTTGCACATGGCGAGGTAGTCCCAACGGAGTCGCAATCGGTATATCGAGCGGTAAGGACACCTGCTACAACAATGAGTGTCTGTCAGGAGAAATTGTATTCGACAGAGCCATAGATGGCGACAACCCGAAAGAACCTTGTTACACTACTTCCCCAAAAGTTCTCTGCTGCAAGCCAGGAGATGGCGCACTCGGTAATTTCGACATTGACCCCGCCCATCTCGTTCCAGAGGATCTTCGTCAGGGCACTGACATTAGTGTCGGAAGTCACATTAGTGCACAATCACCAAATACGGCCGAGTTCTTTACCTTTATGAGCGTGATAGGAGCGAAATCGGATGTTATCAGTTTGGACAAACGCGACGGGTCTCATCTTGAGTTCTTTGATTGCAGTCCCACTCCTGGTCGCCAAACAGTTAAGGTCATCTGTACGAATACAACCAAGGGCTCTAATTGCAATGACGTTCGTGAAGGCGGCCTTTGGGGAACAGTTGTTCGATTGCCTGAAGGATGCGGTCGCAGTCGCTGGGCTCGAGCTATCTCCATGAGTGAGGCTACCGAGCAGCAATTGCCACGACACTTAGAGAAAAGAAACTTTCCGTCTGATGCAAAGGTCTATCATTTCACCTTTGACTACAACTTCCAGAACCTTAAGCGGGCGTCGAGCAAAATTGCTTTCCGAGTCGATCAATCGAATCTGGCCAACTACTGGAGCAATATCGTAGACTCGGCGGCGAAGCGCGATGAAAATCCTCTAGAAAGGCGCGAGCGAGAGGAGCTTAGAGCGTTCTTTGCCAACCAAACAAGTAACTCTGAACTGCACAAGAAGACTCCACACGAATTGTATGGCCACTACAAGCGTTGGTTTGGAGATGACGCTGGAAAATTTGCTAGTAGTAAGCGACCTTCATGTTTACCTTATCTCAAGAAGCGGAACCTGACTGTTTGTAGAAGCTACCAGTGGCGACACGGGCGGTTTTGAAAACTCTTTTGATTTTACTATGGCTAGTCTTAACTATGGCTATCGCGACGAAATCACCTGCACATTTGGCAATTCCAAGTACAATGCCGTTGGAGAGATCAATGCTATTGGCAAAGTGACTGGCAAGGTAAAATTCGGTGCTACCATGTACGGTGAGCTGTGGCCTAACTTTGGATTCCGAGAGAGCTATGTATACATGCGCGGCTCTATCAAGGGAGACTTTGCTCTAGAGGTTACTTCGGATAACGTCTGGGACCACACGTCCGATAACCTGGAATATGTGAAGCAATTCCAGATTCCTAGGACTAGCTACGAGATTGATGGCATTGGGCAGATCTATCTATACGCTGGAGCCCGCGGAAAAGCCTATGCGAAGGGAGAATGGAGCGGCAGCATCAAAATTCCTTGGAAGTGGCAAACGCAGGCCATATCGCTGACCGTTCCCTCCAACGCGAATATCCCTGACTCGGCCGCATTTGAGAAGGATGGTATGGATATCGGTGCCTCTGTCACACCCAAGTATGCCCAGGGCACCGACAAGCTGCAGATGTCTATATCTATCAAGCCTTATGTTGGGCTTGGCTTCGGAATAGGAGCAGGAAATCCCAAGGACAAGAATTACAACTTCTTGCATGCTGCTGGACTGGAAATGGAGACTGAGATTCGCAGCATGATTGAAGTTAGCCATAATTCTGATCTGAAAGAGGTTTGTGTCAATATATACGGCCAGGTGGGAGTAAACGGCGTGGCGATATCGCCGTAAGTGTAGCCGAGTTCAGCATCTCAGCATCGACGGCAGTTAACACGTTATCAGGCTCGCTGGTTGGCTGCTTGGTAAAGACCGGACAGAGTATTCGTTGTGGCATAGTGGCCTGGCGTCAGTACACTCACAGGTGAGAACCTTTGATCATTACTAGCTGTAGAGAAACTAACAATATATACTGCACAGTGTTTTGTTACTGGAGAGATAGGGAAGAGGACGCTTCCACGTGGCATACCCACAACGCCTGCTGATCATATCGGACCGGAGGAGCATCTCAAACGAGATATCTCTATACTCGCAAAGCGTACCGACGGCATTTCATGCCGAAATGACAAAACTCAAGTCGACCCAGATATTGATTGCTCTAAGTGCCTCATAGATAACGGGTTCGCTACCGATTATGACACCGGGGACCTTGTTGTAGACACCGATCTCTGTGATATGAAGCGCGACGTTGGTCTGCAGCGCCCGCGGCAACTAGCCCTCTTTCTTCGCAACGAAACGACCATCGACAACATCGCATCACATGCTCATTTGGACAAGAGAGCAAGCACGTCTTACAAGATTCTAAAGTGCCGATTAGATTGGGTAAGCGATTCATATGACTCTTGCACCAAGTTCCAGGAGAAGACTGGGAAGATGTACTACGACCATGTCGATCAGAAAAGCTGTACCGATTTCCAAGTTAAGCCATATTCGACGTCTCAAAGAAGTGCCAAAGGGCAATATGCGAGTAAGTCATGCTATCTTCAAGTGGGAAATACATTGAATCGGCATCTCTGCTAACAATTTGTCCGTAGCCGAGCACGTTTATGAATTGAACTTCATCAAAGAATTCCTCGAGTTCCTCCGTTCCCAAACCTATCATGACGCGGTGAAGGAGGACAGTAAGTACAAGGGGTTGGGCTGCTCCGACCTGACCAACGTTTTCAAGGCGAAGACCAACGGCAAGGAAAACCTCAACATAATAATGGCCAAGCTCGGAAGTCGTGCCAATCCAGATCTTCTCGCCATTCTGTTCAAAGATATCAATGGCATGAAGTTCCGCGCTTTGGCAAGGGACACCAGGTCGTCTATCGTAGGTTCAGACACATGGAAAAAGTCAACCTGGCGAGAGAAGTACTCCCACCTGAAGCGTGCAGGTGGCGTGGCATCGTACATGAAAACACCCGAGATCGAGAAGATGTTTGTTGACGCGAGCAACGGTGTGTATGATGCATTGGGTACCATTGATGCCACTCCCCCGTGGTTCCTACAAGCCAGATACGCATTATGGATGGACCATTTGATCAAGGCATATAACGAAGGCATGAAGTCTTTCCTTCAGTCCAAGGCTAAAGAACTGCTTGACCAGCACAAGTCCGGTTCTACGACTGGCTATACGCAGTCTGAGGTGGATAATCTCGAACGCATGGCGACGAAAGGCAATCCCAACTTCGACATGTGGTGGTCACGTAAGTTCCCTTCATATTCCCGCATACATATATTGTGATGTCTTCTGACTTCTTTCTAGCGACCGGTCTCAAGAAGTAGAATGGAAATGGTCTTGTGCGGCAATATTCCTCGTAAATTTCATCGCGGTATATGAATAGCTACATTCTTTCGTTCAAAAAAAAGCATTATCGCATGAATTATGTGTATTCTGCTTTCTCAACTTCAAATCCGTCTTCTCATACTATTTTCTATCAGTAACAATTCTATCATTTCTTTCCTTCCTTCTCCCTTTCCTCTTCCTGACCAATAAACCCCAACACCCGTCTTAAAACCCTCCTCAACCTCTCCATCTCCTCTCCACCCTCCCTCGCTCTCCATGCAACAACGCAATCGGGCCTCACGAGCACAGCGCCCTCCTCCTCGACGCCCTTCTTCCTCTCCCAATCCAGATACATATCTTCCCACTCCAGCCCCCTCCCTACACCTACAACTTTAATCCCAATTCCCATCTCGCTCTGCACCGCCTCCGCAGCCTCCCTCCACGCCTCGCCTCCTATCCCTGTGAATAGTGTAAAACGACCTTTACCTGCAACATCAAGAGTAGATACCAGGGGACCGGGAACAGCAGTATTGAGCCAAACGTGCGGGAGGCGACGTCCAGGGTATGTACTCGGTGTGTGATACAATTCTGCATCAACGGCTTCTCTTCCCTGGGGCTTATACGGCTCCGGCTCGTCCTCAAAATACACACCCAGACTAGTATATAGCTGATTCATCTCAACACCCAACGCATGCATCTCATGCTGCATATCCTGCAACCTCTTCTTCAACACCTTCCTCCTCTCTTTGCCCTCCTTCGAGGCCTGCTTCAATTCCTTGATGCCAACAAGTCGTTCTTCGGAGGAGGAGCCAATGGGAGCACATCCTAGCGCTTGCCACACCCCGATGTGTTTGCGTAGGATATTGTTAGATGCTGTGACGAGTTGGGCACCGACGGGTTGGCGCTCGGTGTTGTATGTGTTGAGGAGGGAGGGAGATGCGACGCCTTTCAGGACGAGGTTGAGTTTCCAAGCCAAGTTGTAAGAGTCTTGGATACATGTGTTAGAACCTAGGCCTAGCGTGGGCGGCTGCCGATGGATGGCGTCGCCGAGGCAGAATCTATTCATCATCAGTTGTGTGCTCCCCGTTCACCTTTTTGGTGAGAAAGGGAATAGGGGGAAGAAGGGTACTCACACATTTCCTTTGGATATTACATCTGCACTAATCTCATTGATAACCCACTTATTCACCTTCAACACTTCGACCTCCACACTCTCATCCCCAATGATATCTCTAACCAACTCCCTCCACTCCTCGAAACTCTTTCCCTGAGGCAACACATCTGAACCTTTCGGAAACAACACGAACATCCACTCATGCCACGGCTTCACCATCCGTGCGACAGCAATATACGAGTGATCCCTCTCCAATCTTAAGCACCAATGTAAATTCCCATCGCGATATGGCATAATATGCGAGAGATCCGCATTGACGAGAATATTACATGCCGTACCTCCACTCGGAATAACCGTCATTGGAAGGTCGAGGGTACGGGCAACGGTGCTGCGGGCACCGTCTGCGCCGAATAAGTAGGTGGTGAGGATGTGGTATTGGATCCCTGTGACGACGTCCTGGACAAGGCAGTCTGACTTCCCCGTCTCTTTGTCCTCGCTGAAGGATAAAAGTTGCGTATCAAACCGCACTTTGAAGCTGTGCGTCGTAGCGTGCTTGATCAGCACGGGCTCGAGCAGACTCTGTGGTAAATCCATGTGATGGCACGGACTGGCCGTTTCGTAGTCGCCCATGCGGTCGCCGTTCCCCCAGCTGTAGTTGCGAGCGTATTCTTCGCCGGCCATGGTTTCACACCACCTGACCCCTCGTCAATCCAATTTTTTAAAGTATCACCCCGAAGAGATTAGGAGGATCTATGCATACCGATAGTTCTTAATCGTCCGTCCAGCATGCCCCAACTTCACACACTCCTCCCAGAGCCCAATATCTCTCAGACACTCCATCGCAGCCATGTTGTTAATATGTGCCCGCGGCGTATCTGCAGTCCCCGGCGCGGCACTAATCATGATTCCCGCAAGACCATATTGCGCAAGGAAGCACGCGAGTGAGGCTCCCGCAGGCCCGGCGCCGACAATGAGGAGATTGGTCTCCACGGGCATTGTGCATCGGGATGAAGGAGGTATATTATTGATGGCTACAGCTTGGGGGGATGTTGGGTTCATGATGGTTACACGAATACGATTGAGGCCTTCGTCCAACGTGAGAAGCAGCGATGCTGTATTATAAACAATCCAGACAAAGCAACCAGCACCTGTAAGCTTATTTGCTCAAAAAACTCTAGTTCTAATGTAAGCGCTGTCTTATATAATGACAAGACGCAACGCTGCTTACCCCACGATATACACTCTACCAACCGGTGCTCCTGCAATGCTTCGGTATATATTTTCGTCAGACCCGCATATCAAACCGGGTAATGCATATTATGGTCCCGATGTACGAACGGGTCATGGTTCCCGAAGTCTTTTGTGTTTGAAGCTGGTGATTTTCATAATATGTGAACACCCCAACAATATGGTGCGCTTCCAAATACTCTGCGGATACAAGCGGGTGGGAAATCCAGGAAGCTGTCAAAAATTGGTACCAGAAAGAGCCCACAAACCATGAGTTCCCTATGTGATCGCCTCTAATTATTGTAGCAAAGTAGGGGAGTCTACAAGTGTCGGAAACTATATTACTTCCCCATACACTCCATATTCGGGGTTCCACCGTCCTTGTAAACGAGCCTCCAGGGCAGCCAAAACCGGCAAATGTTTAATCACGGCTAAAACTAACGTCATTGCATGTTCACGTTTGAGGTGTTCCGTATGACTTACTTTAGGGCTGACATTAGCATCAGCAAAATGTAAATTAGAATCTGGTTACTGTGGTTAACCACGGTTAACCATGGTTAGCTAGGTTAGTGAGATTTGTTGGTTAGTGAGATTTGGTGATTAGTGAGATTTGGTGGTTAGTGAGATTACGAGAGCCTCATTTGGCGGGTCGCGATTACCGTGATTAGCTATGATTACCATGAGCAAGTATCTGGTTACCCTAATTACTTGGATTAACATTACTTGTTATTATAGTTTTAGGACTTTGTGTCACAAACGTATATATATATATATATATATATATTGTTCTATACACATGTTCAATCAGTGAGATTGAACATTTGCTCCTTTTGGTTGTCATGGCGTTGTGGTGTAGTGCGACGTCTTGACACCTCAATCCCTGCCACGCTCATGCTACAAGCCTTCCACGCCAATGTGCCACACAACGCCCCTAATGTGCCACCTAATGCCCTTAATGTTTTCCTAACACTCCTAACGTCCTCAACTTCCTCAACGCCTGCTATAACTACCGTACAACAACTATTATGCCTGCTGTTCAACACTGCTATTCTATAGTAGCGTCGCTGCCCAAGTCGCCCAGAATCAACGTCCCAGCAATTCATGTCCGTTCAGATTTTCTGTGTGACACCTCATGCTATGTGCATTAGCTGTGTTATACTCTTGCTTACAGTACAATAAGTCTCCTTAACTTACGTGCTCTATAATTGCTGCGTCTAGAACCTAAGTAGTGTGCTCCTGTTGCGCGCCTGCCTGTTAGTAGTTGCAAACTATGGGTCAACAGTTGCTACAAGAGGCTATTAGTAGTCTGTGATGAGGGCTCAATTGGCTATTAAAGACTAGAGATACAATCTTAGGTGCAATATTACAAGACGTTGCGGCTCAACTAGAGGTCCTACGTGATCAATAAGTACTTAGTATGGTTCGTGCGTTACGTGTCTGTTTTGTGTACACTCCAGTTTAGGTTAGTTAGTTACCAAGCTCGTTGTTTGGAGGGTACTGTGTCTGTAATAACAAGCACAGTTATTACTATTGTGGATGCAGTGGGTGCAATAACAGGATAAGTTATAGAGAGAGAAGAGTTGAGCTAAACATGCGCTACTGTCACATCTAATACGTGTTTGTGTGATGCGTGGTTACTTGTTAAGCTCGTTGTTTAGAGGGTACTGTGTTGTAGAATACAGTTACTTGTCAAGTGTTGTTCAGAGGGTACAGTACATGGTTTGTACGATTTGTATGGTTTGCATGGTTTGTCTGGTAACCTGTGGTTAACCATGGTTAGTACATGGTTCGGAAAATTTGACCGAATTCTCGTTGTATAAACATGGCACTGTATTTAGAACCAACGAATGGGAGCATATAAAATGCTACTAATGCCCTAGTTCAGCATCCTTGTTCATACATTTTCCTTAGATGAGATATAGTCGGTAGGGTGGAAGAGTGGCTACCATGATTTTGTATTTTGTTAGCAGACATACGAGAAGCATTTATCGTCACTTCTCCTTAGTTCTTGAAGGAATGAAAAGAACCAACACTTTTATTGATTGTTAGCTATGTATGATACGCAATCTGGCGACAGAAACCTCGCTACAGAGAAAGGACATATACTCCAGAGCCAAGATCGGGGGGGGGGGGGGGGGGAAATCCGTGTCGTGATAATCATCTTGGCCGAGGCGCTGGAATATAATCACTAGCAGACAATGAGGCAGGCATATTCTTACCCACTTCCAAGGTAGAGGGAGCAGTGTCAAGAACGCACCTCCGCCTTCTAACCCTGCCACTTAATCCTCTTCTGGCGGAACGTACTCACCTGCCAAGTTGAACGTATAGAGTCAGCGGAGTTCTTTAAAATGTAGGGTAGAGAAAGGGGAAAGAAAAGGGTACTTCAGTCATGCCTTCAAATGTCTAAGATATTTGAGGTATCTCATTGACCTTGAGACAAAACATGGACTTCGTACCCCAGAGACGTACCATCCCAATAGGCAGTAATCCCGGATCCACGACATTCAGTCCACCAAACTTTTCCACCATCTCCGGCCCATACATCTGTGCAACCCACTTCCAGTACGCCTCCATTGAGTTCCAATCCGCGGTAATCCCCCTCAGATTGTTCTGCCCCTGAAGCTGATTAAGCGCCTGCAAGATCTGAACGCTGACATCGATGCTTTGCTCTTTTGGACGCCGCAGCAGCTCCCTGTACACAAAAATGAGGTTGGCGTTGCCTAGAGAACGGAACTCTTCGCGGTAGCGCACATACTCCTCGAACGAGAAGAAGGTATCAGCGTCTACGTCAGGCTTCCATTTCGGGTCGTCGCTGGGGTAACGCTGGCTCCTGATGCTTCCGTTGTCGAACTGCCGTTTCATGTACTCGTAGTCCTTTCGCTCGGTCTCCTCGAAGTCATCGATGAGATTGTGCGGGTTCTCTTTCACGGATTCACGGATCTGGAGGAGGTTGACGAAGGGTGACTTCAAATCCATACCACCCAGCTCGACTGGGAAGAACAGGAAGCCGTCGGGAATTTCATCGACCGCGAAGCGCTCTTTGATCGTCTTCTTGAGGAACTGGACCACGTTGCCGCCTTCGAAGATGCTTTCTTGGATATGACGGTGGGTGGCAAGCATTTTATCGACGTGCTCTCGGCCGAAGCAGTTCGCTGCCTTGCCGAAGTTACTGCTAAAGAAGGTGGCAGCATAGGAGTTCCAAGCCTGGATCCAGTCGATCACGCTCTTCGATTTGGCCTGCAGTTGTTTGCGAAGTTCTTCCACGTGGGAGTCGACCATCTTCTGGTCGATTTCGAATTTGCCACTGGTCGGGTCAAGGTAGAGGAAGCCCCACCGAATCTCACCCTCGGGCAGGCGATCGTCGATGGGAATTTGGTTATCACCTTGAGCGATACGGACGCTACCAGTCTTTTTTTCGCTTAATCTCACCCTCATGGCTTTGGTGAATTGAAGCACACTAGACCACGCTTTGACGCATTTTTCATAATCGGGAGACCAGAACCAAAAGTCATCATACATCCGATACAGTAAGCCGCCATCAGTAGATTGATTGATGGAGAAGTCTAGGCAGAACAAGAGCACTTCGCCGAAAACATCGCTGAGTGCATGCGATCCGGGAGTGCCGCGGCGTCGAGGGCGTGGAACGGCCGACTCGCCATCATCGGTAAACTTCAGAGGAGCCTGTAGAAAGGTCTTGAAAAAGGTCTTCCACGTCTCGGAGACGCCAAAGAATGTAAGCACTGCCAAGACCGATTCGTGCGGTAGGAGCGGGTTCCAGGACTCGAAGACGGAGCGGAAGCAAGTGAGCTGGCTGTGGAGACGAGTGTTAACAACGATTTCTGTGGAGAGGAGGTGGAGCAGGCCTTGTTTTGCTTCCATCGGCTTCTTCGCTTGGTTTTCGTCTTCATCATCGGCGTCTACACTACCGTAAGCATCTTACCTATATTCGTGATTGAAAACATTACTCACCCTGTTCCATGGCAAATGGGGCTGAATAATTGGTTACAATGCTCTGCTGCATCGGCTGTTGCACCATCAAGCTATGATGCCGATGCGCTACTGAAGCTGTTTGCTTAGCTCGTCCACCCGTCTGGCGTTTATTCTGCTGTTCCAAGCGCATCAGTTGCATCTGGTGATTTTGGAGCATGTGATTGCCTTGTGGGACGAAGTCGTTATCACTGTCCCCCATCTTCCGCTTCTTGGACTGTTGGACAAAGTCGTCGAACGCAGCTTCCTCTTCTCCTTCTTGTATCTCGATCTGTTGGGACTCGTGGTCAAGCAGCTGGTTTACGAAGTATCGCTTCTCGTGAGTGCTGCTACGCTCCTCTTGGATGTTCGGCGTGGAGTAGATTCCTTGTGACCCAAGGTAGTAAGCTCGTCGCTTTCGGTCATTCTTCGAGACTACAGCTTGATTCGACTTCCAAACCTCCGTGCGTAAAGCCAAGAAGGCCCCCTTGAAGAAGACAGACCATTTGACGCCAATATAGTGCAAGAAGATGGCTTGCAGAAGGTCCTCGTGCATATGGACGCTGTAGGCGCCGTTGAGCTTCCGTCGCTGCTCTACTGGTACGTGATCGCCCCAGGACCATCGGCCTAGGGCAGACATTCGCATGTTCAGGACGTCAGCGACCTCTGCTAGGATGATCTCGTTGCCTAAGAAGTCTTTAAGAACCTCCCGCTTCTCGTTTGTCAGAAGGTCGGAGCTCTGCAGACCTTGGATGACCCAATGCAAGGTAGCAACGTTGAAATGTGAGGACCCGGTCATATGGCTGCAAAACTGCTCCGCTTTCTCACGCAGGTTACTAATGGCATTCGCAACTCCCTTCTTCCTCGTAATGAAGAGCTTCTGAAGATAGTCGTTCAGACCTGACACATCGACATTGGCAGGCTCAAAAACAACCTTCTCCCATTCGGTCCGAGCCTCCAGTTTCTTCGCGCCGGGTAGTTCTTCGAAGCTCTCAGCCATCTCAACATCGCCGTCGGAGGAAGCGATCTTCTCGGAAGAGAGCCATTCGGTGACCAGCTTGCCGTAGAGATCGGCATACTGGTACTTGGAAGACTGCACAGATAGGTACTGAAGAATCGATTTTTCCCAGTCTTGGAGGACCTTGGGGGACACAGACGGGTCGTATCGAGCCTGCTCGAGGAAGCGATCAAGGTTCTTGAGGTCGGTCTCGAGGCGAGCATTCGACGTGCCACCTGAGATGACGCGGCCTAGCCTACCGTCCTCGCAGTTCTTGCGGATGGTGGTCTTGACTCCTAGGCAGGTCTTTGCTCCGTCGACGAGTAGAAAGAGGCGATTGAGGGGATCCGATTCGGATTGTGCGGCGGCAAGCAGGGTGGCATACTGTTCCTCGAAGGAGATTCGTTGTTTGGCGAGCTCCTCGAGCTTGGTAGTTGTGATGGTCTGGAGGGTCTCCGAGAAGACGCTGCCTGAGGACGCCATTGTGGTTGCTTTCGGTCAGGTGATCGGTGGTGACAGTGGTAGACGGTGGTAGGCAGGCATCGGCTGAAGAGCTTGGAAGGTCAGTGTTGTTGGGATGGAGATTCAGAAACAAAGGATGGAATGAAAGTGTGTTAGGGAAAATGGTCGAGCATTTATATGTGTAAAGTTGCACATATTCTGCACAAGGACGTGGGCAGGCAACCAGCACTGGGCTTGGCGAACGGCCTCCAGCCTCATATTTGCACTCGAGCGGGAAGCTGCCTTTATTTTCTATAATGTGGATTTCAACTGCGATATATACTTTGGCGGAACCACAATTAATGCAGCATGCCAAATATCGCTAATTTTCTTTATGTTGTTATTATGTTGTGAGGATGTGAAGTGAATAGCCGTTAGTTAGCGTCGATCGCGACGTGACGCTCGGACCTGGCTCGGCTGCGACCATTCACTCTAACACCACCAACGCAAAACCAACCATCAATACAGGCTTGTGACGGTGATGAAATCTTCTGCTTTGTGAGTGCGACGAGGCTGTACGCAGAGACTTGATTGACAATTTCTTCCACTAACCTCGGAGCCAGGACTCTGAGCATATGGCTTATAGTCTTCATGGGAGATGTAATAGAACCAACACCATCTAATCAGCTGTCTAGAATTCTCGCTCGAAGGTGTAGGCATCACAGGACACGGACATACCTCAAGCGTTGCTGAAATTAACTGGATATTTGAATTACGCCCGCGAGGTGACAACTCTCCTCAATCAGGTATTCAGAACTAAAGGTTCTTAATGCCCCATCGCCGGTATCCATGCATGTGATGAATCCTGGAAACGACGCCAAAACTCCCTGCCATGCTTAAAATCAAAAGTTGGAAGATGGTGGTTCATAGCTTGACCTTCTTGACCGGTTTCTCCTCTCCATTCTCCCTGGCGCGCTTGAAGATGCTCTGGCTCTTCATTTGGCCCAGGTTTGCCTTGTTTACCGGCACTGCTTTCGGCTTCAAGCCAAAGCTGATCTTCACAGGAGGCGCGTCAGGCTTGGCATCTTCGTCCACTTTTGCATCCTCGGCGTTGTTTGTCAGTGAGGATTCCGGTTTTTTCTCCTCTGGAGCGTTCTTCGCTTCCATCATCTTCGCCTTCGCCTCGGCCTCGAGCTTCGCCCTCTGCGCCATGCGCTTCAACATCTTCTCCTCTCCCGCGCCGTTCTTCGCCTCCGCCAGCTCCTGTTCGCGAATATCCTCCCTCCTCCGCAGCGCCTGTATGCTTGTGTCGCGCCATGCAATACACAGCCCATCCTTCTCATCTTCCTTGACATGGACGATTCCCTCCCTGCCCAGATGCTTGACAAACTCGGTCAGACTGGCCCACTTGGTCGCGTTCATGTGGATGTGCTCCTTGTCGCGGATGTACTCGTTGTAGAAGCGGTTTGCGCTGATGTATTTCTCGCCATGTGCCGTGCGCAGCAGCGAGATGAAGTCGCGCTGGAAGTCGGTGCTGAAGCCTTGGATATACTTGCGCGGGTCCTCGCCGACGAGCTGGATCTGCCGGACGTGCGACTCGGACTGGACGTGGCATTTGAAGCCATTGGCATCGCGGCACTGCTTCTCGCAGGCCTGGCAGTACCATCGCAATCTCTGGAGCCCTTTCGACTTCATTCGGTTCGCGACATCTTTGGTACTCCCAAACTCTGCGCGCGGCATCGTGGCGGTTGTGGTGTGTGTTTTCCGAGGGCAGGAGGTATACGGCGTGCATGTACCGGGAGGATTTCCTGTCTGTGTGTTCTCTGTTGGTTGTCGTGGGAATACTGAGTGTGAGTGACAGTGGAAAGGGCTTGGAGTGCGGAGAGTTTGCCCAAGGTGGCTTGACAAACGCCACTGTGGTCCGTGCACTTGGTCAAAGCTTAGAATCTTAGAATCTTCAATTCACTTTTCGCGATCACGAAATACCTGCACCACCACATCCGCGAGCGTCCACCCCTCTCCACTCGCTACCATGCCTTCAACGCACAATGCAGAAAAGCCTTGGGATACCGACGATGTTGACAAGTGGAAAGTATGTGTCAAATCCGGCATACCTGCGCATATTTTAGCTCCGTTTCTAACTATCCTCTCACCAGATTGAACCGTTCAAGCCCGAGGACAATGTGGGAGGATCACTACTGGAGGAGTCTTCCTTGTAAGTGCATTTTTCTCTGGTGAAATATCTGCCTGTTTCCAGTCGAAGCAGTGTGCTCATTACGTTTGTGCTAGCTCCACGCTCTTCCCCAAATACAGAGAACAATATCTGCGCGGCGCCTGGCCTGTCGTCACACGAACACTCGAGAAACACGGAATATCGTGCACGCTAGATTTGGTCGAGGGTAGCATGACAGTCTCCACGACCCTCAAGACATACGATCCGGCCGCCATTCTTAATGCGCGCGACTTGATCAAACTACTCGCCCGAAGCGTGCCAGCCCCGCAGGCCGTGAAGATAATGGAGGACGAAGTCGCGTGTGATGTGATCAAGATTAGGAATCTCGTGGGGAACAAGGATCGCTTTGTGAAGCGGCGCCAGCGCATTTTGGGCCCGAGCGGATCGACATTGAAGGCGTTGGAGCTGCTCACGGAATGCTATATCCTTGTCCAGGGAAACACTGTAGCAGTCATGGGACCATACAAGGGCTTGAAGACCGTACGGCGTATTATCGAAGACACAATGGCCAACATTCATCCTATCTACGCAATTAAGGAGCTGATGATTCGAAAAGAATTAGAGAAAGACCCGGCCCTAGTAAACGAGAGCTGGGACCGTTTCCTGCCAAACTTCAAAAAGCGGACGCTGAGCAAGAGGAGGGTACCGCACAAAGTCAACGACAAGACGAAGAAGGTCTATACGCCTTTCCCGCCGCCACAAGAGAAGAGCAAGGTCGACCTGCAGATTGAGAGCGGAGAGTACTTCCTGGGCAAGCACGCAAGGGAACGCAAGGAGCGCGAGGAGCGAGACGCCAAGATGAAGGAAAAGATGGAGAAGAAAAGAAAAGAGCGGATATCGGAATACGTGCCACCAGAGGACGAGACCAAAGAGAAGAAGCGCAAGCGCGACGATGGTGAGGCGAGAGGAAAGAAGAAGAAGAAAAAGGCCAAAGAAGAGACGAATGGTGATATGGCAGGGAGCAGCTCCTGAGTTGAGATGGCGGGAATTACTGCATCTGCTGCTACTTTAAGGGTTTCGACTCATCCTTTTACATCAATACCCAGTTCTTTCCATCACTCTTCTAGTCGCGATCATGCCGGTCTCGCCACATGACTGAATAACCCATCCTGCTTCATCTGCAAGAAGGTGCTGTGACTAAGCGAATAAGCTAAAAATAGCTTTCATAGTCTCACACCTTCTGTCTCATCCACCGACGTCAACGCATCCCCTCGACAATGTCTTTTCGTTGATGCCTTCATCCTCTGCCTATATCTCTCCGTTCTTTCTTGTTGTAGTAATCATGCGTCTACCCGTTTTCTCGTTCGCTTTGCTGATTTTCGTCGTTTCAAGCTCAACCGCATCTTCGACTCCTCTTACCCTGTCTAAACAATGCTGGCATGAGTTTCCTCTTCGCTCTGTAGCGCTTATTTGTTCCATAGATGGAAGTTATGAGTCTGTCTCCGACTTTGGCCTTGCTGGTCAATTGAGAAAGACGAGCCAAAAAGCGGCCGACGTGAATGCGAAATACACCCCATGGTCGCACGAGCCAGTTTGTACAGGGGTCCTCCAGAGTCTGGGTAACAAATTATGTGTGTACACAAACACTTCATTCAATAATGGACGGGGGATTTCAATATTCACTACCCCAAAGATTGCCGAGGATTTTGCAAATTTGCCAGCTTTCCAAGACGCTACGGCCATGGATGCGGTCAACGTCTTCTCTGGTGCTTGGTATACGCAAGCGCTCCCCGGAAAAGGAATTGGCATGTTAGCAAAGAAGGCCCTTAAGTTCGGCGACCGTGTAACTGCTTATACGCCTGCGTTACTGGCGCATCTAGAAAACGAACTATCCACCTTAGAACGAGAGAAGTACTTCCGGATCGCCGTGTCTCAGTTGCCTGAAGCCACGCGAGATGGCTTCTTACAGCTCACTACTGTGTACGGAGACCCCCGAATTCGTGTTCAAGACATTGTCAAAGCGAACACTTTCCAACTAGATGTGGGAGGTCAGAATCACTTAGCAGTGTTCCCTGAGACGTCGAGACTTAATCACGCGTGTGCGCCAAAGTATGTTCACGGCTTTATGGCAAGAGGAGACTATCTGACTAGTTCAGTGCGCAATACTACCTCAATCCAACGCTGCTGACACACTTCGTGCATGCGACAAGACCTATTGCCCCAGGCGAAGAAATCACCATTTCATGTAAGGCAATCGATGAACAGCGTGGACTGAAGGCTGCTAACACCTCGTGACCCAGACACATCACCATTGGAGCCCACCGAGGTTCGTCAGCGACATCTTCAAGAAGGTTTCTACTTCACTTGCTCCTGTCGGCGCTGCTTGGACAAACAGAACACCGATGCCACGCTCAGCCAAATGCTCGCCATGCAAAAATCCCTCAACGACTGGTCCTCCACGTCTACCGCCACGCCCAAACTGGCAGAGAAGATGCTGCAGCTGTACCGACAGGAAGGCCTTGAAGGATTTCTCGATGTTCCATATGGCTTTGCGGCGCTCGCGTATAACGCTGTTGGGAATAGTAAGCAGTCGGAGAAGTATGCGACAAAGGCGAAAGAAGCAATTCTAATGAAAGATGGGGTGTGGAGCCCGAATTTGGCAATATGGAATGAGTTGCTGAAGGATCCGGAGCAGCATTGGAGTTTTAATAGGAGAATTTGAATCCAGGATTGTGGCAAATGGCAAGATTGATCGGGATATTGGATGCGACTTTCTGTCGTAAATGTCCCAAAACAGTGGACAACCGACAGAAGCTAAACAATATTTAGAATCGTCAACTCGGATCGGATCATGGTCTGACTTACGGTCAGCCCAGGGTTCGTATTGTCAAACAAGAATCTCGCACCGACGTTATGCAACCGAGCAGTCATATTTCAAAACTTGGCTACTAGCAATGCAATGCGTGCTCAGAGAAGCATGTATTGATCATTCAGTTTCCCCACAGAGTTTCTTCAGACGCCTGCTCAGATGTGTTTCTAGCTCGAGACCCAATTTCCAATTTTCCCAGCACCCCTGCCGAATACTCCGTTCGCCTCCAACCGTGGTCCCACGCGCAGTTTCAGCCAATTCGACGAACACGATGTATACGACTTTTGTACGACGTCAATATAAGATTTAAGTGGGGCAATACCGAACGCCTACTTCCACCATGTAAATCGCTGCTGAGTAGATGAGAAGCCACTGTACGACCTGCATTCGTGTCTATTGACCGGATTGATTAAGGCGACGAACGTGGAGTGATATAAATGGAGGTTTGATCGTGTATTTGAAGGGAAGATACGCCAATTGCTGGATCTTTCAACAAATCTGTCGCTTCCGACAACCAATGCTCAACTCTTCATTCACCATGTCTCTATCCACACTCATCTTCCTCTCTCTCCTCGGCCGCACCCTTGCAGCACCCCAGATCACAATCACAGTCACCGCCCAGCCTACCATTCCTACCATCTGCGGCGTTCTCAGCTCTGAGCCCGCCTGTCCATACGGATACACCTGCCAGCCATACGTAGACCGTGACTGTCCTGAGTTAGACCCGGACGAAATCTGTGGTTACTGTTCTTCGACCTCGAAAACAACTCCGATCCCCACTTCCAAGCCTTTCACTAAGTCCCAATCATCCTCATCCTCGGCTTTCTGCCCCGAAGGCTACACGCCCGACTACCGCCATATTTGCCGCCAAGCCAGCACCACTTCTTCGTCCATATTCACGTGCCCGTCGGGATATACACCTGACTATCGAGGTTATTCGTACTGTCGCCCTACGATACGGGTTACGTCGACGAGCAGCGCGAGATGTTCCAGCGGCTGGATTACAGATTACCGAGGGATGTGTGTACTTCCGCCTACGACGACTCCTAGCAACACTTGCGCTTCTGGCTGGGTAACGGACTACCGTGGTAGGTGTGTATCAGTACCCGCAACGACACCAGGTAGTACATGCTTGTCCGGATGGGTGACAGATTACCGTGGAAGATGTGTCCCTACGCCGACGCCGACGCCGACGCCGACGCCGACGTGCTCTTCTGGTTGGGTCATCGATTACCGCGGCAGGTGTACGACGACGACGAGTCCCAAGTGTTCTAGTGGCTATATTACAGATTATCGAGGGATGTGTGTTCCTACGGCTACTTGTTCGCCTGGCTGGGTGACGGATTACCGTGGGAGGTGTACGACAACGCCGACGCCGATGCCAACATGATCCTTTGGTTGGGTAACGGATTATCGTGGGAGGTGTGTTCCTACACCTACGCCTGTGACATATCCATGTGCGTTAGGTTCGATGCCGAATTACCGCGGGTTCTGTAGGCCGACGTTGTAGATGCCGGCCTTGAGTTTGTATCCACCGTCGGTTACGGTTTGCTTAAAGATTTGGGTTGTCGTAATTAGCTTGGTTGTTGTATGAGTTGTAAGGTGTATATCTCATGCTTTCGAACGCGAGATCGATACCAAATTCATAAACTTAAGTAAAAATGTTATCCTCACAGCTCCACTCTGCAACATCACTAATCTGCAGCAAGTCCTCTTCATCGTTCTGCAATACCTAACTCTTTGCAAATATACTCCTAACGCTCCTCTGGGCACCTTGATTCAGAATCTAGACATCGTGTCAATTGCTGTAATTGTGTTGTAAATGCGCTGCCGTTGTCTGTGGCTTTTAGAGTAACGTGGTAAGGTGCATCCCTGCGTTGCGGGGCGCCCGGTGTGGCGGGACAAATAAGGGGTACCTGGGCTTTCGGCCGCTGGAAAGACCACGATGTGTCTCACGTGATCATCACGTGACCCACGTCCCAAGTAGGTTTGGGCTCTCCTTGGCTGCCAGGAGCATACAAAAGCTCCCCCTTTGATAGTTTAATCAATCATCCGTTTTCTCCACCTCCATCAGGTTATGAGCCCTTTATCGCAGTAGTCCGTCTAACTGCCTCCAGAGCACCTCGCCGACGCCTGTTCAGACGATAATATCCCTGCCCGACGTCGCCTCCAAGGTTCTCCGCCAGTGTGGCTGGCTACTAGCCTGCATCAAACCTGCATGAAACGGCATCCAATCGCGTATTAGGCCGCACGTATTAACCAACAGATTGTAAAACAATATGTCTCCTGACATCATCCCCGTGGTAAAGCTCTACAAAGATAGAAATAACCTTCTACAATGGCTAGAGTCATTCAAGCTCTATGTAAGCTTAATTAGAGCAGAGGATATCCTAGCTGGCAAATCACAACAACCAACGCCATTACAAGTCACAGAGCTAAGGGCATGGGACACTAGTATGGCCAGAGGGCTCCAAAATGCCAGATATTATAAGGCAACAAGCCAAATACAACACACATCGCAATTAAATCATCGCCACTTCAAAAGCCGCAGTACAGGAACGCAATTTGGAAATCCTAGAATAGAACTGTCTTTATGCACAACTGCAACTGGCGGTAATCAAGTCAGTCAACAAAGACCTCTACAACAACCTGCCAAAAGACAGCATTGCCAAGTTAGCCCAGGCAGTTAGGCGACGATACAAGGACCATGCAATTAATAAAGAATGTACAATCTGGGCAGAATTCAAAAACATTCGCTGTCAGAACTGTTCGTTGACCCAACAATTTACTAATAAGTTTCAGTCAAGCATCACACGCCTTGAAAACGCTAACATAAAACTACCCACGAAATGGTACATATACAATTTCTTAAGCGCGATTAAAAACTCCTATCTGGAATTCGCAAAAGATTGACGCCATAATACAAGGAGGTCGCATGAGCAGCCTGTTCCGTTAGTTTTCCCAAGATTTGTCAGATGGTTACTAATGAATATCCTATATAAATTACATACAAAATTACACCAATCACCATTTTGTAGGCCCGCCACCTGCAAAAATAACCGCCCAGCAACGCTCCTTCATGTTTTTGATGTACTTTGCGTAGTCGTCAAATGTGATCTTCTCCCACTCCTCAGCTAGATACTGACGTAACTCTGCCTCAGTGTGTGGGAATCACTTCTGGACTTAATATTTGAGCAATTGCCATACGTTTTTAATAGGATTCAAATCTGGTAAGTTGGCTGGCCACTACATCTTCTAAGTCTCTAGCTGCTGCTCAGCAGTAGATGTTGCTTTTGACACGTGGATAGAGCTGTTGTTCTCTATAAAGATAAGCTGCTTATTCTAGTAAATCCTGTAGGTATCCTGTGCTGCTACTACAACTGTAAAGGGCTGGGCCCTGGTTATGTGGATCCTTTGGCTCGCCTCGGATCCTTCGTACGAAGCTTGGCAGGACCTTATAAACTCCGCCGGCCTCTGCCCCCTTTGTTCTTCTTCATGCTTCCTTCTGTCGCTAGATAGGAATACAATGCTTATTATTTGAGCCTCTTCTATCCCCTAACAACAACAGGTAGCATGTGGTTAATATATATCTCAGAGTTTAGCCTGCCTTTATTCCAGCTCTTTTCAAAGAATATGAGTGGTCCTTTAAGGTTAAGAGAGATGATTCCCCAGACTATCCAGGCTGAGAAGCCTCGGAATTTTGGTATACAGCAATCTAGCAGGTACTTCTCCTCTGCTCGCCTTGTAACATAGACCTTGCCCTCAGGCAAGCAGACATCTTATCAGACCAACCTACAGAGGCCCACTGCTCCTCAGTCCAAAATACATGCTCCTACGCCCACATAAGCCTGTTGTGCATATGGGTTGGCGTTAGAAATGGCTTCTCAGTTGCCTTGCGTCTATGATATAGCTCTTTCTCAAAGGCCTTGATTAATATACGGCGACAGACATTGATCCCTAGCTCATAAGCAATCTCCTTACGAGTTTTCCGCCTCTGCTCTGCGTTTTCTATGGCGTGGCGTACGAGTAGGTGTCAAAGTGGTGCATCAAGTATAGGGTGACGACTAGGAGGCTTTGATGGGGTATCAAATGTATGAAGACAATGAGAGACTGTAGACGGGTAGATCCCAAGCCTCTGAGAGATCTCTTTCTGCTTGAAGCCTGCATCTCTGAGTATCCAGATCTGAATGCGTTCCTTGTACGTAAGCCGACGATTGGGTGTTTTCAACATGGCTGTAGAAATAGTTGTATTTTATTCCAGGCGATTCTATGCACGGACTGTATCACCAAACTGCAGAACAGGCCGCTCATGAGACCCCCTTGTAGCAGTAGTAACTATTTATGGCAAATTACATGCCAGCCAGATGTAGTATAAGTAGTAGATGTGATGTGGGATGATGGGTGTGGTGTGAGCAGGTGTGATAATATTTGTCGCGTGTTCTTAATTAACAGAAGTACAAGGGATAAGCATGAACGGGCTGTTCCGCCTGTTCACGCGGTTTTGTCAGATGATCAGGTATGTATAAATTACATACAAAATTACATCCATTACCATTTCGTATGACCACCACCTGCCATGATAACTGCCCAGCACCGCTGCTTCATATTTTTGATGTATTTTGAGTAGTCGTCAAAGGTGATCTTGTTCTACTCCTCTGTTAGATATTGACGTAGTTCTTCCTTGGTGTGTGGATAATGCTTCTGTACACAATACTTCAGCAATCGTCACACGTTTTCAATAGGGTTCAGATCTGGTGAGTTTGCTAGCCACCACATCTTCTAGATTCCTAGCTCTTGCTCTGCCTGAGCAGTCGCCTTAGAGGTGTGAACTGACGAGTTGTCCTCTACTAGAATCAGCTGCCCGTTCTCATAGGTCCTGTGAGCGTCTCAGACTGCTGCTACAACAGGTAGTATATGCTCAATATACACCTCAGAGTTTAGCTTGCCCTTGTTTTAGTCTGCATCCTTTTCAATAAATAGCAGCAGTCCTTTAATGTTAAGAGTAATAATTGCCCAGGTCACCCACTCTATAAAGCCTTTAAATTTTGGTATACAACAGTCTGGGAGGTACTTATCCTCTGCCCGCCTTGTAACGTAAACCTCTCTATAGCTTATACATGCTGTCATTTCATCAGACCAGCCTGTAGAAGCCCACTACTCATTAGTCTAAAAAACGTGATCCTATGCCCACATTAATCTATTGTGTATTTTAACTGGCGTAAGGAGAGGCTTCTCTGTTGCTTTCTGTCTGTGGTATAGCTCTTTCTCAAAGGCCTTGATTAACGTACGCCGACAGACATTAATTCCTAGCTCATAAGCAATCTCCTCGCAAGATTTCTGCCTCTGCTCTGCATTCTCTGTAGCTTGACGTACGAGCAGGATTCAAAGAGGTGTAGAGAGTAATGGATGGCGGCCTTGTGGCTTTCCTGGGGTCTCTGGCGTGTTAAGACAGTTAGAGACTGTAGAGGGAGGGATTCCAAGCTTCTAAGAGATCTCCTTTTGCTAAAAGCCTGCGTCGCGAAGTGTCCAAATACAAACGCGTTCCTTGTACGTAAGACGACGATTCGGTGTTTTTGGCACTATGGAAGGATGGAGGAATTTAGTACCTCTAATTGTCAGGAAACTGCTTATAAATAAATATGTGTATCTTATTCTGGCCGCTACTATGCACGGACCACGTCACGAAACCGCGGAACAGCCTGTTCATGCTTATCCCTTGTACGAAGCGCAAGGCAGACCAGACACAAGGTATATGAAGAACACGGAAATCACGACAAAGCCGCAATTTGTAGAACAAGAAACTTATAAACAAGGTAAAGGAATGCGAACTATGCGACGACTAGGTTACTAGGATTACATCTAGTCATGAGATAGGTTTGGTGGCAGTGCTCATTAGGGGCAAACAACTAGTGTATAAATCTAAGCAAGAGAAACTCAACATGAAAGCCCAGCCATCAAGAACCAAACGCCTTGATACTTCATATTTATTGGTACACTCAAACATATCAATTTTCATTTGCGATTGCCTTACCATGAACTTCTTGTATCTCTTCACTATCTTCTTGGCTGCCCTCGGCGCAGACGCCTGGGTTTTCGTCACCACCAACAAAGAGAACTTCTGCGGCCAGCGGCTCGGGTACTACAGTGCTCGTGCCGAGAACAATTGCTACAACCTTGGGAGTGAGGTCGAGGCAAACGTACACTCCTTTGTGTGGTGTTCCATGCCTTGGACACGATGCAGTATCACCATGCACAGCGAGCGCGCCTGCGCCGGAAAACAACTTGGCTCAGCTACCGCGGCGTACCCTACTATCTGGGAAAAGAACAAGGTCTCGGCGGCGGGAAGTCAGATGAGAAGCTTCAAAGTCCAGGGATGCTACCTGCCGGGGAGCTCTCTTGACGTCAACAATTGCTACAATGGGAGGGCACCCTGGGAGGAGGGCAGGGCATGCTGAGCATTTTCGTACAGCTAGAATATCTTGCGATGGCGGGGGATGCTAAATTGTTTAAAAGACTAAGGGAGCGCTCTAGAAAGTCTAGACCTTTTCTTTACAACACTCTTTAATATTGTAACGCTACTAGGATATACTATCTTTGTAATTTATTTACAGTTTATGTGTTGTTGTTGTTTACAGAAATTAGAAGCAAGGTACTAGTTCATAATTGGCAAATTACAAGCATACCACTGCTTGGCGTAATAATTAGATGTAGGCTGGCGAATGGGTAGGGGTTGGGTTAGCTTGGGTTAGCTTATATAATAAACCCAACCCAACCCCACTCCTACCCAGACTAATATGCTATGGCTTGGGTTGGGTTGGGTTTATATAATACTAAGATTGGGTTGGGTTGGGTTAATTTGCTTGGGTTGCGTTGGGTCTTAGTAATGTATTTATTGTTTTAAATATTAAAAATATCACGTTAGTATAGTGGTGTGACAGATCTACATAAGCTGAAGGGTACGGCTAAGAGTATATCTATATTAGCAATTAATTAGCAATCTACTTAGTAAGTTGTTATATTAGCATAGATACTGTCACGCTGCGTTGCTGCATAGTAGACAGAGTCCAAACAAATTTATTAACAAGAACAATTAAGCTGCATGTCAGGAGCAAGCTCTATACCACTTGACCTGCGCTACCTAAAAAGGTGCAGTGAACCTAATAGGGTGAGGTGCGTATAGAATAACATATATACCGTGACACTGCAGGCTTTATATACACGTGCGCTTAGTGCACACAAGTAGATAGATTGTTGATCTAGCTAAAAAGCTAAAAGGTTAAACGCTATATTCTCAGCTGTACCCTTGGCCGTACAGCTCAGCTGATGTAGCTCCATCACACGAGCACACGTGTATATAATGTAAGGCTACTGTCATGGTAACCACCGCGACACCTATCAAACCGTCCCTAAACGACCGCCTTAAACGACCGTCCCCAAACGACCGCCTCAAACGACCGTCCCAAACGATTGTCCTGAACGACTGCCTCAAACAACCGTCCCAAACAATTGTCCTAAACCACCGTCTTGAACAACCGTCTTAAACAACCGCCTTGAACGACCGTCCTAAACGATTGTCCCAAACAACTGTCTCAAACAACCGTCTTGAACAACTGCCTTGAACGACCGTCCTGAACAACTGTCTCAAACGACTGTCCTAAACAACAGTCTCAAACAGACCAATAGGATTTCAGCTACCAGCGCTAGCGCGAGTTGCCAAAATCCTATTGGTCCGTTTGAGACGGTCATTCAGGACAGTTGTTTGAGACGGTCGTTCAGGACGATCGTTCAAGGCGGTCGTTCAAGACGGTTGTTCAAGACGGTTGTTTGAGACGGTCGTTCAGGACGGTCGTTCGAGGCGGTCGTTCGAGGCGGTCGTTCGAGACGGTTGTTTAGGACGATCGTTCGGGACGGTCGTTCAAGGCGGTCGTTCGGGGACGGTTTGATAGGTATCGCGGTGGTTACCGTGACAGTATCCTTCAGCCATATCCTTCAGCTTTTGTAGATCTGTCACGCTATACAGAGCTTAAATAGAATACAACAACTTAAATAGAATACAACAAAACTAAAGCAACCCAGTTGGGTATCCCCTACCCAACCCAACCCAAGCTTTGATCTAACCCAACCCAACACTAGTACAACTAACCCAACCCAACCCAAACCTTATATAAGCCTACCCAACCCCTACCCAAGCTTAGGCCCCATACTAACCCAACCCCAACCCGTGGTTGGGTATACCCCCCCCATTCGCCAGCCTATGCAGTCTACTGTAGAAGACGTTGACAAGGATAGCCTTCAGGGAAACGCGGTGCTCCTCACTTAAGTTGCAGTAAGGAGCCAACTTCTAGCTAGTTTAAGGATGATAATAACATTATAATAGATACTAAAGAGAAGGACAAAGCAGAGACAACATTATTAACAGAGTAGGAGGAGTTTAAGAAGGAGCACATGACTACAAACCCTTTTACAGTTGACACAATTATTAACAACAACTTAGTAGCCAATACATTAATTAATAATAGTTGCCTTGCTAATAGTGTTATTAAATCCTCTTATGTTAGAAGTCACAAGCTAGAGCGCATTACACTACCCCATCTAAAGAAACTAAAAGGCGTTGGTGGCACAGTTTACCTAGTACGCTATTCTGTTAAAGTAGTAACTAATATCAGCAGCCATAAGGAGACAAATTTTTTCTATAAAGTTAACTTTAATCTACCATACAACCTTATCTTAGGCCGCCTATGGCTAAAACGCAACAACATCACATTAGCACCTGCAAAAGAGACCATGTTTATACACAAAAGCAGTATCCACATCGGGAATTCGGTTAAATTTTCCGAACCATGTACTAACCATGGTTAACCACAGGTTACCAGACAAACCAGACAAACCATACAAACCATACAAATTCTAAAAAGTTTAATATTTAATATAATACCTTTTTGTTATAAACATGTCTCAAATCATTTAGCCTTGGACGCCGGTCTTGGGGTCCATTGGCTCAGAAGGCAATACTGGAGAAGAGTACGACCTTGGAGAAGTATTACTCCAGCATACTTGTGCCCAGAGGTGACCACCTTATCACTTGAGCCTCACTTGAGCCTCCTAGGTTTTACTGTGCTATCACCCTGCCTTACCACCTGACGTCATCTTTCAGCTCCCCTTCTCATCCTCTCCCATCCAGGGTACTGCCACCCTTAAGAGTGGGTTGCTTAAGGGTCTCTGTTGGGCATCTTCTATGTATTTAAGTTTCCCCAGCAAGTTGATTGGGGTTTATTACTACTGAGCATCCTTGATGCAGGTAAGTTTCTTTTACATGTTTGTTGAGGATCTCTAACAGGCACCCTCTACGCATTTGAGTTTCCTTAGTGGGTGGACTAGGATTCATCAACAAGCATCCTTTATGCATTTGAGTTTCTTCAGTGGGTTGATTAGGGTTTGTTAACAAGCATCCTTTATGTAGACAAGTTTCTTTGGTAGGTTAGTTGAGGGTTTCTCACAGCTATTCTCCACGCATATGAGTTTCTGTGTTGCATTACTTAAGGATCTTTGAAAAACAAGCATAATAACATAAAAGAAATGTTGAATTGTCTACCTTAATCTGCTAGCAAAACCGTGCTGCAATAGTATTTATCCCTTCTTTAGTGCAACATCTTCGATCTCGCTTATATGCTTTAACCGCGCCTTAGCCCAGCTCTAAAGTATCTGCCTCTGCCTCCTGCACAATCCTATTAATTAGCTCTGCAAACTTGCCCCTCTCCATTAATGCGTCCTTAACCTCTACACCCTTCATGTGTAATAAGTATATGTAGACCTTTTTCTTTTGCCCAATTCTGTTCTAGCAGAACCTCTGTTGTTTGCTTAGTTGCTAGTTAATTAATAGCTCTATCTCAACCATCTAAGCAGAGCGCTAGAGGTTTAGACCTGTCCCCATTGTCTTTGATGTAGCCACAAACATAGAGGGGAAGCAGCCTTAGTGAACAAGCACTAACTCACCCTCGCCCGTGGTCTGCTTTTCAGCTTTAACAAACTTGGCAATATTTTCGCGTCGTACTTTTGTTGACAGCCATGACCCATGCTRATACCACTCCTCATTTTCAAATTCCCTCCTCAGCTATTGTTCTAGGATCATCACCACGAACCCAAACTCTGACACGATGACCAGCTTTAACATTAACTCACCCGCCTTTTCTTCTCTTTTCTAGTCCTCTACTAGGTTCTTAATTATCTTTCTTAGCGCATCAAGTTTCAGGGCGTCCTTGATAATGCTCTCATAGTGTTCATCAATAAAGTCTGTGACAAACTGTCCATCTCCATCCTGATCCTCATCGTAGAGCATCAATTCACTATTAGCTTTAGTCTGTTTTTGTAGTCGCAAGTCTTCAAACTACCTCATTTTGCAGCACTTGTCCTGCGTTACATTGTGCCCCTTCTGCGTGAACTTATTCTAGATATCTGCTAGTCCTGGAAACGTTGGAAGAATCCTCACAATGTGGCTGCCTGAGATGATGTTCCGCGCGGTGTTCCAAGCATCCTTGTCCACCCACTTATTCCTCCAAATAGTGTTGTTAATCACCCTCGCTAAGTCCTTCGCCTTCATTTTCAGGGTTGCTAGTCTTTTATTGCAAGCCCTTAATTGCTTTTCAAGTGGAATTACCTCTACTGGTATTAACTCCATGCCAGGCAGCTTAACAATTGGATCTCCGTTACCCATCCTAGTGTTATCTATGCGGCAGATACATACTCTTGAGAAGTAAAGGCTCCATTCTGTTGCTAAGAACCTAAGCAAATCTTAATTAAAGCTAATGCCTTTCTTCTTTAAGTTCTCAAGCTCCCTAAACCGTGTTGAAAAATTCTGCAGGCTGTGCATGTCTATTGCGTTCTTCTTGTCTAGTATGTCATCAACAGGAAGGAAATCAACAGACTCTCCATCTTTAATCATCCCCTCCACAGTCCATCTAAGCTAGCGCTGGAGCTCAGAAAGCGCAAACCACCAGGGAGTAAGCTCCTTTAGGTTGATTCTAATAGGAGTCCTAGAGAGCATAATTAGGAGGGGAGGCACGCCCTTAGTGTACATTAGGGCTTCACCTGCTGTGTGTGGGTTGTCCCAAGGTAGCAATGTCCAGATTATGTGTTGGAATGTGCGCGTATCGCCTGTTTTCTCAAGATGGGCTTCGTCAATAAGTATTCCAGCAAACCTCATTGCACTAAAGCCAGCAACCTAGGATGGGCCTCATACCCACCCAGCTAGATTACCCTTTAGTCTTACTGCAGAGAAAACTGGAAATTTAGTAGTTGTTGTCCCTAAGAACGCATTGTTGATCTTCTTTGCGTAATTTCGCACACATCCCTGCGTGCTGAGGATTATCATGCAGTGCTTTAGTGTAGTAGTGAGCCATTCTCCAGTCTCTAGAATGCATGCTAGGTCGCGGGGATTGATCTCCATACTGTTTGTGCCACCATACCCAAGTGTCCACACCTCCCTATTTGCCACATGCTGGAGGCTGTCATTATGCTCAATTACAATTTGCAGGCGTTGCGCTGGGAATGTATTGAGGATGTTGTCAACCCATTGTGGTATAACTAATGTAACTTTACAGATAACCATCCATGGACCTTCTCTTGCAACCCATTTTGACGTAAGTAAATCATGCTTACATGCGCAGTGGAAAGGGGTGTGCTAATTTGTAGATGGGCATTTCAGTCCAGGTTGGGCCTCAACAAGATGCTCTGGCCTGTTAAAATCTTGATTATTGTGCCTTTTTGCTTTTGCATATGCGGCCATCTCTTCTCGCTGTTCAAGCACAACGCCATTAAACCATGCAATCATTACCAACTCAACTAATTTCCCTAGCCCTTAAAGATCGGCAAGCCAGCCACCGCATGTTGTCCGTGTCCGCTCGCAGGCCCACAACAGCAGGACAAGTTGGTGCAGAAACAATTTGCGCTTAAAGCCTCAGACAGGGATTAGGTCGTTTGTGAATTAGTTGCCCTTTGGCAGGGGAATAAAAAATTTGTTAAAAATTAAGACAAAGACATCATCGTTCCACCCGTGTTCAAGCGCCTTGTTTGCGTATGCACTATCCAACATGGCCTCAATGTCATCGTACTCCTCCTCCTCCTCCTCCTCCTCCTCCTCCTCCTCCTCCTCTTCCTCTTCCACTTCTTCTCCATCCGCTTTTGCAGCGTTGGGCGATCTGGTCTCCTCGTCCAGCAGAGTTTCTTTGGGTTCATTGGGCTTGTGTGGCGTAGAGACATCTACCTCATCTTGCACCTGCTCGTTCTCAGCTACAAACTCTGCAACGTTCCCAGTGGGATTTATGACTGCGGTGGCATTATCTTGATCTTCTTCTTCTTCCTCGTCGTTTGCCTTTTCCGTCTTCTTTATCCTCTTCCTCTTCTTCTTCTTCTCCCCCAACACTGGAACCCTGCCGTCGTCATCATCCAAGCCCCGCTTTCCCTTTGCTCGTGCGCGCAAATACAGATTCATAGACCCCAATTCCATCGCCCTATTCACGGCGGCGCGCAGAATACAACTTTGTGGCGTGATGGCACAACCGTTTAACAGATTAAGCGCAGCATCGCTGGACTTAGTGTGTTCAAACACTACGAGATCAGCATGGTTGGGATTGATGGAGACACCATCCCGTGATATTAGCCAGCGCCAGAGCAGCTCGTCAGTCAGCTCCTCRATGTCCCTCGCACCTGTCTCGCGTAGTATCTGATGTATTGGGGGTGCGACAATATCCGCCGCCACCTCATCATCTCTGTCCTCATTGTCCACTTCGCCGCTTTCATCTACCTCGTGACGAGTATTCGCACCTTGGATGACGATGCACACATCCCGGATACCAGACTGTCGCGGCTGCTGACCGAACAGCTTTAGTAACTCTGCAATGTTGTTTATGGCCGGCATGAGCGTTGCTGCTAGACTAGATTGTTTGTCTATTRGTCTGAATTGGGGTGGAGGCAAGTTTCTGTTGAAGGGGTCAAGTCCTGGACCAGCGCTTGATTGGGCGGCTGTAGGTGTATCGAGCATGGTTGAAGAGGTCAACGTAGACAGGTCTTTGATGGTGTTATCACTATGTGTAGCGGGCCGTTTGCTGGCTCTAACAGTCGCGTCGCGGGTATATCCATCCTCAACACTCAGGGGCACGGCTGTTTGAGATGGAGTGGGTGACGTTCGAACGGGTAGCGGATGCGCATTATCRACGCTAGTTTGCATCTACAAAACGGTTAGTGTTGGTTATATGTTAGTGACATCTTTCCTACTCTAGAGTTTGACAAGCCTAGTGTCTCCAGTCGCTCTGTCTTAACTTTTGCATCTCTTGCTTTCTTGCTCACTTTGCCGCTGTACACCTTTAGGAAATTGGTTCCCAGACTGGCGTTGCTTTTTGGAAAGGTAAGAGCATCTGTCGGCAGCTGTACAACGTGTTGCCATCGCCYAAGCACTTCTCGCATTGCCGCGCGTTTGTCGTCCCGGTCGTGCTTGACTCRGTCCGCCTCGTCTTTGTGCGTAGCTTTTCGCATGTTGTACCRGGTGGACGTCTGCTCTATGAACCTTTTGCATGTCGCTTTATCAACTTTGAGCATATCAGCGAGCAAAGCCTTGCCCTTCGAGTTCTTGTCTTCTGCAGGTTTGGTGTAGAGTTGTGCGACTTCCTCTTTAGATCRGTGGCCTTTGAAGATGTCACAAATGAGGCTCCCATATAGCTCGATTTGCTTCTCGTTGGAGAGCTGGGCCACTTGCGCCTTAGTGAAGTTGGCACCCTCAAACGGTGGTAGACTCATTGTTAATATGGCGTGCGTAGCTCCTACACTTTAGAGCGAGGTTATGGTCACACAGGGAGTGATGAGGATGGCCGTAGTAACAGTAATTTTGGTGCGTAGAAGAATATTGATTGAACTTGCCGCAGCGCTATGGTGTAATCGCAAGCGTCCAGCACGCTAAAGCGTGATATCGTCTTTCACTCACCTAACGTTTGATGATTACCTGCAGTGGGGATCCTTCACCTTGCTTGAATTTCCTTAGATTCTGTGCTATAAATGTTTAGTAGGGATATAGGACAT